>NMRB01000203.1:245624-285020 GCA_002633025.1 Notospermus geniculatus
CATAAAGAGATCAAACCCCTAAAGCAACCACTTGGTTTACGACATTCTGAGAAAAACGTGATACCCAAAGAAATTTTCAATGAAACTTCTTCCAGTTGTTTTATATGATAGCTATGGGTCTTCTCCATGATGTGTGAAAATTCCATACGATTCCATTCAGTAGTTTTTGTGATATGGAACATTTAGCAGCCAGCACCCTTGCGCACAATCTGTCTCTCGGGTATCTGCTATACATTTAGATAGGCTATTGTACATATGTACAGGGATGGGACCAACAGGTTTACCCAGCCCTGGCACCTTTATGAATTGGTCATTCTTCACAAATTTGGGCTCAGGGCTGGTGGATTGTTGGATGCTACGGCCACCAACACAAATTTGATTAGAAATATTAGTTTAACATGGAAATTTGGGTGATAAGAGCCATCTGGTGAGAAAAACTGGAACTCATCAGACAATCAACAGTGTGTGCCCAAGTGGTTGCTTTAGGGGTTTGATCTCTTATGCTATCATGCATTTGGGACATGCTCCTGCCCTCCGACTATGGACACTATAACGTTTTTGTGTATGAAGTATGAGGTACATGAAGTGCATACACTGTCGAATGCAGTCATTACATGTGGAGGCTATACAATGCAGGTGTGGATCCAGGGGGCACACCTGGCCCGTGCCCCTCCTATATTTCGGTGACCATTGTTAAAAAAATTGCCCTTATTCTAAGTGCCACAGAATTGCCTTGTAATTTGTCCCTCAGATGCTGGGAAATCGGGCCAACGGCCTTCTAGATTTCAAAATTTTCTGGGGGAGACCCCTGCATATTCACTCTAATCTTCTGTTGCAGACTCCAATGCAGAGGCTTGTGAAACGCATGACACGATTCTTCGTGACAACTGACACAGATCACACCATCAAAGAACTACACAGAGCATTCGATAGACTCGGATACACTTGGAAAACGAACAGCCTTGGTCAGGTAGGTTCTTGGTGGACTAAGGTGCTCAGTCTCTGTATACACGGTATACGCATGCGCAAACTGCGCAGCATTACTGAGACTGAGACCAACGTTGCCAATTTTTGTTACGAGAATATTGACCCAGCTGGTATCAACGCTGATTGATTGATTGATTGATTGAGGCACATGTTCAAGGGTTCAAAGTTCATAAATGTATTGTATTTTTCAGATCACCATGACAACTCTAGATCGTAGAAAGATGACCTTGACCTTCAAATGCTTCTTGATAGATATGGGAGCAGATGTGTTATTGGATTTCAGATTATCGAAGGTACGTACATGTACAGTAATATATACATATACATAGGACAGACTACCGTATGTACATACTACCTGTACATGTACCGATACATGCAGTCTGAATATTTTACACGGACAAGAATGTTGCTGGGAGGGTAGACAGACTGGACATGCTGGATGGAGATGAAGTTGAAGCTGACAGAAAGATGTTTTCGAAGAGATTGGTTGTAGGCCTATATTCCATAGTATTTCTGCCAAATGCCTGATGCTCTACAGTCTCAAAGCACTTTACAGTGACCCCTCTCTCTCCATGAATATTTCAAGGAAAATCAAGGAGCAGCTCAGTCAAAGCTCACTTTATCCTTTCAGACCAGTTGAGTTTGCATAGTGGCGACTCGGCCGGGAATTGAACCCATGACTCCTCAGCCTCGAGTCAGACACTCAGCCACTGCGCTCTCAAAGTATGCAGTTGGTGATCTTTGTACATTACTAGTACCGGTATAAGGAAATGAAGCCAGTGGTTGATTTCATCCATAGTCCTGTTTTACAATGAATCCCTCCGTTGGCCTACTCTTTGCACTGTTCTGCAGTTATGGGTCATTAGCAGGTTTCCCTGAAAATCCTGGACAAAGAATCTCTGCCACATCTTGGTGACAGTTTTGATTCACTGACTTGACACAATGGTTCATGTGGCGGTTGGGAATTAAATTTATGATTGCTTTAGGAATGTCTCCTATCTGAACTGAACATTTTCTTACAGAACCAGATGTTGGAATGCCTCAACCAGATGCTCAGAAGTTCTTCAGGCAACTCATGTCTGGTGTGGTAAGTTTAAGTATACATTTGTACAGTCCTGTCAATGGAATGTACCCCCCAAAATACATGCATTGTATTCATTAAATGATCCATTCTTTTGTAGCAATGATTTCCTGAAGGTGAAGACAATAAATTAGATGTGTTTGTGGAATGAATCGGCTACATCAAATAATATGCCTCTTATGATTTCTTTTGCAGGAATATCTCCATTCCCGAGGTGTTGCTCATCGCGATCTCAAACCAGAAAATTTACTCCTGGATGAAAATGGTGAGCTCTGGTATTCCATTTTACTATGATATGACTTCTTGCAAATGATACCGGTATTGACAATTCATCCCGAAATTTAATGTTTGCTGTATACGGTAGTTTCATCGTCTATTTGTCTTCTGCAGATAACCTGAAAATTACTGACTTCGGCCTGGCCACAATGTTCCGTAACCAAGGCGTTCAGAGGAAACTGGAGCGGTGCTGTGGAACAATTCCTTACGTGGCACCAGAAGTCATTCTCGCCTGGAAGAGACCATACCACGCTGAACCTGCTGATATTTGGTCCTGTGGTATAATATTGACAGCGCTCTTAGCTGGGGGTAAGAAAATCCTTTGAGATTTGGGTAGAACAGGGCAAGAGCTAGCTTGCCCGGCCACATAGCAAAATATGGGTGAAATGCTTCTAGAATCTTTGTGGCTGAACATTTTTAAGTAAGAAGAACTCTACAATATTTAGTTTAGTGTAGGTAAATTCTGAAATGAATGGTGCATTTGCTAGTGGCTAACTTTGGCCCTGGTAGAAGTTGAGGTTTGTGCCTGTTGACATTTTGTGTTTATGTGATAGAATGCTTTGTTAAGTATTGGCATTTTGATCAATTACATGTACATGTCCAGATTGAAATATCAGTCCTCACAGATCGTCAACAGGGGCAGTGCCACTTTTTGTGAATGGGGGGGGGGGGGGCGGGCGAAGGCGCCAAACCAGTCTCCCAGAAAATTTTGAAAACTAGACTCCCTGGTATTTGAGGATACATCACAGGCCCCCTGGATCCACACCTGATCATAGTCCTGCAGGTGATCTCAGAGTGTGAAAAGCAAGATGGGATTTCCGTGTTTCACACTTCAACTCGATCAAGTTAAACTTGGTGACCACCATGGTATGTTTCAGTCTCCACATCCACAAATGTGAGCCACTCTTCCAAAAGCAGGTGCTTGTCGCAAGTCATCATCATTACCGGTAGTCGTCAGTTTACTCAACTACCAAAATTATCACTGCTGTCCAATACTTTTGTCAACCTGAAGACGTACATTTCAGCTATTGTGTTGTAAGGTCGTTAACCCTTTCCTCAGTTGCAACAGACAAGTGCCTACTTTTGGTTGAGCGAGTCGCAAATTTGTTAAAAGGTGCTAATTGACATTTTATTGTTGTTTTATAGAATTACCTTGGGATGAACCAACAAACACCTGTCAGGAATACACCGACTGGAAGGAGTGTAAAATCACAATCACACCTTGGTCCAAAATCAGCAACCTGCCATTGTGTGAGTATAAATGTCGCCAAATGAGGGAGTGGCCAAAGTTGCAGGTGCTGGATAGCATTTTGACATGGGTGCGCAATTGATACTCCTTTCAGAGGTTACTTCCACACGTACAGTACATGTGTATGTGTACATGTGTCTATAACTCTTTCTTCTGAATCATGAAGTGTGAATTTATTGGTCATTCTGGTCAGTTTGTGTCTAAGAAGTAATTCCTTTAACAAAACAGGTTAAGACACGGCACAAGCCACCTAACTTATTGTGGTGTGTTTCTTTTGCAGCTCTATTGAGGAAAATTCTGACTGAGTCGCCATCAAAGAGAGCTAACATGTCTGTGATAAAGAAACATCAGTGGTTCACCAAGAACTTTAAGGGAAAAGGTATTATAATGTTTTTTACCCGTTCAGTTGTGGCACTCCAGTTGATAGTTAGTATGTAGTTTGCAAGGTTGATAATGTTTTATTTCATGTGAAACTTACCCGGTAGTTGTGGAGAGATCTGTTGCTTGTGAAGGTGGAACCTACATGTACGATCACCGACGTTCAGAGGTTTTGGCGTTTGATATCGGTTTTGCTTGTTACTTTAGCTTTCTTTTCTTCAGTAGGTCGAACATCTGCCACAAGTTCACCCGCTGTATCTGATTCCCCATATGGGAGTGGAGGCTTCAAACGAATTTGCTCAGGAACTGAATTTTCACCACCTCCAGTCAACGCCAGGTCAATATTTTCACTAAAAATGAATTTGTCATTTGCACTTGGTACTCAGTAGCCGCTCACCTCATCAAAATTCAGCGCAGAGAATTGCATCCAAGTTCTTGCTATGAGTAGCTGTCATGTATGCTCTCAGTTTTATGCCCTCTTGATTGTCCGTTAGAGCCCTCTTCTTTCAATCGAGGTTGACTACAACAAAGTACGGAGGCTTTCACATAAGGGTTTACTCATTGCGGCCCTATCTTTCCTACTTTCAGATCTGAATCGGGGAGAGTTTGCTTCTCCCAGCCTGAACCTCGCAACACGGATCACAACTCTTCATTTGATACGGCAGACGGCAGCGATGACACTCATCGTAACCTCTCCATATGTTTCTCACAACCAGCGCATCCCGCTGATCAAATGTTACTCAGCAGTCAGGCTCTTGGAACACAGGGAGCTTCTCAGGTGAGGCCATCTTGACTATCATCAAAAATAGATAAGCTTATCTATTTTTGCTATCATCATAAAGAGATCAAACCCCTAAAGCAACCACTTGGTTTACGACATTCTGAGAAAAACGTGATACCCAAAGAAATTTTCAATGAAACTTCTTCCAGTTGTTTTATATGATAGCTATGGGTCTTCTCCATGATGTGTGAAAATTCCATACGATTCCATTCAGTAGTTTTTGTGATATGGAACATTTAGCAGCCAGCACCCTTGCGCACAATCTGTCTCTCGGGTATCTGCTATACATTTAGATAGGCTATTGTACATATGTACAGGGATGGGACCAACAGGTTTACCCAGCCCTGGCACCTTTATGAATTGGTCATTCTTCACAAATTTGGGCTCAGGGCTGGTGGATTGTTGGATGCTACGGCCACCAACACAAATTTGATTAGAAATATTAGTTTAACATGGAAATTTGGGTGATAAGAGCCATCTGGTGAGAAAAACTGGAACTCATCGGACAAGCAACAGTGTGTGCCCAAGTGGTTGCTTTAGGGGTTTGATCTCTTTATGCTATCATGCATTTGGGACATGCTCCTGCCCTCCGACTATGGACACTATAACGTTTTTGTGTATGAAGTATGAGGTACATGAAGTGCATACACTGTCGAATGCAGTCATTACATGTGGAGGCTATACAATGCAGGTGTGGATCCAGGGGGCATACCTGGCCCGTGCCCCTCCTATATTTCGGTGACCAATGTTAAAAAAATTGCCCTTATTCTAAGTGCCACAGAATTGCCTTGTAATTTGTCCCTCAGATGCTGGGAAATCGGGCCAACGGCCTTCTAGATTTCAAAATTTTCTGGGGGAGACCCGTGCATATTCACTCTAATCTTCTGTTGCAGACTCCAATGCAGAGGCTTGTGAAACGCATGACACGATTCTTCGTGACAACTGACACAGATCACACCATCAAAGAACTACACAGAGCATTCGATAGACTCGGATACACTTGGAAAACGAATAGCCTTGGTCAGGTAGGTTCTTGGTGGACGAAGGTGCTCAGTCTCTGTATACATGGTATACGCATGTGCGAACTGCGCAGCATTACTGAGACTGAGACCAACGTTGCCAATTTTTGTTACGAGAATAGGCCTATAGACGAATCCCAAATTCCAAGATCTGCGCACTTCCGCCGAAATTGTAAACGTCGTTGAACTCACTGTCATCACATGGTTGTGGGGTTCTCTGCGTCACGTCATTCAGTGCCAGACCGAGGTTCTGTTTGCCATTTCGACGGAAGTGCGCAGATCTTTCTCGTTTTCGTCAATTTGGGATTTATTTGTCTATTGACCCAGCTGGTATCAACGCTGATTGATTGATTGATTGATTGATTGAGGCACATGTTCAAGGGTTCAAAGTTCATAAATGTATTGTATTTTTCAGATCACCATGACAACTCTAGATCGTAGAAAGATGACCTTGACCTTTAAATGTTTCTTGATAGATATGGGAGCAGATGTGTTATTGGATTTCAGATTATCGAAGGTACGTACATGTACAGTAATATATACATATACAAAGGACAGACTACCGTATGTACATACTACCTGTACATGTACCGATACATGCAGTCTGTATTATTTTACACGGACAAGAATGTTGCTGGGAGGGTAGACAGACTGGACATACTGGATGGAGATGAAGTTGAAGCTGACAGAAAGATGTTTTCGAAGAGATTGGTTGTAGGCCTATATTCCATAGTATTTCTGCCAAATGCCTGCCAGCATCTCATCAGATTTCACCATTGCATTTCAGGGTGATGGATTGGAATTCAAGAGGCAGTTTCTGAAGATTAAATCTCGACTTGCAAACATCATCAGCAGCAGACAACCAACCTGCCCGATGTTTTTCACACAGCAGTAAAGGTGCTGCAAAGACGGGGACACCTAACCAGTCCGAGGCTTCCACAGACACTAATATATTAGGCTCTTTCTTGCCTTGGGTTTCTGACAAGCCTTGTACTGAATGCAGGATTTCTTGAAAAGGTCTCCAGGAGGTGGCATTCAAGGGCAGAGATCATGTGTAAATAGAAAAAATAACCTAAATTTCAGTCAATCACCTCATCTTTGAGTGAAAGTATCTTGGGAGTTTTTGATTCCCCTTCAGTATCCATGCAATGATGTTGCAGCCCTGAAATTCTTTATTTCCTTGGCGGAGTACTATACACATGTATTTGCTTTGTGATGCAAGATCATGATGGATGTAGGAGTGGACAACTGGTATTAGGGACTTTCAGCAAGGCTGTATCAGGCTCCGTATCCTTGATCTGTATCACGTACAACGTATGACTTTAATGTAAAATGCATAGCTTGGTATGTCATTACCGACGATACGGAGCCTTGTGGAAAGTCCCCAATATTTGTGTCCTCAACTTTGATGGGAGGGTGCTGTGTTGGCTTCCCAGCTATTCAACATCTGCCAATACACAATATATTTTTTGTAATAAAAGAAGATGCAATTTACATAGTTTCTTGTTTATTTAGTACTGGTGGGTATACATGGCGGGCTGTTCGACTGTCGAAAAATCCAAGATGGCGGCTGTCCGATGCAGAATTCTGCATCGAGGTTGTTGAATTCAACATCCACGATGTTGAATTCAACAACGTTGTGGAATTCCACAGTTTCCCGAACTGAAATAGAAAAAATAACCTAAATTTCAGTCAATCACCTCATCTTTGAGTGAAAGTATCTTGGGAGTTTTTGATTCCCCCTCAGTATCCATGCAATGATGTTGCAGCCCTGAAATTCTTTATTTCCTTGGCGGCCCTGAAATTCTTTATTTCCTTGGCGGAGTACTATACACATGTATTTGCTTTGTGATGCAAGATCATGATGGATGTAGGAGTGGACAACTGGTATTAGGGGCTTTCAGCAAGGCTCCGTATCCTCGATCTGTATCAGGCTCCGTATCACTTACAACGTATGACTTTAATGTAAAATGCATAGCTTGGTATGTCATTACCGACGATACGGAGCCTTGTGGAAAGTCCCCAATATTTGTGTCCTCAACTTTGATGGGAGGGTGCTGTGTTGGCTTCCCAGCTATTCAACATCTGCCAATACACAATATGGCCCGTATTCAATAAGGGTGATCATCGCACGTTCAAGGGTGTTTTGGCCTAATCAGCGTACAAACTCTGCATTACACAGGTTAAAGGCCTAGAAAACTATTGTCTGATGTCTGTACGGTGGTTCACCAGAGGCGTTTACCCGCAGGATAATCACACGCGTCTAACTATCCTGCGTCTAAGTCAAAGAGCATGAAGGAAATGTTGAACGATCAGGAAGGCTTGTCTAGAATTTTTCCAACACTTTCTATTCTATTGTCCTCCCACACTAAGACGCAGGAATGTTAGACGCGTGTAATCATCGTGTGGGTAAAATGCCAGGGATCAGGCAGCTTACAGAACGTAGAACAATAGTTTCTAGGCCTATAACCTGTGTAATGCAGAATTTGTACGCTGATTTAGCTAAACACCCTTATTGAATACGGCCCTATATTTTTTGTAATAAAAGAAGATGCAATTTACATACCGGGTAGTTTCTTGTTTATTTAGTACTGGTGCAGGGATTGCGCTAGGCTGAACTTTTCTTTAGCCACAGTAATGGAAATGCATTGGATCACTCTGAATTTCTTTAGCCACTGATGTGAATTTTCATCATTTTCCTGGTCGTTTTCAAAGATTTCTACCCATTTTGGGCCGTGGCTAATGCTAGCGCAATCCCTGCTGGTGGGTATACATACACGTATAAGGGGGTCTACATCAGTTTGGGAAATTCGGATACGTATCCAAATTCGGATATGGGTGTCTGAATTCGGATACCCGTATCCAAATTCAGACCCCTAAATCTTGAGTAGGCCTAAAGGGCTTAACTGAAGGACACCCCAACTGCCCACCCAGGGCTACCACCTCTGTGAACAGCTTCACTTGGCAACTGCTTGGCTTCCATTCTGAAGTAGACCCCAGACCTTGGACCCCATCATTTGCACTCAAGTAGAAACTACCGAATTCTTCAGTGCAAAATAATGTACACATATGATGCACAGGGAAATGTACACGGGTTGGATATAATTGCTGCTAGCAGGCAATGCTTGGGAGAATTTTTAAAAGCTGGTTTGACATTTTTGTGCACATCTTCTGTATCATGCAAATGTAAATTGCTATCCTATCTAGGTTCTCTCCCCTATTGACATTTTTGTGAAAATCTGGCCGAAAGTATCCAATTCAGATACCCCAGGTATCCGAATTCAGATACCCATATCCGAATTTGGATACGTAGCCTATCCGAATTCTAACATTTCCCGAACTGACGTCACGTTGTCGATTCCCTTCCATCATGTCCATGACTGATGGGTAAAGGTCATATGAAATACCAGGCTCAACCAGTGTGTAAGCGATATTATTCCATAAAGCCACCCACATTCACGATTCAGTATTAGGCCTAGGGCCTATTGCACAATAGCCTACCAGGACCAAAATGAGATGTCAATTGTTCTTCCACCCATCATGCAAGGCCAGAAGCAGGTCCCTATTTTGGGCACCATAGCCCTAGGCCTATTGTGCAAGAATATTGAATCGTGAATGTGGGTGGCTTTAGGCCTTTTTGTAATTGTCAAAACAGCTAGCTAGGCCTAGCCTATGGCAGCTTTTCTTGCCACGAGAACTTAAAACGAGGCCTCCATAGGCCTAGGCCTACTGATTCTTATTCATAGCAAGCTAAGCAAAACGTGCGTCAGTTGGTCTCTTGTACATATTTTTGGCCCTTAGAAGGGCCTTTTAAAATGGTGTTGTGTTGGCTAAAATGGTCTAATATTCTTGGCTCTGGCTAGACTTCTTTCCACCCCCGGTGTGGCCGGCTTTCTTGGGCAGGAGGACGGCTTGGATGTTCGGCAAAACACCACCCTGGGCGATGGTGACACCAGAGAGAAGCTTGTTCAATTCTTCATCATTTCGGATGGCCAGCTGAAGATGTCTTGGGATGATCCTCTGTTTCTTGTTGTCACGAGCAGCATTGCCAGCCAATTCCAACACTTCAGCGGCAAGATATTCCATCACAGCTGCAAGATAGACGGGCGCACCGGCTCCCACACGTTCTGCGTAGTGTCCTTTCCTCAGCAAACGGTGTACTCTGCCGACTGGGAACTGGAGTCCAGCTCGCGAGCTTCTCGTCTTGGCCTTCGCCTTGGATTTACCGCCTTTTCCTCGTCCAGACATCTTGTTCAGCACTCGCACAGTCGATACACTCTCGTTGAAGTTGTGGTGGGAATTGTTGCGTTTTCCGCCAATTTTCCCGTATAAATAGAGCAGATTGATCACGTGCACAGATCACCGGCTAAACCAATCGGCGCAGAGTACCAATTAGTGTTGGCCAATCGGGATAGCGTGTCTATTGCTTTCATCTCGGTACGCATACTGAACAATGCTACTACACTTGTGATTCTAAAAATTCAATATTGCTGACAAGATGATTAAACAAAGTTGCCGTTAAAATCTCTTTGTTTTGGTCATGTTTAATTGTCTACATATTCATAAAAAATTCTTGATCAACGTTAAAGGAGCACGGTATTGCCACTTTTTCTCGACAGCCGGCGCCACTGTGCCACTCTCCAACCCAGGGACCAACGACGTATTGGCGAGTTGACCCGATTTCCTCCGTACATTTTGTAATGCATTTTTGTAGTTCGTGTTACTGCCGCTAGGTGGCTCCCTCTATGTCGGCAGTCAAATAACGCATTTGAGATCCAATACCGTGCTCCTTTAAATAGGGCCTAAATATGTAAAAGTCGAAAACTTATTCGCGCGTATTGGTCTCCGTCCAGATCAACCTCGATTTCAAGATGGCGACGCACGTGAGACCGGGCCAGTCTTGGCGAGTAAACTCAAATGTTCCTCACACCCAACACAGCACGTCCCCACAAATCGATAGAAACATTAGTCTGTAAGATATCTTTCAAATAATGATGAAAAATTAGCCTTCCCTCCTATAGATTGTGTGTGTGAACCTGTTAACCAGTCCACTTTCGATAAAGGACAATGATCACCACCCTCGTCCCCACCCTTGCGGCCATGGTTTGTACTGCAATGTACTATCGGTGTGTGTGTATGTTTGCTACATTACAACATGTTAGGCCTAATCAGCACTGATCAGTGTGACATCAAAATGTTGCTGTGTTTTAGCAGTTTAGCCTAGCCTACCCTAACTGTACTGTAGGAGTAGGACTAGGCCCTAGGCCTAGGCCTATTTATTTTAGAAATATTTTATTTTATTTTAAAAATATTGTGTAAGAGCCTGCCTGTTGTTCATTTTTCTTTTGCAGATATCCTCTCACAAACTACACATTTGGTACCAAGGAACCTTTGTATGAAAAAGACAGCTCGGTGGCTGCAAGGTTTGCACGAATGAAAGAAGAGTTTCAGAAGATTGGCATGCGAAAATCTGTTGAAGGTGTCCTGATTGTTCATGAACACGGGCTGCCACATGTACTTCTCTTACAGCTTGGAACGACATTTTTCAAATTGTAGGTTTTTGGTGTAATCTCTTTAAAAAGTTTATAGTAGTTTGGAAAACATGATTTTCTCTTTAAAATAGCTATAAAACTAAATTGTATACTGACATACATGTAAATGATTGGTTTGTGGTCGTAAATTTGAGTCATGATATTGCTGTTGCATAATTCGAGATTTCCATTGTATTGTAACACATATTTCAAAAACAACTTCATCCAGTTTGATTCTTTCCGTATGATCTGATGAATAAGCACTTTTGGTCCGTCTTTTTTGTGGATGAGTTTTAGATTCATTCACACACACACGTGTCATGATGAATTTTTCAGACCTGGTGGTGAGCTGAACAGAGAGGAACTCCCTGTTGATGGTTTAAAACGGTTGTTGACGGAAGTGAGTGTTACTATTTACTGTTATCTTCAGGGATGGGGATAGCCCTTTTCAGGTTTTATACAAAACATTAACCAAGTGACATTTGACTTGGCTCAATGGGGAACCGGCGTTTGTGGACGCTAGCTGATTCCTTGTGTGATGACAGTGATATTTTTACGTAAGGTCCAGTTAAAGTGTTGACAAGTCAAATGATCCTGAAAGGACACTCAATAAAGTTCAGTTATGGTAGAACTCTATGTCCAGTTAAGATCGTCCAGAGGATCCTCTCGCCAGAGAGATGTATCTTTTCTTCCCCACATCATTTCACTTGTAGCATCTTAAGTCCTCAATTCTACCTTTCCTTTCTTAGACACTTGGTCGTCAAGATGGAGCAGCTATGGACTGGACAATTGAAGACACAATTGGGAATTGGTGGAGACCAAACTTTGAACCACCACAGGTAAGTTATTGTGTGGGGGGGGGGGGGAGGAGTTGATTCAGAGAGGCCAGTATAGCTGTGAATTATCTTAAATGGAGATGTGTGTTTAACCTTAGTACATTCCCTTTCAGTACCCTTATGTGCCAGCTCATATCACCAAACCAAAAGAACATAAAAAGTTATTCCTTGTTCAACTGCCAGAAAAAGGTAAGCGTCAGTAAATTTGTCAACTTCTGATGTCGTTTATCGCAGACAGCCATGTAGCAGGTGGCTCCTTCAGGAATTCTGTGATTGAAGATCCTTGGAGGTTAGCTTTGGTCTTGTTTTGATGTTCTTTCACTTTCTATTTCCAGCCCTTTTCGCCGTGCCACGGAATTATAAATTAGTAGCAGCACCACTGTTCGAGTTATATGATAATTCAGCAGGATATGGGCCCATAATCTCCAGCCTCCCACAAGCTCTTAGCAGGTAAGACCTCCCCTGACTGTGCTTCGTTGGTCTACTCGAAGTCGAGGAACCATCAAGTTCAATACAGTTTTGCTTCCATTAACTTTTCATAGATGGCACCACCGCTGCAATGGAATTGAAGGTTTACTATTCCATTGAATTGTAACTTGGTCCAAGCAAAGTTCCTGAGGGCTGTTCTCCCAGGCGTCACTACTGTCTACTTTCACTGGGGTATTCCACTTGCTGGTCCTTTGTCTGTACTTCTGTGGGAGGCCAATAGGTGGCAGGGTTGACTGATGGTGATCAGATTGATGAAGAATTCTGAAGTCGCTATGTGACATTCTCTCCTTGTCTATCAGTATCATCATATGTACTAAAAAGTATTTCTCCAGTGCTAGGGTTTGTTTCGTGGTATGGAAATCATCCCCCCTAAGACTGTTGAAAAATGCCAAAATTTGATATTTTGACTAGGATTTTCATTTTTGGCAAAGTCATGGTGTATCCACCTCAAATTTGTTTTTTGGAGGAAACACTGGTTGAAGTTTCTTGATTTGTAATCCTAATCTTAGAAATTTCCTCCTCCAACATTTTCCTTCAGGTTGCACAGTTGGTGTTCATGATTTATGTGGTGGCTGGCGTGTGTGGCTTGGCTCCCTGACCATCTGGCTATAATTGATAAATCACTGGTTAAAGTTACCCCAGCTTCTGGTTCTTCGGGTCGGGCAAATTTCCCTATGTTGTTATGTATCTAGTGTCCTGCTGAAGAATTAAAAAAAAGTTGGCCTGTGAGGAGTTCTGTCTTACCTAGTCCATATTCGTGAAGACCTGGTAGGGTTGTAAGCTCGTGTTAATAAAATATAAAAAATTATTATCGGTAGTTGATCAAAATGATTGTGTTACCCGCTCACTACTACGTCACTATGGATGGTTGATGACATGACAGAAGCAAACAGCTCATTAAAAAACTCTTTGAACTGCACAGGTTTCCCCCTACATTAAATTATTTACATTACTCAACCAAAATTGTCACTTGAGGTAATGATGATAATTGTTCCTTGAGGTTCAGTTTTCAATTCAAATTTTTCCCACGCTGAATTCTTCACAAAGTACCTGATCAAAGATTCACCATGCCTCATCTCATTTAAATCTGTCAGTCAGACAAGAAATTTCGTTGAAAATCCTTCCTAGGTTTTAATCATCTTTTATCTCCTCCTTGTTGTTGAGGGATCCCAGAGCGGTTTAAGCATTGCACTGGTCGACCAGATCTGATCAGTAAAACACGCGTCTGACTCATCACCATGATCAAACTCGATTCTGAATGAGATAAAAAGTTTGGGGCTGTGAGTGGTTGTGATTTCAGTAGATGTGATGGTGGAAGAAATGGGTTGTGACAGGAGACATGTTATGTGAAAAAACATAGTGTTGATATCAAAAAGTACTTCTTGGACAAAGAGATGAGTCTTTCTTGATTTCTGTTGATGACGACATTTCAAGGGTCTTGAAACAGGGCCACATGCACAGGTGACTATGTCAGTGTGTCGTATTTCAGTATGTCAGCTGCTCAGCATCCAAATTAGCTGAGGCTGAGACAGAATGAGATACTGGAAGACCTTAACTCCACAATCTCCAATGACTAGTCTTGTCTTGAGCCAGAGGCTCTCGGCAGGGGATCACAGTTTTGTTTCTCTTCTTATGGAAAACCTCTTACTGCTTGCACGGGTTTCTTCCAATCTTTGTTATCAGGTTTTGGTTTTTTATAGTTTCTGGGAAGGAAACCTTATTGGCATCTAACTCTACTATTACTCATTCTTTAGAACTGGTGATGGTGACACTGACTTTTAACACTAAAATGTCAAGAACGCTTTTCAAGAAAATAAGTGATTTTCTGGCAGTACTATCATCAGTCTCCTCAGTTGTGAATTAGAGATTTGTCAAATTCACCTCCCTGACTTTATACAAAATATTATACCGGTACACATTCGTCGCCCGAGAATTAACAGGGTCTCAGTGTATTTTTTGCTTGACCCAAATTTCCTGTGCTTTTAGTCCCTTAAAGCACAGGAAGTGAGGGTCAAGTAAAAAAAGCACTTAAACCCTGTTAATTCTCAGTTTACGATATGTTCTTTGGGGGAAAAACACACCAGGAATGCATTTTGCCTTCGTTCCTGAAAATGAGCTGTCGATATACTTAGTCAGCATTGCCACCAATGATACCATCTGTGTTATATCTCGAATAAATGCCTGTAATTTTCAATTCTAATCAAAGATATTTCATCAGAATCTCGTGATTTTATTGGACAATAAAAAGTGTGATCTCGGAAGTCCTCCCTCGCGATGACGAATGCTGACCTTGTCATGTCTAATTTCGCCATATCGATGACTGGTCACAAAATTACACAATGCAGATGATCACAGTGGATGCCTGGCCCGAGATTAACTGTCTATGACTAAATGATCTTTAATCAGAGGCCACTCATTGTTTCAATTGCCTTATTCATGGTGTGTAATTGATGGGACAGTCCCCTTTGCTCCATTAAAACCCTCTTTCATTTTCTCTCGAGTCCCAAATTTTGTTTTTGTTCGCGGCTGCTTCTTTCAGTGAAGTCATGTTATGTACACTCCAGGTTTCATCATCCTGGTGTTCAATTTAACGAAAGATGCAGGCCTTTAGGCCTATATTCCCCCAAATTAACGACGTTTAACGTCGGAGCCCAAATTAAGGGCGCCCAAATTTGAGTCTTGTTTTACATTTAAATGGGAATCTCAGATGCCTGGAAATGGCATCTTTTATCCTCTATTTCCGAAAAAATTTCTAACGAGGGGTGAAACTCCCCTCGCGCTCCCCCCAGATCGCACCTTCGGCACTCTGACGGGGGCCTTTGGCCCAATACCACCGTAAACAGAAATAGCCCAAATTAGGGAATATAAAGGCCTGAGATGGAATGCTCTGTGCAGAAAGCCGGTGGTCCTGAGTTGTACTTCACTTTAAAAGATAGCCTTTGAAGGATCCTTGATAGCGGAGTGGTTATCAAATATCACGTCCGCAGGTCCTGGGTTCGAATGCAACCCGGATCATATGGGATTTCATTCCCAGTTTCACGTCCGTCACATGGGACAGTAAGCCGTGGTGCCTTGTAACTTTGTTTCTGTGCAAGGGCAAGTAAAAGACCCCATTCAAGTGAGGAACACGAATAGCTTGAGATGGCCTCTTCCGTACTTACCAAGGGCCAATAATGATGTATGGCTTCATCCCTAACGGAAAATATAAACTACAAATACTTTAAAGATAGTCAGAAATACATGTAGATGATTCTGTATCATCATCTGACATCACTCCATATTTATACGTACCGGTAATTCTCTTAATCAAGAAACCTACATGTATGGGTTTGAGTGTGTCCGACACAAACCGACTCTATTTTGGTCGAAGCCTCGTTTAAACGGCAGCACCGATGGTAAGCCAGAATTGGGTTTTCTTAGAAGTGTGATGATTCTCCAGCAAACACATTATTGAAAATGTCTGATGTTCTTTTATTTTCTTTTGGAAAAATGTCGCTATTCATATCTTACGAAGCGACCCTAACATTTCCTAATGAGAAGAGATTGTGTGTTTTCATGATACTGACGCCAGACCTGTGATGGTTACGGCTGCTGCAGCTGCTCGGGTTATAAAGGTGCTGCATGATGCTGCGATTAAGGAGCGAACCGATGGTTGGATCAGGTGGCTGATGACGGTGTTTAGTACCCTACCATGTCATCAGTCCTGTGATATTGTGTAGAAAAATAACTTGATGAATGCCAGGTGATGATGAGATTGTTCAAGAGAGAGGGAATGATGACAGCAACAATTAGTTGAAACAGTTTTTTGGTACTTTGTTTTAAAATCGTTTGCTTGTTGAATAGGTGGGCGATAGCCTAGTGGCTATCACGTCTGCTCAGCAAGCGGCAGGTCCTGGCTTCGAATCCAGCACGGGTGATATGGGATTTCATTCCCGGCTCATTAGTCCGCCGCATGGGACAGTAAGCCGTTGTGCCTTGTACCTTGTTTCTTTGCCAGGGCAGGTAAAAGACCCCATCCAAGTGAGGAACATGAGTAGCTTGAGATGGCCTCTTCCGCACTACAAGGGTCAATAATGCTACAGCTTCGGCCCTGACGGAAAAATCAAATACAATATACCTACTGGAGACAATGTTTGATTCTTGAGAGTTGAAGTTGCTCGGCTGTGGAGATTTCTTGGCTCATTCAAGTGGGTTCCACATAAGTCACTGTTTGAAGAGACATAAGCCCCTTTTACACCAGTCTGGTTGAAGCGTGCCGAGCTCGACCCGCACCGAGCCCGTTTTGTTAATTCAAGCGAGACAGCTCCGTTTACACTGCCATTTGATACCGGGACAAGCTGGCTCAGCCTGTTTACGTTCAGCAAAGTTGTATCGAACCGTGTTCAGTTCGGTGAAAATTCTCTAGTGTAAATGGGGCTATAGACTTGACTATTTCCATCTTATCTTGCTTCTAGGCTTCGATTCTCACGGGTCTGCAATGCCCCCACATAGAAACAGGGAGTTAGTTGGTGTGTGAAAGCGACCTCCATGACAGACAGAGAGAACGTCGGCCATAATCCCTGCAGTAATCACAGACTAGTCGTGTCAGATGGACCTCGTTCAAAGATGAACATGCTTCATCAGTAAGAGATCAAACACTGCCCTCTTCAACCCCACGGTGGGAGCAAAAACAAATGTTGCCTGCGGGTCCATGACTCACTACCCTAACACCACTTTAAACAATGACACGTTGATCAGGCATGCATCGAACTATCAACACATCGGTTTCTTTAGCGTAGTTATTAATTTCTTTGATAGGGTACGCAAAAATCGGCTGGGCCTGAAGCGAGGACTGACCATCAGATTGATGGCTTTATGTTGACATAATCATTGTGATTGTCATTTACTTGGGTTTCCTGTTGAGAACCTGATTGCTTGTGGTGCAAATGAGACATAAAATGAAAAATTTGGAGGTGGAGTGCTGGACTTGGTCTGCTTGAAATCTAATGAAATTGTTTGATAGACTTGCAGACCAGTTGTCGTTAGTACAATACAATAATTTCTCAAATTGCGAAAAGTTGGTCATGATTAGGAAAATTGATTTCTGTGCACCATCTCGCACACCAAATGTCGGAAGGTGACTAATGGTGTTCCAGAGGTGCTACTTTAGATGGTTCGATTTAGACGCGTTTATTTTTTCAGGCGGAGAAAAATGTTAGTCATTGGATAGAAGGGTATTGATATTAGGAAGGGGAGCTTTTAACCGAGATTTCTTATTCATGGTGTCCATCAGCGCATGACGGTTTCCCTCCTTTCCTACTCTAGGCCGAGGGGGAGGCTTGCTGTTGCAGAGTTTCTCTTTGGAAAATTGTCGGGGAAGTTAGGAAAGGCAAACACCGTGATGATATTATGAAATCCCATGACCATGAGTGTTGTTCCTGCTATTTGCAAAAAAGATATAATGGTGTCACATTTTGATCAATCAGCTCATAAAAAAGCCTCCAATTTATCCATTTTCAGGAAAACTTGAAAAAAATTTACAAAGGGGCAATAATCTAGTTTGTCCTTGACAAGCTGTCATCTTTTAGTTGTGACAGGTGTTGGGCTGCAGCCCCATTAGGGGTTATCTCATCAGCAATGACCTTGGACGAACCTTCCGAAGCTCTACAAAATACTTGTGAAGATTTTCCCATCTCGTGTATTGTTGTTGCTTAACCAGACATTAAAAACTCCAGGGTTACTGCACCCAAGATTTGGCCGTGATGTCTTGCTTGGGGTGACGTTTTCTATTCGAGGACAACATGCTTTGCATGCTTCCCTCAAGTAGCCAATCCCTCGTAGATGGAATCTGTTGTGTCATCTGTCCACCAAGCTGATACTTAGTTTGTATTGATTTTGGTTGCTTGTCCTAAAAGAACTTCCTCTTTGCTGACTCTGTAAACATCTGCGTTAGATAAGAAGAAAGAATAGAAAATATTTTCGTAGAAAGAATACGGAATGATAATTATTTATCTGCGACTAGGCTGGTTGTTTTTCACTTGGGACCAAGGATGGGGGCTAGACCTCCGCAAGTTTCAGGCAAAGCATTAGAGAATATTTGAGTTAAAAGTGGCCAAATATCGTTCCTTAGGCATTTTCAATACATATGAATTCAGCCAAATTAAAACAGTATTAACTCTTAGCCGCATAGCAGGTGGAATGGCCAGTGGCGATTTGGTGAGAGAGAGGGTACTGGCATGACTGGTACTGGTAGCGCCATCCCTGGGATACTGTTTGAGCCAGATTCCTTGCTTAGTTCGTTTGTGACATTGACTTTTGCGAAGAAAACCATCCATTCTTTACAGATGGCTTCCTCCAGCATTGAGTCCTATCGGTGAAAATACGACATGTGGTCCTTGTAATATCAGCTATAATTCAATTAGTTCTAGCGAATGGGATTGACTGGCTTCCTGTGGTCAGTAGACACTTGTGTCACGTGCGAAATCTACCACTTTAATTGTTGGCATTATGTTGACAAAGGTCACACGCTGTTTGGGGTGGAGGGGGTTTGGTCATGTTTGTGACAAAAACTAAGATAAAGGTGTGATATGAGGGTTTTAACAGTATGATCTGGTGTTGACCCTGGTGTTATAAGTTTTGAACTTCTGCAGTTGGCTAGGATTTTCCACATCGGTGCTGAATGGCTGGTCAGGTTGTCTTCATACATTGTCTTCATACACCATTGATTTTCAAGCTGATTTTGTGTTGCGACTTGCTTTTCAACTGGGTTGCATTGCAACTGGGCACTCCATCGCCATAGTGGACTTGCTAGACGTGATTTCCACCAATGGCGAAGATGTGGTCAATTTCAGTCGGCAATACGTCGGCGACCGGTATCAGTTCCTTGCGATCATATTCAATTGCAGGTAGCAGGTTGCAAAGCAAGTCGCAACGCAGAAAATCAGCAGCAGATTCCTAGCTTTAGCAGTGACTTGTATCTGCCACCTGCTTCCAAACTACCCCTCCTTACACTCTGCAATGTTGGGCCACCATATTGGGGTTAAGAACACCACAACAGGGGCTGATGAATCATTGTGATCAATTATCACGGGCAATTTAAACCTAAAACTATTAAACCCTGTTGTGTCTTGTGATAGATTGCTTTCGCAAAGACAATTACTGGGTGGTTTGTGAAGACAACTATTAATGTTGGTCTCATCTCAGTCTTTGTGGACACAGGTTGTTCTGAGACAGAGTGGGCAAATTTGGCATAAAGTCTTCTGATTACCTTGTGTGATTATATTGGACGATTGAATCGGGGCAATTAGGCTGCATGAAAACTCGTTTGCATAAATTGGTGAGCGTGCTGACGATGTCTCCCGAAGCTTTTTTGTGTGCCCTGTGAGGTACCACTGATAATGCGTGACTCACCAGGCAGCCCCATAATGAATATTATTAACATTCAAACCCAAGAAGTTTTGCATACAAAGGATCGTTTCGTGAAATTTCTCCTGGGATTAGGCATCTGAGTGTCTTTTCATAGCTGCTGACTGCTGTGTTAAAAATACCCCCCCCCCCCAAAAAAAAAATTCTGGGGATGAGAACTACTGAGGTCCCGTTTACACATGCCAACAAACCGGGCTTCAAAGTCCTTAAAGTACCCCCCTGAATCGCCCCTCCCTCAGGTCAGAATAATCAGAATGCCTCTCACGCAGACCTGCTGCTATCCTTAATCTTTCCTCGTAATTTATTCATGTTGTATTGCGGATTTTGTCTCGGTCGAGGTGACATGAATGATGTCATCAAGATAACGGTGATGAATAGTGCCATTCCTTTGTTTCGAATTGTAACGTGGTCACTACCCGTCTATTTTTCAAAGTTTCTACGATATTATAACATAGTCGTGGAACACTTCAAGAATTCCTATGAAGTCCTTGTCGGTATGAAAGTTGTAACTGCTATGATTGTGATTCTGATATCACCAACTGTCAACATTTTTAAAATTATAAAAATTTGGCCAAGCTTGTGTTTCAGTCTAGCATGAGAATTTAAACCTTCTTGTGGGTCCCGGTCAGCGTTTACACAGTATACGATGATAATGATGAGTTGTTTGTCAGAATAATACGATCATAACTCCCCATCTGGATGGGCAGTCGTCCAGCGGATCTAATTAATGAAGCTAACACGACCACCTCATCTGCCACCGATTGAATCTGCTCCTTGTGCCGAGCTTGAATTTGAATCTGTGGACCCCTTCGTGGAGTAATGGGCGCGGACCCTGGAGGTCCGTTGGTGACTCACCAATAACGTCATTACGTGATCCCCTTGGGGATTCTCGTGATCGCCGTGTCACACCTCACAAACACTTGTGTCAAATTCATAGATTAGGCTGTCATTTCGACAAAGAATGACGTGGTCCTTGGAGATTTCCCTTCGCACTTAGTTAGTCAAACCGTACCTTGATGCGGTGTGCATTACTCCTGATATGGACATTGTTAGAAATCTAATTACATTTCAAAAAATGGCTGTCTGGTTTGTCTTCGACTGAGGTTTCTCGTACGTCTCATGAATTCCCTCGTGGGTGCTTCAAAATCCCAGACTCGTGCTCGGCAATTAGTTGCGAGATGATCTGCAGAAACAACTGTGGCTTATTAGGCACAACTGTGGATTATCTGGGTGATTCTGCTGTATAATTCCACAAATTGCTGTAAAAATTTGGCAGAATTTCTACAAAAGTTACGTAAGTTCATGGTTCGGATTCAGGTACGGTACTTGCTATTGCCTTTGAAATTCCTCTCAAAGTGAGTTTTCGCAATGGTCCGGTTAGGCCTAGATAATTACGTTAGTGATGATTCGCCTATTGTTCGAGTAGGAAGGAATCCTCTCTAAAGAAATTAGGTGGACCGGGCCTTATGCGGACACTCAGCAGTATTGTTCTTGTGTCTGACTATTCGACCTATGAAATTTTAACCACCATCATTATCCTTGACTACTGAGTGGGTTGAACTCATCATCGTCCTTCAGCAATATCAGAATTCTAAACCCTTCGTTACCGTGAAATAGCATTGTTCTGTGAGCATTCTACGATCATACTAATAGCTCATCAAGATTGGCAGGAAGATCCCTTCTCGGTACTGCGAGGTCATAATGAGATGTCGCTGGTGATAATTGGCCAATTAACCACGGACTCACTTTCCATGGTGGAGTCCTGCATCCAAATGCCAACAGGCTATTCCGTTGATGGAACACATCCCATGTCAGTAATGAATTTCTGGGCTGTCAAAGTACTGCAGCAGAGCTTCAAATGTGCATCATTGTTTCAAGTCATTTGCATTAATAGTATGTAGATTGTCTGGAAATCTGGAAATCAAAACTGCAGTGAATGGGAGACTTTCCTGCCATTTAAGGACCACAGTATTGCTTCCCTATCCTGCTTTACACCTACCCATGTTAAGGGAGACCTCTATTGACGACTTACTACGCATGTTACTATGTGCATTGTAGTGTAATCATACATTCTCCAACACTGGGGCGAAAGGCTTAACTACAGTATTGGAGAATGGTGTCGGTGGCGCTGGCTGTCGACAGAAAGTGGCAATACCGTGGTGCTTTAAAGGCCACCACAAATTAGCGGTCCTAGAATGTTGCTGTTCTCAAATGTTCAGATCAACAATGCAGTCTGTCTGGACATCTCTGTTGAGCCATCTGTTCATGTTGACAGCCTGAAGTGCTCTCAGTACTGACCAGGTTGGTCAGAGAAGTTGATGAAGATATAGCACTTGGCCCTCTTGCCTGGCCTGGTGTCAAACATATGCTGACCCATGTGGTTAGCCGACAGCGTCGAGAAGCCTCTCAAACAGTGGTCAGGGCACTTTAATACCATGAGAACTCCACAAACAATTTGTAGACCTGAAGTCTCTGCCCTCTTGCCCACACGAATGTTCAGGTAGCCTTCTTGGGACTAAATAAAGGGATGCCTTATGGATGAGTTGATAATTGGGGTCAGTGTTGATGGTGAATATAGGCCATCGCCGCATTTGGGTTATCAGTATTGTCCAGTGGGTTCAGTGTTACGGCTATGGTTGTCTATGATCATGGGTTCGAGCCCGGGTGGTGGAAGAAATTTTTTTCTCCATTTCTTTTCTTTTATTCACAAAGATTTTCTCTGTTTGGATGTAAGGACTTGTCCTGCTATCGAGTTTCCGCTGCCCAAACCAAACATCTATACCCCCAGCAACCATGGAGGTATACCTCCATGCAGCAACTAACTGCAGTCTCATGATCTGAACGTCACTTCGTGAACCCGGTCGCCACCAGGCTTGTTTGCATTAATAGTATGTAGATTGTCTGGAAATCTGGAAATCAAAACTGCAGTGAATGGGAGACTTTGCCGTTCTATCTCATCTGCAATCACTTACTACGGGTCACGAGATAGCGCCTGGCTAGCTGTTCCTCAGTTGTGCTCTAGCTTCGTTCCCAGGTGGACGCATAAAGGCCACCACAATTTAGCGGCCCTAGAATGTTGCTGTTCTCAAATGTTCAGATCAACAATGCAGTGTGTCTGGACATCTCTGTTGAGCCATCTGTTCATGTTGACAGCCTGAAGTGCTCTCAGTACTGACCAGGTTGGTCAGAGAAGTTGATGAATATTATAGCACTTGGCCCTCTTGCCTGGCCTGGCGTCAAACATATGCTGACCCATGTGGTAAGCCGACAGCATCGAGAAGCCTCTCAAACAGTGGTCAGGGCACTTTAATACCATGAGAACTCCACAAACAATTTGTAGACCTGAAGTCTCTGCCCTCTTGCCCACTGACAAGCATTCCTATCACTCCTACTCTCGCTTGTGGACTCCCGCTCGCAGGGGGAGTGTGGTTTGAAGGGCGAAGTACATAGGCCTAGATATGTCACGATGGCCGCTGCCAGTCCATCCCATGATTTTGTATCTGGGATGTCATGGTGATACCAGGCGGGAGGATGTAGAATTGGTGCGACAGCTCCCAGAAGTGCAAGTACCGGTACTGGCAGTAACTGTCACAGTGGGTACCTGCAACTCTCGGGATGCGTTGAGGGAAACAAAGGGACTCCACTCAGGAAATTTTTATCCTAACTATCATGAAATTACACTAGAATCAATACCAGCGCAGAACTAATAAATGTCTATTGTTTCATCAAGTGTTGATGGGATCTAAGAATGCTGGGTTCTCCTCGGAATGACTCTTATATGTCAACATAGTTTTTGTCATCGATGACAATACGCTGATTAAAGTTGCATGTTGATTGAGTTAGATTCTTGACTTAAGTATCCATTGTCATCAAGTCCAAGAAGATAACTGTATTAAACTTGATATTACTACTTGAAGAGAAATCAATATTATATGAATGAAATGGTGTCGTTGAAGGAGGTTGACTTTGGAAAGCAAGCAGACGTGAGGTATGATGTCAGAATGGAAAAGGTAGATGTTTATTTGATGATTGTGTCGTGTGTGGAATACAATTTTTCTTTTGAATTTGTTTGATTTGATGTTTTGAGAGTTGGCTTTTTGTGAATAATGTAAGTTCAGGGATCTTCTTGATTTTGAAGACTTTTGATGTCGGTGCTGTCATGTGAAGTTGTTTGAGTGGGTCTTTGATTTTCATATGTCATGAGTGTGTGCGACACTTGGAGACACTCAACTTCCTTTATTTCAAGCCGACTTCTAAACTGAGCTTCTGAATTGTTCCATCACCTGAGCTGTAAGGCACACTACGGTTAGCTCTTGGTTGGTTGCATCAGTGACGCACGGAGCAATTGCGAAATGGACATGGACCATCTGGTCATTTTTCTCCGACGTTGTGATCCCCATCACTTTCTCCACGTCAGCTCATCTGTTATCCGGGTAATAAACATTTGACTCAGTAATCATGCTGACCAGGTCCAGCCGGTAGAAAAAAGCCTCGCTTCTTAATATCACATTTGCGGCAACGTCTTTATTTCTGCGCAGTAGTCATAAGTCACAGTTATGAACCATTATTCTGTGATTTTATTATTTGCAGACAATAGGTTGGTGCAAGGTGGGGGTACGTCCCGGTATTGTCCAATGCGATTGCGCACCATGAGTCAACTTTTACTACTGATGAGGGTGCCATAGAACCTTGTTCCCCTGAGCTTCTGCTGCTCATTGATGTCCACCAGCTCAGGTGTCAGCTTATAACATTAGTAGCGTGCGCATTGTTCTCCCTTTTCCATCACGGCCCTATCATAGAGCACACAAAGTGGTCGTCCTTATGATGACCCAGGATTATATGTGAGTGGTGAAAGAGTCAAAAAAGACAATGGATGATGATGTCTATGATCTAGCCTTTTTTGCTGTGTCATGGTATGACTAAACCAAGTCTGTTGAATACTAGTATGGCTTATTAGATATCCTGGTTTAATCGCAATTGACCCATAAGTAATATAAACCCATCTCAAAAAGAGAGCTAGGGATGACGAAGTAACTGACGTAAGAAGTACCGGTAAGTCGCAGTGTCATGTATCCCAGTATACTTTGTTTATATCGAGTTCTGGCATTTTTAAGAAGACAATGCATAGATCGTAATTGGCAGTATAATTGGTGATGTCTAACTCGTTTCTGTTGCGGCCTAGAATTTTCTTACTCACCCCATCCTTGGTACTGAAGGAGGGGAATTAAAGCCAATCGCTGCAAAGCAATGGCTCTAATCACATCGGATGTCCCGGTCATATTGACTCTTGTTTTATTTCCCCGTTGTATTGGCTCTGGTATCCCGTCTAATCTCAAGAATGAGCCAGGATCGTGTGTCTTCGGAATACAGATCTGGGGAGACATTCATTATCTCTATAATTTCTCATGCTCGGCTGCGTTGATCTTGAGTAAATTTCATTTTGTCTTCTACACTTAGTTGATTATGTTTGCGCTATTGTCTCACCACTTCTCATTGGTCACCTGTCACGGCGGAACAATACTGTTGATCCATCTGACGGAAAAGAAATTGAATTGTCCTACCATTGGGTATGACGGCCGAGATTGATGGCATGTCGTTGTCTTGGAAATGTCTTCGGAACAAAAGATTTAAACGTTCGCACGCAGTACGACAGGTCATTCTGGTCACAGCTTATTTAATTACCGAGAATTCCAGATGTCATATCCATAGTTTTTGTCCTTCAAATCATATTATTCATAAATTTTCCACTTTATTTAATTCTGTGAACAATCACAAACCGAATATCAAGACAAAGCGTCGTCAGAGCAGAAAATGTCGTTACACCTTCTCATTTGTTGGCAATCCATTTTCAGGGTCAGTGGATTGAATCTACCTTCAGATTCAGAAAGGATCCCTTCGTCCTGGTTATGCTGAAATCATTGCATGAATTCGTAACTTGGGCATTTGAGCACTTTGAGAAGCACTTCCATCAGGTTCCTGTACTGTGCTGTCAGTGATGTGATGACCTGAGGGTGCATCACATCCTCCCACACCAGGGCTTTTGTCTCACTCCTCTTCATACACACGAGTGGATGAAGTGGAGTGAGGTAAAACCCCTGCTTTGGGAGGATGGGTGCATCAAGACTAAATTGAGGTCTTCTTGCCCAACGTTGTGCTTCTTGGCAGCCTGAGCTGTAAAGTCTTCTTTTGGTTGTTAGCCCGCTTGGCCGCAAGGCCCAGCAGGGCTTATGCTGTGGTTGGGGTCATTTAGTGGTGGTCTGTCGTGCGTTAGTCCGTACGGCGGTAAAGAAATTGAATTGTCCTACCATTGGGTATGACGGCCGAGATTGATGGCATGTCGTTGTCTTGGAAATGTCTTCGGAACAAAAGATTTAAACGCTCGCACGCAGTACGACAGGTCATTCTGGTCACAGCTTATTTAATTACCGAGAATTCCAGATGTCATATCCACTGTTTTTGTCCTTCAAATCATATTATTCATAAATTTTCCACTTTATTTAATTCTGTGAACAATCACAAACCGAATATTAAGACAAAGCGTCGTCAGAGCAGAAGATGTCGTTACACCTTCTCGTTTGTTGGCAATCCATTTTCAGGGTCAGTGGATTCAATCTACCTTCGGATTCTGAAAGGATCCCTTTTCGTCCTGGCTATGCTGAAATCATTGCATGAATTCGTAACTTGGGCATTTGAGCACTTTGAGAAGCACTTTCATCAGGTTCCTGTACTGTGCTGCTGTCAGCGATATGATGACCTGAGGGTGCATCACATCCTCCCATACCAGGGCTTTTGTCTCGCTCCTCTTCATACACTGGTGGGAGTGGATGAAGAGGAGCAATATAAAACCCCTGCTGTGGGAGGATGGGTGCATCAAGACAAATCTCAGCTCACCTTGCAAAGGATCATGGAGGTCTTCTTGCCTGGCGTTGCACTTCGTTGGCAGCTTTAGCTGCAGTTTTCTATTGGTTGTTGAAATTTTTGAAGAGCCAGGGTTGTGGATAGAATGAACTTTGGTGGGCTCATTCAAAGATGGAATGCTGAGGGTGGTGTTTTGCACATCCAGGGTACACCCTGGATTTTGGACTCATCGGCATACTCGGACCCACTACACTGTGAGAAAAGTTAGCTGTTTGGCTGATGAAAACTGAAGAAATCTCATCATGGTGTTTGCAATGTTCTGAAGAAAGTGTTAATATTTGACTGGCCAAGAGACCTTCCTTTGTTCTCCAGGATGACACATACGTTGGGCGTCTTCTGTGGTAGAGAAAACTTGCCATGGGCTTTGGAGATTTCCTGAAAAAGGAATGGATAATGCAGATGTAATGAAGTTACCTTTTGTTGCTTTGATGAATTGTTCGTTATAACGTATGAAGAAGATCAAAAACACCTGAAGAGGAGGGCAGCTGGGCCCTTGGGAATTCACGATGATGTGTCTTGTTATGATGCGGTATCACCCAGTCATCACCTTGGTTTGAACAAAAGGGCGTGTTGAAAGGGGCTCTGTTAACGGAGCGGTTTCCATTTCAAAGACTTTCCTGACAGAAATGTCCTTCCTTGGCAGTTTGTAAAAAAATGTAATGCTGGATTTCCTCTTCCCAAATCCTGGATCCACTCCCTGAATGTGGAAATCAACTTGATAATACCAGGAAGTTGCTTCTTCTACTCCATGTTGTCAAGTTGGATAAGAACCTATGATGGAAGATTGGGCATCTCCAACTGCATCTCACAAAATATTTCTTGGCAAGAAATGTTGACACAAACTCAACCACCAAGTTGATGGTGAGGTACTTTCCCCTAGAAGTTGTCAAGAGGAGACAATGGTTTCCTCCAGTTTCTGCAGTGGAGGACATCCAGTTAATTATGCATCGACACTGACTACTCAAGATGTTCGATAATCGTCTCTCACAAAGACATAGATCACTCAGGTCCAATTTCTACCGAGTTCGGTGTAATTTTATGTCGTAGCCAACGGCAGTGCATGCCGTGGCGCGGATGACTCATCTGTCACCCGCGCCTGCACACCGGTGGAAGCATCGTCGTGTCTCCGATGCGACGGTACAAGTGGTTGGAGTCGCTGTCATGGTGCATTACATCATGCGCTAATTATTGTGCACTTCTAGCCAGAACAACCATATTGGAATACGTTTTCTTATTGATTCCTGGTCCAATATTGCGTGACAACATCGTCATCTATGATCGCCATTTGCTGTCTTGTGAATTGTCTGATGGCATTTATGATGACAGATGTTATCTTGCCAGATCAATATTTCACAAATCCATTCCTTTGTTCTAAGGAGCGTGTATCTGGGGGAAGAGCCCCATGTGTATTTTCCTCTCACTCCTTTTGGTTTTCGTATTTGAAACCATGAGAGAAATTTGCATGTGCACATCTCTGATGTTCTTCATGAACTATCATGTAAATTTTGAAGCGGTCACGTTGAGCAACTTTCCCTGTTGTCGTCTAACCTCTTGGCCACATCATAAGATTGAGAACCACAAAAGCATGCGGGGGATCCACGATTTGGGAAAAGAGGGGGCGCACTATGCTAGAAACATTGAAATCTGCAGTGAATTTCAATGATTTGCTCCAAATTTCAGAATTTCACGGTCGATTTTACAGATTTGTTGGCAGAAAGAGGGGGGTGTGTGCCGGGTGCGCCCCCCCTTGGATCCGCCTCTGGCGTGCATCATTTTCTCTCGATTTGGAGTCTTGTTCTGCAGTGTCTTTGTCGACCTAGTCTTGATGACAAGAAGCCAGGTTTAACCCAACCACAGTCCCTCTTCCGTTGAAGCAAGGCTCTGTGAGAAGGCACACAATCTTGACTGCGCAGGAACACTCAGATTTTGCTGCACAGCTCCGCTTGTCACGTCATAACCTTCAGCAATAGGCCCCGTTTCTGTCATCCAACTCTCCTCCGCTGTATCGATCCAGTCATAAACACCACTCAACTTAGCACATTTGATTGAATCAGCGCTGATCGTTGTTGTCAAGTGTGAGTGTTTATTGATTGCTTGTTTGTTGTCTTGTTGATTCTGCCATGTTAGTTTCTCAGCCGCGGTTGGAGATGGCAGCACAGTGTATTTGTCGTCAGCCAAGATCAGGTTGTAATATACCGTACATCAAAAGCATTTAATGAAATCCTGGGAATTGGTAGGCTTATTGCATTCAGGCAAATATATACATGTATGTCAATGGAATTTTCTGGAAGTGTATCATTGCTGGCTGGTCTCCTTTGGATTGATGTCAACACGTGCCATTTTAAATGCAGTAAAACCTGTTTGTCCCTTAACTCATCTGTCCTCAGGTTTGAGCAGACAGTCTTCTGCAGTTTTCTGATAGCTGGGGAAATGAATTGGAAGAAACTTGGTTGGAACAACATTTCTTCAAATATGTTTTGATCAACACCACAGATGTGAGAAAACTTAGGCAACAAAAGATGCCGTCTGCTGGACTCGGGGTAGATGTATTAAACATATTTCATGGCTAATCTTTCTTTTATTCTCTTTTCTAGGTAAGTGTGATACAGCCAGTGGTACAATGGTGGGGAAGAAATGGTCGACTGTGCTTGCCTGGCCAGTTTTCAAGTAACTCCAGAAAGAATTTACCAACTGCAGATATCCTTCACGTAGTGGTTAAAACTGCATTAGGCACTGTAGTGTTGTTTGGAATAAAAGTGCAACTCCCTTTTCCTAAATCTGATAAAAGATGAATCACCTGCCTGGTGAAATTTTTGCAGCAGTAATTTCTGATTTCAACTTTCATCTTGATGACAATGTTGTTTTTTCTTTCTTTCCTAAAATGGATTTGAAACTACACGTGCCAGCAAACCTGGCATGTCTGTCGTGGTATTAGCGATGATTTTGTTCGTGATGGAACGCAGATCCTGCGGATAACACAACGATAGTTGTGCAGAGCGTGGCTGACTGTCGTAATCAATCAGGCTCAATCAGGGCCGTGATTGAGCGCTTACGCTAATCGCTCGGATATGGCTGGTGTATGAGGTCATGCACCACTGTCTTATTTTACAGTCGCTTTGTCTATAGTTAAGCTAGCATACCGGGAAATACGCCAAGCCTGATAGGCCTAAATAATGGCCATTGGACAGAAAAATGGCCAGATCTATGTGCCTCGGGCAGAAAATAAAAAAAGGCATGTTAGAAAAGGGAGGCCTTAAATTGCATCCCTGCAGTACTGCCGATATAAATATGAATGACCCCAACCATAACCATTCGAGGGCTGATCTCATCCTAACCCTAACCCTAACCCCCACCCAACCCTCCTCACAGACTCCACCTTTAGGCCTATGCCTCTAAAAACCCTTTGAACCACTAGGCCTAGGTCAGTAGTAGTGGTACTGTAGTGGATCCAATTTAAGGATTTGTGTTAGAAAATGGAGTTGTAGAAAAAAGGCAGGGCATGAGCCATGGCGTCTTGTTTTAAATCGTAATGCGTCAGTCCACATGAAAAAAGATGACAGGGCAGTTTTCTAACTCTGAGAATACAAAATCTGCAGATTTGTGGACGTCATCATATTGGTAGTTTATATTCTAGTAAATATTTACTATGACTCCTTTGTTTATTTAGGTATAAGTGTTAGTCTTGAAGCTTTCATGATCAGATTCTCTGGTGAAGTGTCCTTCGCCAGCCTGACTCTCTGCAATAGCTCCTTATGGTCGACAACAACACATCGTTAATATTTCTCCTTTGTGACATTAGTAAATGTTTACCAACTGGTGGGTGTACGGCTATGTACCACCTGTGATGGTGCCAGCCTCCTCCACTCCTTATTAAACCTGGTTATCAGTTGCATTCAATATGAATTTAAAATGCCAGAATCTGTAAGTAATGAGGACAACTTGAATTAAAGACAATAGAATTGTAAAGTAACAATACTAGAGCCTATTCACAAGAGGTCTATTGGACTCTGTCCTAGAGTGACCCTCCAATCTCTGCCCCACTCCAGTGTCTATTGACTCTTGCTATAAATGTCTCATGAAGGGCTTTCAGGACTCTTATCCTGTGTTTACCAACGGTGGGAGACCGACCATATACCACCTGTTATACTGTCAAGGAGGCAAAGCCTTAAGTACCAACTTACACCACATCAGGGTCAGCTGAGGCTGGGTCGACATACATAAGATTTCATTGTTGCCTTTAGAATCTTTCCTAAGCAGTTTGCTCAAGCAGTGATGTAATCTTCATAATGGTTGTCATTTTAGGATTCATCAGTATTATTCTATTGTATATTATTTATATTGCCGAATCATCAACTGCTGACCATTGAGTGATTACATATCGACTCCCATCTTGGTTATAAATCTGAGTTGGTCAGTTAAGAGCAATCAAGTGATGAAAGTATATTCCTGTTCCTTAGGCTAAGTGTTTCTCATTGATTTAGTTCTTATCGATGATGCTTATGGTAGGCGTTAAGATTCACTGACCAGCTATTGGTAGTGGTGGCATGTCTAAGCTGTGTACTTGAAAATATATTGAGTAGTGCTGCTATGAGAAGGCCGAGCACATATCTGAGGTCATGTACTGATTGTATCTGACGGTAGGCTCTCTAGCACGTGTGTACTGTGCGCCATGACCAGTAGGCCCTCGCCCCTTTGTAGTGACAGCAGACCCTGTTTAGAACTTCATCTCTGTGTCCTTCCATGCTATAGTCGAAGTCAAACTTACTTCAACATGGGCAAAATAACAAGCTTGAAAACCTACACAGGTCAGTGGGAAATAATCCATGTCGCAGTTACGCAATGATGTAAGGGTAACTTGGTTCACTTTCCATGAGCCTATAGCAAATCCAAGGTTGTGCTCAGTCAACTGGTAAATACTGTGGTTTAATCATTGTGTTCACTTTATGGTGTCTGTTGCACAGCCCTGACACTTTGCCTTGTTGAAGTACCGGTAAGGTTGACTTCGACTATAGCCATGTTGGCAGTTCAGAATGTTGTAGGATTCCTACACTGCCAGACTGCTTTGTCTTCCAACAGGAGACTAAATAAATGTAGTATGTTGGCCACACAAACCGTTCTCCCTTGAGGCCGAGGCCGTAGCCTGTTATCTTGCCAGACCCTATTTAGAACTTCATTCCTGTGTCCCTTCCATGCTGGTCATGTTGGTAGTAGAATAATGGTGGATGCCTACACTCCACTGTTTGTCTTCCAACAGGAGGCTGTAGGATGTTAGTCAGAACAAACCCTCTCTCTTAGCCTAGACAAGGCCGTACCCTGTCATCTTGTCGGGTATGTATCCAAGAGATTGTATACATAAAAGGATGACCAGACATGGCCTGTCATATTTGTTCAGTTAATGCATGTGATGTGTGTCTCATCGTATCAATTGGTAGAGAATCATCCAAAGCTGATAGTCAAGTGAGATTGTATTGGTTTGCACTGTGGCTGGACCTTCACTGTCTAGTGCCCAAAACGACTGCTGTGAGGACTTTGTATTTGATCTGCCTAGCGTGATGTGTAGGACTTCTGCCTTTGAGGGTAATATTTGGTCAAGTTTTTCAATTAGTGTTGCCTTGCCTTGTGGTACTGTAATGTATGAGGCCAAGTGCTACAGCTTGGGACTCAGACTGACTTTGCTCCCATGTGTCTACCATGCCATAAACACGGCCGTAGCTAGCTTTTTTGCTGGGGGGGGGGGCATTATTAGCAGATTAGCTCAACGGATGTGGACTTCGCGCCTTCTGGCGCCGAAGGAGCTCATTTTGCAGGGAGTCTGGGGGACCTTCCCCAGAAAAATTTTGAAAATTAGAAGCTCTGAGATGCGATTTGAGGTCAAGTTCATGCACACTGAGACATGAACAATAATGATCTTTCATCCCATTTGATTTTGTTGAAAAAATTTTTTTTTGCACAATTTGCCGGGGTGGGTGGGTGGGTCACTATGCTAGCTATGGGCCTGATAAGGGAATGACGTGAATTCAGAGAAGCTAGAGGGAACCTAGCCATGTGATTACTGCCAGGCTATTCGTGTTGATTGCCTTAGGAGAACTTCAGTCCATGTAATGTTGAAAGAATATCCCACTAGCTTCAGAACACGGTCGTCTGATTATGCCCCAACCCTTCTTAGGTTCCCAAACTTTTGGAAGGAAATGATAACTGTATGACGACCAAGGTAGTATGTCCTCGTGATCAAAAGTTCCCTTGCATTGCCAAGTGGTTGTCACGATGTGTTGTCCGCATTCAAGACATCACACCACCTTTAATCGATCACGCTGACCTCAGTGCTCAGAACCTTCACACAATGTATGAATAGTCATATTTATCTAGTTCCATTTCCCAAATTTCCGTTCGCTCATGATGTTACGCCGCCCAGACATAGTGGTCTCGATCTCTCATTTCCTGGCTGCAGCAATGAACATTCGTGCAATTTATTTCAGGGTGAAGAGGGGAATAAAGGTATTTGTATCAGATGGTTGTACTGGTATGAAATTACTGCTGAATGGCATGAAATTCAGGCTCCAGTCCACTTGCAAATTGTGCTAATGTTCGTTGGCTGCCATTTTATTTTTACAATATTTCTGATGTATCCGACGCCCACGTTGCTGAATATGACAATATTGGGTGCCTGTACGCTCGTAGTTTTTGACAGTACTGGTAACCCCCTTGTCATCGGTATTAGTTTGTAGAAATGTACAGGTCATCTGTTTCTAGCCAAGGTGGAATGCATTTCATCATGGTTTCAATCTACTTGAAGCCATCTTTGTGTACATTGTATGCATTGCCATGTACAGTCCTTTGGTTATGGGTTTGATGGAACTTGCAGCACCTTAGTGTAATGAACTAGAACATCCCTTGGATGAGTCACCGCCAACACAATGAACCTTCTTAATGCCGCTACGCAAGATGATTGAAACAATTTCGAAAGCTTATTTCGGCATTCTTATCCCATAAGTGGCGAATATTTCTAGTAATTTGTTGCGGAACTCGCACCGATGCGTTCGCCACCTCACGCTGCACGGTGTTTCCAGGCAACGTGCTGCTACACCTGGCCACTTTTCTGCAAAAATTGATCATGCCAGAATGGTTTTTGCATGAATCAGACCGATGTCTTTTGCATTAAGTGCGTCTGCAGCAGTTCGGCAAGACACCCGATGATGCAATTAGAGTGGCTTGGCATTCATCTCACCACCGGCTGTGTCATGCCATGGTCCGGCAGACGTCGTAATGGCCTTTTAGAAAGTGCTGCTATAAAATGCAATTACTGGCTCCTATTCGCATCAGGTCGAACATGGTGTCACATTTGCATGCGGGTTATGCATCCTTTCTCCAGAATTGAATTTGAACGCATTGCAAGTAACCTTCTGTCAAAAACAGATTCACAGTTTATTGTGTCGTGAAATCTGATGGGTGAAAAAACCAGTTTGTGAGTTGCTGCAGGTGTTTGAATCTAAGTCCTATTGATCTGCCAGCAGTCAGACTAAGGTGAGGTGCTTCTTTGAGAGATCTCTCGTATGAATCAGGTAGGTAAAAGCTATCGATGATTTAACCAACCAACCAACATCATCGGATTTGATGGGAGTTAGCCCCACCATATTGACTCAATAGAATCCATTTAGAAAACGGGTGATAATCTTAATGCATCTCAAGGTCTTATTCCCCCGTCAAACTCTGAGATAGTCACTGCACTCATCAAAAAAGATTTCATTGATGGTTTCGGAATACTGCTTCCGATTCTGTCATCCTCCACTGCTGACTGACTCCGAAATCTCTGCAAAGCAGCATGGATGATAAAGCTACTTTTGATGTTGCGTGTGACATGTGCCATTTCCCAGCATCCCTTGATACCTGGTCAATATTGTCGTCGATGACAGGATCATCGTCGATGTCAATACAACTGTCTGGATTTCACGATCAGGATTGACAGATTTTGAAATAAGTGCGATGCGCTGTAAATGAGGTTTAGTCCCAGTTGAAATGAGAAACATAGCGAGGCGCACTCAGTGCAGAAGAAAAAAGGGGAAAGAAGATATTTTTTGTTTAGTCATCGATTCTGTCTGTCTGTCTGTTTTGTTAGTTTACGTTTTTGGATTCAACTTTTCAACTATGACTATCTCTATATCTATAGTGTAGATAATCCTTTATCTATAGTGTAGATAATCCTCATGACCAAAAAAGAAAATTTTAGACTGCAAATAAATTTTAAATTGTCAACAAGTTTTGTGTAAATCAAGAGGCTGTTTTATTTATGCGTCTTCTTGTTGCTACATCCTGATGGCCTTGTATATCCCCCATGCAGATTTTATTCCATTTAAGTGAAGTTCTTTTGTTAAGCATTTGAAGATCCAGATTGCTGAGTATTGTGTTTTGAAGTGCTTTACAAAAGGTGTTACCTTGCAATTCAAATTTTGACATCTCGTTTTCAGTCCCACTCTCTACTTGTCTTTTAAAGCATTGTTCATTCTTATTTTGTACACTTTGCCACCCCGGAGGGCTGCTTCATCTGTTTTCTCAAGTACCTTTACAAAGCTGCAAAAAATCAAAATTGATGTCTTTCGCATTGTAAATTTGAACTTTTGAAACGTTTTTGCAGCACAGTCCAATCATGCATTTGAAAGAAATGTGTACGAGAAACAGACGCGCAGTGCTAGATATGTGGGCCCCATTGTCAACAATTCTAGTTATATTTTTTTGGGAAATGCTGCGTCCATATTTTTAAGTGCACATTGAGTATGCTTTGGATATTTCAGGTTTTTGCCTTTTCAACAGCACAAAAAATTTGTAGCAGAACAGTATTGTCTCTTGATATCACTTCATATTGTGGTGTAACTGTAGAATTTGTTGAGTTCCTCACCATTTCATCACGGTTGATATTTGTGTGGCAGGTGTCGGGAGTGTAATGGTATATTGTCATTTAGGTTTCATGGAAGAATAGTCCCCTTTGGGGAGGCTAAACATGACAAAGACATCAACAGAGGGTGTGTTGTGGGAAGATGCGTGGTTTTCTGACAAGGGTTCCTAAGAAATGCCAGATCAAGGACAAGGAACATGGCTTCTCTTGGACCCCTTTCTTTTCAGGATTGTATTTCAGGTCAATGTTGTTCCTGTTCATGCCAGTAATGGTGAAGAATCAGAACTAGCACCAAGTCGGGGGTTACACAGGGAGCAATCCATTCTTCTTGATAAAACATTTCCAATCTCCATTTGGACCCTCTTCTTTTCAGGATCATATTTCAGGGAATGTCATTCTAGTTCTTGCCAATAAAGCTCTGCTGCGTTCTTGTCTAAAGAACTTCAGCACACACTTAAAGGGACATTATCATTAGCGAATTAATGCAGCCCGATCCTTTCAATAAACTTCATTATAACAAATTTTGCAGTTGAACCACCTTTCTTACGTTAGCTAACATTAATGTTGGCTAATTTGTACCTAGGTTTAGCGCCGATGGAGGCAGCCATTGCGTAATGCGATATGACGTAGCTCCAGCTCACTTTGTTTACGCCACCGTGACGCCACGACGTCACTCATCGGCCTTTAACCTCAGGTTTGTGCAAAAAAATGGTAGAAATGGCATCGATTTCAGCTTTTTACTTTGTCTCCCATTTGTTCTGCCTGCAGGTCCCTCGCGTAGCCTTCGTCACTAAAATGGTTGCTGCACAAGCGATATTTGTCGCCATTTATGCCTCGCTCCACCACGTCCACTGCTCTAACGACGTGACGTGACTACGGTCATGACGCGGAGGTGAGCCGGTACTACGTCATAATGTCTCGAGATTTATTGCGAGGCCTGGAAAAAAGCGTCTGCTGCCAGGAAAATGGCTGCCCCCACTCCAGGAAAACAACCTTTTTCGAAGTCAAATTTTTCAGTGGTGTATTGGGGAATTGTCTTGTACTTTGTATTATCGCTACAAATGAACCGTTCGGAATGTACTTAGGTCACGTTTAAACGCTATGGTAATGTTCCTTTAAACAGGTGTTTTGCATGGAACTGTCCATTCTTGGTGATGAACCTCCATTTGGACCCTCTCTCTTCTATTCAGGAGTACCATGTTTCAGATCAATTTCATTTTTTTTTCGCTGATAAAATTCTGCGCTCTAGTCTAACTCAGTTGCAGTAAAGATCATCAGCACAGAAGTCAGGACACAGTACAATCATTTCTTCATGTTGAATTTCCTGGTCTGTGTTATGCTTTGAAGTGACATGGGTATGTCGCTAATCGATTACGTCATGGAGTCCCGTGGACTATAAGAATGAGTGATGGTGTCACAATGCCCTCATTTCACTTGTTTTGATCTATCTTGATAGCATTGTTATTCCGCGCAGGCTCTCTTCCGATGATTCACGCCTCTTAATCTGCGAGAAAGTCACCTGAATATTAACGACTAATTCTGATATCCAGGCTTGACAATTTTTAGGTAGCACGCATGAAAAATTGGCCACTCATGCAATTATTTTTCCTGCTAAAGGAATCCCTTTCTGTTAGGTTTGCTTGCCTGTCATTGAGAATCGGTCGTGTTTCCATGCATACGTCATGAATCGGTCGTGTTTCCATGCATACGTCATGAATATTTAAATTGATATAATAACCTTGAATAAGGGAAAAAGTTTATTTCCTGAAATTCCTTTTGATTTTCCCTGCATGGTTAGGGTAAATATCCAACATACAAAATGATAGTAAACATAAAGTCATCTCCAAATTCCACAAATTTTTGACCCCAACCAGGGTCTTCCTCAGGCACTTTCTAGTAGAGATCCCAGAAGCGAATGAGCTGGATGAAGCTCATAATACTAGTAAGCTGGATCGAGCTCATTCACTCCTGGGATCACTACTAAAAAGTGCCTGAGGAAGACCTTGGTTGGGGTCGAAAATTTGCGAAACCAGTCAGTAAGGGTAACGTACAGTAGATCTACACATCCTATTTACTCCTAAAATTGGAGAAGATACTTTAAGTACAATTTTGTTGCCACGAGGCCTGTTGTAAATGAACAGAAAGTGATGCTGTGAACTTCTGCCTAATCTTTTGATCCTCTGCCCATGCTTTTCCATTGTCATCTTGTCACTGATACAGACTCATCACTTTCCATTAGCATTCTCACAATCACCCCTGTGGGTACCATTAAATTTTTTGCCAACCCCCTGAAACTCATGTTCTCATGAATTGCCTGACCTTATGGTCTGCGACGCCGCCGCATTGTTCGAGTCACATATGCGCGTGACAGTTACTCTCACGTTAATTACACTTTGAGCTAATCGCACAGGTGGGAAGAGGATTAACGCATGAAGCTAATCGCCAGATAATGACAGAATCGTCCTCAAGATGCCCGTCATACGTGCACTTAATTCGCTACCACTGATGACAGTCATGCATCATTGTCCTCTCCGTGTCGCACAAAACAATATTGTGTCAAAAAGTCCTTGTCCCTCGTCTTCGGCAAGTTGCACATGTCAGTGCACCATCAGCAGCTTCATCCCTCTCTTCCCCTCAAAGAATTTTCTTCCCTGTCATTTGACATTGGCATGTCATGATTAAGCGTGGCCCGAGGCTTGAAAAGATCTCTTGTTAGATCAGAAAGATTCGTATTGTTCAAACAGGAACTTGTCCTTGGGGGTAAAACAAAACAAAAGCATTACTGACTCCACTATTTGGAGCCTTCTCTAATTCCTCTCCTCCTAGATCACTATCCTAATAGTCTTCTCCACTGGCATGACCGGTTATTTACAAAATGGCCAGACTTATCCCATGTTTGCTCACAATGATTTTAGCAAAAGATGTCGAATTGACAGAGCTTCTTAGTCCGTGGTGGCTTTCCTCTGATCCTCATCTGGCCACCTTTAATAGCATTGTTAGCATATTGAGGGGATATATTTTGCTGACTCAGCATTGTGCGCTGTTTATTGGCTGGATGCGTTGCATTCTCAATTGAGTTGTCAGCGATGCATTTCAGCGGTGGATGCAACTTCTTTGGTAGACTCTTCTCCGATATTGGATTCTGAAAAATCGTCGCTTCTAGGAAAAAAGGGGAGAACTGTTGGAACTTGCGTACAACTGTTGAACTGCTTAGTTCAATTTGAGCAGGAGGGTTGCCTGATCAGTCCCATGTTGCCTTTGCTAACCCGTGTTTGGATTCAGCCCCTGGTTTTTGATAGGGCCTTTTTGCTCTCAACTCAACTCAAACAGAAGTACGTAGAGGAGATGGTGAAGTCCTGGGTTGTTCTAGGCATGATGCACCATCGCTTTCCTTTTTCTCCATCAAGGCCCGGCTTTGCCTCAAGGAGCGTGTTATTATGTCACCTGCATGCCCCCAGCTTTGCCCAACAACTTTGACAGTCTGTTCCTGTCTCCATTCAGCTGGTTTTTACAGGGCCTCTTGCTCTCGCCTCTGCTCTGACAGTAGCACAGATATGGTG
>NMRB01000203.1:293430-332841 GCA_002633025.1 Notospermus geniculatus
AACAAAATTGCTGCAGAAGACTTTGTGTCGGAGTAAAATTGGGGGAGGGGTCCTAGGGGTGCACGACTGGGACAATAGTCTGTTACCGGTATTTTATGGCCATGATTGAATGGTTATGGTCTCTATAGCCATGTATACTAATCCCTCATTGAACAGTAAAACGAAACTGAGAGTAGCCTGATATTGTTTGGCTGTGTTTGAATGGTCATGGTCTCTACAGCCAAATATCATAATCCCACGTTGAACAATAAAACCAGACTTAGATTCAGAGGGACTGTGATCCGTCACAGGGGCAGGATGCTGCCAAACTGCAGTCATTGCTTCGTGTTCTTTAAAGGCCAATCTGTTGGAAAGATACTTGTTACTTGAAATAGAAATTGATAGCTGAAGTTGCCAGTATATTCCCAGGTGATCATCTGGCTGGATGGTATGATTTGCATGACTATGTAGCAGTTTGCCAATGCCCGATAGGAACACGATGGTGATGATTTCTCATTCTGACTGTAACAACTGCAATGATGACGTTGTTGGCCAGCCCGACATCAAAGATGGGGACCATTAAGCATGGGATTGGACAGCTAATGGACTCCTAAACCTTTGATGTAATTTCCAAACTAAGCAAGTGTAAAATTCACCCATTTCTTCAATTGATTGCTGGTTATTGAGTGTGTGTTCGTCTCAAGTTAGTCTGATTGCTGTTGTGGATGGTCAAGTACATGTACACATGTTTCAGCAGGAATGCCACCCCAGAGAAAATAATTCTAAGTGCTTCATCAGTCATGTGCCTTGTGCCTTTGCAAGGGCAAGTGAAAGACCCCATCCAAGTGAGGAACATGAGTAGCTTGAGATGGTCTCTTCTGTAGGCCTACTCACGAGGGCCAGTAATGCTTTGGCTTCGGCCCAGATGTTTTTAATTTCAATTGCTGGGTTCTCTCTGTAAGTGCTTTGTTCTCGTTGGCAAGACCGATGTTCTAACTTCACATTGTCCATGTGTCGATCTTCAAGCAACAGAATGTGTTACAAGTTTAGCCCATTACGATAGTGAGTTGGACAGATGTGAGGGATGACAAGTAGTAATCACACAACACCCAGAGGTATTAGCTGCGTTTAAACTCAACACTCTCTCGTGAATGGGCCTTATGGCCCCTCATAGAAGTAAAAAAATGATCCTGTTGAGATCCTGGTTGGATATCGCGAGCCATTGTCTTTCGGGTGTTGCTCTGGTGGAGCAATTCTTAAATGTGTTGCAATACAATAGGCGACTTCCAGAGAAAATTGTTTTGTGTTTCATTTCAACATTGACTGGAAATTTGTGCTCATCACTGCAGGGAAAGTTAAGGGAGGTTCTTTTTTGAGTGGGAGGCACTCTCGTAGCATGAAGCGTAGCGTCGCAACACTGATTTTGGTGCTAATCTCTGCCACCATTAGCACCCAAGAGATTAAATTGAAGTTTCCACGTGGCTGCTTGACAATATATAGAGATTTTGATTGCAGGCTGTGTGATGTGTTGATAGTGCCTGTTGAAGCCACAGAGTAAGGGGCGGACAATGACAGCAGTCATAAATCAACTCCAATATCCCATTGCAGCATCGATGCGCGTTCGGTGCAGGCATTGTTGACGGTTTCATTTCCTAATTGAAAGTCTGGGATTGACACTTGCTTTATCTCCGTTTTATGGCTGCAGGTTCTTAAAATTAATCATCGCCTTCTCTGACACCCTCGGGCAGATTATGGTCGTGCCAGTGTTTTCCTCTTCTCATGGTGTCAGGAGACCTGTCTCTCGTTTCCGTCCTCTTTCAAGTCACATGATCTGCATTGCATTAGAAGTGGATTGACAAAGATTTCGGCCTACACTCGTGTATTAATTTGTGTTAGATTTTTCAATCAGGGCCAAAGCCATAGCATTGTTGGCCCTGGTAAATATGGAAGAGGCCATCTCTAGCTACTCATGTTCTTCACTTGGATGGGGTCTTTTACTTGTGTTACTGTGCAAAGGCACAAGGTAAGGTGCAAGGCATCATGGGTTACTGTCCATGCGACGGACTGAAGCAAGAGGCAGGGATGATTAATCCCATAGCCTGGGCTACGAACCCAAACCTGCCGCTTGCTAAGTGGACGTGATAACCACTAGGCTATCCGCTCTTCATCACTGCAAGCCACAGTACACAAATTTGCAGTTTGGACTTGATGCCACGATATTTTACCACATCTTCCGTCCCTACTAAACAAAGTGATGCTCTTGCACCATAAGATTTTACTGTCCAGTGGAACCAAAAGTTGATCTCAAGATTCTCTGCTCACTAGCAAGAGTTCCCATTGTGTCCACACAGGTTGCGCAAGACTGCTGTTGCATTTGTGTTGAGACTGCTTTGCACAGACCTGTGTCCGCGCGCGGCGCATCACACAAAAATATGTTAGTTTCTAAATACGCGAGCCGCATCACCACTTGAACTGGGTAATCACGTGATCTACTCCGCCACGAAAGTAGATCCTAGGAAAATAGCGATATGAGGCTTATTTCATGCAGACTTTGCAAATAATTGACCGATTTTTCATTTCTGATGACAAATTGCCATAGACATGACATTATCGAGAAGAAAACGATGATATTGGATGACCCCCGGCAGCCACTATTCACAGTCAGTGTGTACAGTACTGTAGACCGAGTGCTGTAGTGTGTGACGACGCACCAACGCAGCTGTCAGTGGCTAACATGACATGTACAGCATATCTAGGCCTATGTATGTCATAATCATGACGGATAATGTGATACCCACACGGAAGACATCCTTGGTAGGCCTATTTTAGGAGATTTTGCAATTTATTAACTCGAAGCGAGGAATCGCCCGCCATCTTGAAAATGCAACAAGTAGTCCTAAAGTTTCCCATGATGCCTTGAGCGCGCGGTGACAGATCGGTTCGAGGTACGATGCGCCATCTGTCGTGACAATGCAAGAGTTCCAGCTTGAATTTGTCCTACAGTATTGGCAGTGAATTCATCCAAGGTTTCCTTCTGATTGAAAAGGGATCAAAGACACCCTTGATTTCCTCTTGGTTGCGTACACACATCAATTGGTGTTATCTGTGGATCAGGAAGAATTTTAGTAACAGACGTTTCCATGTATTTCATCACTGATTGGTTGTCTGTTGTAACTGATAGAAGCCTAATGACCACAAAGGAAGGGCATCAAAGTCAGGGAAGGGAGTTATCAGCATACAGGTATCCTTCATGTTGGGTTAATGATGATGGGATGGTACTATCTAGAACGATCATAAGGAAGTCTGTTCTAAGTTCCAACCATAAGCATTTGATGTCGTTATTCTCGAATTCTCATGAAATCTGAACATTTCATCTTTTGTTCTGCTCAGAAAGTGTCCTGAAACCAACTGTGTGAAAAGTACTGGTCTTGGACGGGTGATTCTGGCGAGGCAGTGCAGGGCATTATGCCGTGTTGGTTGTTATAACATCTACTGTTTCATTATCCTCAGGAAAATTCCCTCCAGTTCGTTTGATTTTTCCATGAGGGCCAAAGCCAAAGCATTATTGGCCCTGGTATAAAGCATGAATTAGACCTTCTCAACTACTCACGTTCCTCACTTGGATTGCCTGCGGTCTTTTAGTTGCCTTTGCAAATACACAATGTACAAAGCACCATGGTTTCTGTCCCATGGGATGGACCTAAAGAACCAGGGATGTGGATGATTAATCCCGAATGGCCTGGGCTGGATTCGAACCGGCCGGGACTTTCGGCTTGCTAACTGGACATAAGAACCTCTAGGCTATCAGGACTCTTCGAATGGAATGGAATGTCCAACTGTTCAAAATCCCTGTCCAACTGTTCAAAATCCCTGTCAATAATCTTCACTACTTCTGACAGCATCTGTCTTAGTATCCATTAGGAAAAAGCCACCGAAGTTGATCTCCGTTAAACCTCCCTTTGTATTTATCTGACAAAGATGAGACCAGTCGTTGTCTTCCAGGACATTCCTTGTGCCGATGGTCATCAAAACTGTCTAATCCACGACAACCAACATGTGCCGTTTCCCACTGAGTGATATTGGATTAAAATTGACAATCGGGATTGCTGGAGAACATTGTCTTTCAATCATTAAAGGGGACGTGGTGCAAGAATAGGCATGGCCCAATGTGCTCTTTGATATTTCCTACGCCCCAAAATGTGACCCTCCGCAGCAAAACCAGTCGCATGTCGCTCTTAGCTTGGCAGGTTGAGACCAAATGTTTGTCACTTTCAATATTGTGTGCCTGTCATGAAATCTGAAATAATCTATTTCTTCCATTCTCTTCTGGTGTCGTTGCGGCTCACCTTCTGAGCGACATGCGACTGGTTTTTCTGTGGAGGGTCACAAATATGTACATCTACATGTGCCCAACAAAATATTTAACTTATTGACAGAAAAGGCAATGTAGAGGCTCAGACAGGCTGCCCATCTGGTAACTCTTATCTTGAAAAGGTAGCAACATCATCATCATTGTCTTAGGGGTAGTTTTTTGCCACCTCCATTGTTTCAGGTCCAAATCACTTTAAAATGGACTTGTGCCTGAGGTGAGATCACCATCTGAATATTCTAGTGGCATATTCCCTTTAAAAGGATGCCCTTTCTCACCATTTGAGTTTGACGACTGCACTTCCCACCAAAATATGCGCCGCTGCTATTGTTCTAGTTAATGTGAGACGTTCCGCTTATGGGATTAAACAAAAGGATTGGACTGTTTTAAGACAGTAGACATTCTTCGCTTAGTAATGCGAGATGTAGCATTTATTCCTTCAGGTGAAATTTGATAAAACCTTTGTTGGAAATTCAAAGATAATCTCCGCATTTGGAAATATTACACATGGTCTCGTCTCATTCTTCTTCAGCAAGGAGGATTCCTCCATTGATCGACTACCCATTTTGAAAATACGATAGCTGATGTGGTCTTTTTGCATTTGACTGCTGTGAGCCTTTGCTTTTTTGTTGTGGTGGACTCTGTCTGTTGATGTGTACTTTTCTCTTTGTGGTTCCGGTGTCCATATGGTGGACTGCCATCTTGTAAAATATTTCATAACTGCAGGGCCTTTCTGGGAGACAAAAAGCACTTCAGAGAAAGGATGTGATGAGATGATTGAGGTTCAGCTATTGATTAAAATATCACTTGGTTTGATTTTGGGTTACTTCCCATAACGTTCAAATTTTTGTGATCAAATGAAGTTTTTGCAAAATGGAATGAAAAAATGTCATGCATGACTAACTCATCTATACACTTTGATGTAAAAAGTGGCCCATCACACTTGACGTACAGTTGTTAAAGGCGTCTAATTTATCGGTGTTTATCTTTGATTCCCTTCTTTAAAGTTGGCAACATCAGATCAGAGAGATTGTCATGTGGGACAATATGCCATGCATCAACACTTGTCACAATCACAACATGTTATTAATGGTAAAAAGAGCGATCATTTTAGTGGCTGTACGATGATGTAGTTTGGGCTCGCTCCGGTGAAGCAGAACTAATGTGTTGGATAGTGATTTGAAGGCACTGATGGCAGAAGTGTGGTTTTGTGTATTGATTTCACATAGAAAACATGTCATTCTTGGCCTTTGTCTTTGACTAGCATGGTACCCGTGGCGAGCACATTCACAGGATGCATGTGGCCAGAGGATGGCATTTTGCTGGATGTCTCTGTGTGGGAGGAAAATGTATGATCAGATATGTTGTAATTAGAACCGACTGTGATCTATGGTCATTTTATGAGTTGCTCATCAATCGGAATTGCTGGAGAATGACCAGAGAAGGATTTGATGACCTGATGACCAAGTGATTCTGTATCTTTAATCACAAGTTACTTGCTGTGAAGAGACAATGGATTTTCTCACTTGGTTGTTGAAATTGGTAATAGTCAATTTCGCACACAATCAGGAATTTCCTTACTATTTTTCTGTGCCGTAACTTTTAAACATAAACTCCCGACACCAACTTAAAATGTTTTCGTAACCTATGTGACATGACTGTTGGTTTCTGTCATATGTTGCTTGCGAATTGAAAATACATGTATCTTTTTCTGAAGCCAAGTTGAAAAATACGCAACTGTTCATTGAGGGTCGTCGTAAATGCACCAAACGAAGATTACCGTGAACTCAGGTTGAACCACAACTTTCCATTGTCACATCATGCCCTGGCAAACCTGAACGATTGAAAAGTAGTGGCTCAACCTGAGTTCAAGATAATCTTCGTTTGGTGCATACGGCCCTGAATGTTTTCTTCTAATTCAAGGACTGGCTTCATTGTTGCCGTACAGCATCAGATAACCTCAGCCAATAGACCACCCTCACCAGCACATGTTCTGTCAAAATGCATTGATAACACTTTATCCCTGTCATAAAAAATGGCCACTCCTAATAAAAGATGTTCTGACCTGGGAGTAGTTGATGAATCCATTAAATGATTACCAGTGGTTAGGTTAGTCAGCAGGTTTGGATGATTTACTAGACTGTCCATCCCAATCATTGTCAGGTGCTATTTCAACTGTTCAGAGATGCTAGTCTCTCCAGTGGGTACTAGAAATTTAGGTAGAACGCTGCTTGTCCAAAATTTACAAATCTTGGTCACATCAAATGTTCTTAATCTGGTTTGATCCCTGGTGGTGTGGATTTGGCTGATGAAGCTCCTTATCCTGTGATAGCTCTTAGTTAGATCGCATTCAAGTCATTTCTGAATCACAATCACTTGTTCTAGTGTTTACCATTCATATAGCAATTGTAAGAAATGTCTTCTGATACGTGTTGAAGCTATTTCATCTCACTCATCAAGGGAACTTCTCAGAAACATGGCGACATGTTTGACAGTTAGGACTGCACCGAACAACCCTTGACGTACTATCCTTGGAGTTATTTCTTAGTATTAGCGGGTGCAAATACATAACCAGCATGTTTTATTCAGAAGCTTGGTCTGTTTTGCTGTCATTTGGCAAGGAATCTCCGGCAATTCTCTGGTATTTGGTTCATGTAATAAAAGGAGAAGTTTCCAGTAACTTTGGATCGTGGATATGAAACATATGCAGAAAAAAACCTATTTCTTCTGATTCCTGATGAGAATTGTCGCTGATTTTTGCGAGTTTTGTGTTTCTAGTTCCCTGTCCCTGATGAGCATTTTGTTTCTTCATATTTCTAAAACGAGGGCAAACGAATATTCCTATTTCTTCTACTTGACAATTGCATGCAGCTTGGTAATGCATGCAGNTGATCAGATATGTTGTAATTAGAACCGACTGTGATCTATGGTCATTTTATGAGTTGCTCATCAATCGGAATTGCTGGAGAATGACCAGAGAAAGATTTGATGACCTGATGACCAAGTGATTCTGTATCTTTAATCACAAGTTACTTGCTGTGAAGAGACAATGGATTTTCTCACTTGGTTGTTGAAATTGGTAATTGTCAATTTCGAACACAATCAGGAATTTCCTTTCTATTTTTCTGGGCCGTAACATAAACATAAACTTCCTACACCAACTTCAAATGTTTTCGTAATCTATCTGACATAATTGTTGGTTTCTGTCATATGTTGCTGGGGAATTGAAAATATCTTTTTCTGAAGCCAAGTTGAAAAATATGCAACTGTTCATTGATTGTTTTCTTCTAATTCAATGACTGGCTTCATTGCTGTCATATTAAAGTGAATTGATATTGAAAAAATTTGATTTAGAAATAGAATTTGAAAGGGGACAAATTTTCGGGAAAAAATGTAAACAAACTTCTCCAGAATGTCAACAAAGAAATGTTTGTGCATTCTGATTGGCTGAAATTTTGTGTTTACAAACACCAGCCAAATGTAAATAAAATCCGCTTTAACTGCATCAGATAACCTCAGGCGATAGACCACCCTCACCAGCACATGTTCTGTCAAAATGCATTGATAAATCTTTATCCCTGTCATAAAAAATGGCCACTCCTAATAAAAGATGTTCTGACCTGGGAGTAGTTGATGATCCATTAAATGATTACCAGTGGTTAGGTTAGTCAGCAGGTTTGGATGATTTACCAGACTGTCCATCCCAATCATCGTCAGGTGCTATTTCAGATGTTCAGAGATGCTGGCCTCTCCAGTGAGTACATGTACCATAGGATAAATGTAACCCAATCTACCAAAAGTAGGCACAAATGGCAGGTGATCATCAAAGTCGTCACTTTACTCAGCTATTATAACTGCTGTCCACTACTATTGTCAACCTGCAGAGACGTACATTTCAGCTATTGTGTTGTAAGGCCGTTAACCCTTTCCTTGTTTGCAACTTGCACCTACTTTTGCTAGAACGCTTCCCATCCAAAACAATACATATCTTGGTCACGTCACGTGTTCTAACCTGGTTTGATCCCTGATGGCGTGGATTTGGCTGATGAAGCTCCTTATCCTGTGATAGCTCTTAGTTAGATCTCATCCAAGTCATTTCTGAATCACAATCACTTGTTCTAGTGTTTACCATTCATATAGCAATTGTAAGAAAATGTCTTCTGGATACGTGTTGAAGCTATTTCATCTCACTCATCAAGGGAACTTCTCAGAAACATGGCGACATGTTTGACAGTTAGGACTGCACCGAACAACCCTTGACGTACTATCCTTGGAGTTATTTCTTAGTATTAGCGGGTGCAAATACATAACCAGCATGTTTTATTCAGAAGCTTGGTCTGTTTTGCTGTCATTTGGCAAGGAATCTCCGGCAATTCTCTGGTATTTGGTTCATGTAATAAAAGGAGAAGTTTCCAGTAACTTTGGATCGTGGATATGAAACATATGCAGAAAAAAACCTATTTCTTCTGATTCCTGATGAGAATTGTCGCTGATTTTTGCGAGTTTTGTGTTTCTAGTTCCCTGTCCCTGATGAGCATTTTGTTTCTTCATATTTCTAAAACGAGGGCAAACGAATATTCCTATTTCTTCTACTTGACAATTGCATGCAGCTTGGTAATGCATGCAGACGACTTTTAATCCAGATAAGAATCCCTTGTGTCTGTCTACCCCAAATGCCTCTGATGTAATTTCAACTGTGTGCAGCAAGGTTTGAAATCCAATCCTCGCGAGTCACGAAATATGACATGGAAGCATTGTTTGCGGCAGTTTTGTTTTTTGCTGGTCTAAACCCAGGCAGTTCGGCATTGGTTCCCCTGACACATGGCGACATTGGCTGTATCCTGAATCTGACGTTAGCGTCGAAACGAACCCATTACTCAAGATTAGTCACCGCAACCGAACCATGAGATAATCGCGACAAAATGATTCTTCAAAACGTACAAACGATTACCTTCTTGAGACAAAACCGATATCGGGTAATTTATAAATCAGTGACGGGCACAAGATTTCATGAGTTTGCAAACAATTACCCTTTCCTAGCAGAATCATTAATATTGACACATGCAACTTTTTCCTCATTTGTTTATCATGTTTATTAAAAAAGTCAATAACGTCTTCTGATAGCGCCTCCAGCATTGTCCGGAGCCAGTTTGTCTGGCTTGAAGGACTTGGTACACAAACTTTGGCTAAGAGGAGGAATCTTTATAAGTTTACAAGCAATTATTGTCACTTCTGATTTCAAAGAAGTTGTAACTCTGTATCAGACAACCTCGTCCCCATAAAACCATCTGTACGAATAAAGCACATGATTCAGTGTCAAACTTGGACCTGTTCTCGTGGTTGATTTTCTTTAAGGGTGATACTTTCCTCGCGGCGTCTCCTCCCAGCTTAGTCACGTTCAAGTTTAAAATTGTGTTTGGTGAATTTATTTTGACTGGGAGACATTAAATTACATCTCCCTCGGCTCATGTAAAGTGCAGCTAATTAGTTTGTTGTCATTACCAATATTATCATCAGCTGCAGGGAATATGGCATGATTAATGTCGTCAGGGTGTAAGCTATCAGGGCGAACAAAACATAGTAATAAAAAATAAACTATAAACTATCCTCAAAAGTCCATGGACTACAGGCAGTCATCCACGTGAGAGTTGTCTGGCGCAAGTTGGCTTGCTTTTGGTAACTCGGCTATAGAGACCTCAGAGAATTGTTTGTGTTAATGTCAAGGTGTAAGCCGTCAGGAAACTGACAATTCGGCATTTTTGACGGCCAACGCGCATGAAAAAAACTCTAGATGGAGAAGCGCGTGCGTCTCTGCAAAGTTGTTCTAGTACAATCCTGTAAGTGAATGGTTTACCTTTGGATTAGACATAGGCTTCAAAACCTTAGACTTCAACAAAACCTTAGACTTCAAAACCTTAGACTTGAAAACTGTAGCCTTTAAAACCTTTGATTTCAGAGTTGACCGAAATACATGTACTTTTATTTCCCCTTACGTGTTTGAGTGGTTGTTCAATGTTCATAAACTGCAACTGTATTCAATAGATTTGTCACAACAATATCTTAAAAATTAAAGAAAATTTATTCTCTTTGTTTATTTCAACAGAACAGATAACTGATGACATCATTCGTGATGTTTATCAGGGATGAGTTATAAGGTACTCGGGATATGATACATCCTTAGTAACACCCTCCACTCGCAAGGTGGTGATGACCCATGGCATCATGAGCTAGCTGAATGGGATGAAATGATGTAATCATGCATGTGTCATCTACTACATAGTAAATGTAAATAATATAGTGTTGATTGCCTGCTCGAGACTGGAGCACTCATTCTATTAGGAACTGATAAGACGGCTACAAAATCGGACAAGTGGTTTGATCAAGTTGGTTTTGTGGTTCTAGCACACTTTCATAACCAAATGTTTGTTAAAAACTCCAAGCTTTCGTGCTGTTGGTTGTGCATGAGGTACTGTTTCGGTTTGCTACTGGTCTCATGTGATGACCTGGGCCTGTTTCATAAAGTGACTTAAGCTAATGGTACCTTTAACCAAATGGAAAATGCATTCAAGTTAATGGTACCGTTAGCTTAAAGCCACTTTATGAAACAGCCCCGTGGTGTAAGCCTGAGTCAACCAGCACATGCGAAAATTTGATGGCCTAGCCTAATTCTCAATCCAGATAAAAACTAAACACTTAGGCCACTCTGTTTTCTCTGAACCTTACAGCAACTTCTGACTTGATGAAGTCGAAAGAAGTGTTAAAATGAATGTTCTGTCTTTCGTAATTGCTGCAAACTCCGACATTTCATCACATCAATATCCATTAAACAGGTGTTACGTACAGGTATTTATGATCGTGATTGTTACAAAATGCCTCGACGACACATCACGCTGTCACGGCATGTCAACGTCGGCGACACACTCCTCGTCGGATGACTCATGTCACCTGGACTCATCAGCAGTGTCTGTGCCGTAATCACCCAGACTCGGCACTGCGTATTTCAGACTCTGAGAATTATTCAAATCATGGTCTTAAGTAGATTTTGTCATCTCGTTTATTAAATTTGCTAAACATAGTTTGCGTCATGACTGTGTTATGCAATCATTCCTGCTACTTGCATCTTTTGTGGCTTCGTTTACAGTATTGGCTCCGATTTGTCACAAATCTCGCTCGAGTCCGAGATGAGATATTGTCATTGCTAATCAAATCAAAGGATGAGTTCACCATTTCTCAACTAATGGGATAGATGAAACTGAATACAGCCTTCCAGGTATCCTGACTGCATTAAGCTAGTGTTCGCAGAACATTAAACTGGGGGGGGGGGGGCATNGGGGGGGGGGCATGAAGGACACACTGTGTACTCTTTTCACATTATTTTCAACAAAATTGCTGCAGAAGACTTTCTGTTGGAGTGAAATTGGGGGAGGGGTCCTAGGGGTGCACAACTGGGACAAGTCTGTTATTTTATGCCTATGATCGAATAGTTATGGTCTCTATAGCCATGTATAGAGGTTCTTCACTGACGATTGTGACGTCACTGCCGCGACGAGATGCCGCCATGTTGGACGTCACGTCCAACGCATTCGTAGCTTCAAATGACGTCCAACATGGCTGACCTGCGAATTATGACGTCAGTGATGACGTCACGTGAAGTTCCTCTATACTAATCCCTCATTGAACAGTAACACGAAACTGAGAGTAGCCTGATATTGTTTGGCTGTGTTTGAATGGCCATGGTCTCTACAGCCAAATATCATAATCCCACGTTGAACAATAAAACCAGACTTAGATTCAGAGGGACTGAGATCCTCGTCACAGGGACAGGATGCTGCCACACTGCAGTCATTGCTTCGTGTTCTTTGAAGGCCAATCTGTTGGAAAGATACTTGTCACTTGAAATAGAAATGATAGCTGAAGTTGCCAGTATATTCCCAGCTGATCATCTGGCTGGATGGTATGATTTGCATGACTATGTAGCAGTTTGCCAATGCCCGATAGGAACACGATGATGATGATTTCTCATTCTGACTGTAACGACTGCAATGATGACGTCGTTGGCCAGCCCGACATCAAAGATGGGAACCATTAAGCATGGGATTGGACAACTAATGGACTCCTAAACCTTTGCAAACTCGTCCCCAGTGGGTTTACGTTCCTACAACACCACTGGAAAGGGCTGACGACTTCAGGAATACTGCGCATGCGCGATATACTAATTTATGAGGCGAATCACACTGAGCTGGCACCCGCGGCATGATGTTCCCAACTAAACTATTCGTTTGAAATTGCTCTAATACTCAAACAACTTCGTGTTTTGGGTGTATTATATGACTATTTAGGCATATATGATATTTTTCAGTCATCGAAGAACGAAATATTGTGGGAAACAGACATTTTGGCACGCTGCCAGCGGTTGACCAGAAATTTTGGTCAGGTCGCAGCCCTTTCCAGAGATATCCTCGGATGAGGTAGATCTGGGTACGAGATTGAAACCTTTGATGTAATTTCCAAACTAAGCAAGTGTAAAATTCACCCATTTCTTCAATTGATTGCTGGTTATTGAGTGTGTGTTCGTCTCAAGTTTCTCTGATTGCTGTTGTGGATGGTCAAGTACACATGTTTCAGCAGGAATGCCACCCCAGAGAAAATAATTCTAAGTGCTTCATCAGTCATGTGGGAAAGTAAGCCATGGTGCCTTGTGCCTTTGCAAGGGCAAGTAAAAGACCCCATATCCAAGTGAGGAACATGAGTAGCTTGAGATGGCCTCTTCTATACTCACGAGGGCAAGTAATGCTTTGGCTTTGGCCCTGATGAAAAAATGTTTTTAATTTCAATTGCTGGGTTCTCTCTGTAAGTGCTTTGTTCTCGTTGGCAAGACCGAAGTTCTAACTTCACATTGTCCATGTGTCGTTCTTCAAGCAACAGAATGTGTTACAAGTTTAGCCCATTACGATAGTCCAGTTGGACAGATGTGAGGGATGACAAGTTGTAATCACACAACACCCAGAGGTATTAGCTGTGTTTAAACCCAACACTCTCTCGTGAATGGGCCTTATGGCCCTTTATAGTGCTAAAAAATGATCCTGTTGAGATTCTGGTTGGATATCGCGAGCCATTGTCTTTTGGGTGTTGCTCTGGTGGGGCAATTCTTAAATGTGTTGCAGAACAATAGGCGACTTCAAGAGAGAATTGTTTTGTGTTTCATGTCAACATTGACTGGAAATTTGTGCTCATCACTGCACGGAAAGTTAAGGGAGGTTCTTTTTTGAGTGGGAGGCATCTCGTTTCATGAAGCGTAGCGTCGCAACACTGATTTTGGTGCTAATCTCTGCCACCATTAGCACCCAAGAGATTAAATTGAAGTTTCCACGTGGCTGCTTGACAATATATAGAGATTTTGATTGCAGGCTGTGTGATGTGTTGATAGTGCCTGTTGAAGCCACAGAGTAAGGGGCGGACAATGACACCAGTCATAAATCAACTCCAATATCCCATTGCAGCATCGATGGTGTTCGGTGCAGGCATTGTTGACGGTTTCATTTCCTAATTGAAAGTCTGGGATTGACACTTGCTTTATCTCCGTTTTATGGCTGCAGGTTCTTAAAATTAATCATCGCCTTCTCTGACACCCTCGGGCAGATTATGGTCGTGCCTGTGTTTTCCTCTTCTCATGGTGTCAGGAGACCTGTCTCTCGTTTCCGTCCTCTTTCAAGTCACATGATCTGCATTGCATCAGAAGTGGATTGACAAAGATTTCGGCCTACACTCGTGTAGTAATTTGTGTTAGATTTTTCAATCAGGGCCAAAGCCATAGCATTGTTGGCCCTGGTAAGTACGGAAGAGGCCATCTCTAGCTAGTCATGTTCCTCACTTGGATGGGGTCTTTTACTTGTGTTACTGTGCAAAGGCACAAGGTAAGGTGCAAGGCATCATGGCTTACTGTCCATGCGGCGGACTGAAGCAAGAGGCAGGGATGATTAATCCCATAGCCTGGGCTACGAACCCAAACCTGCCGCTTGCTAAGTGGACGTGATAACCACTAGGCTATCCGCTCTTCATCACTGAAGCCACAGTACACAAATTTGCAGTTTGGACTTGATGCCACAATACTTTACCACATCTTCCGTCCCTACTGAACAAACTGATGGTCTTGCATCATAAGATTTTGTGTCCAGTGGAACCAAAAGTTGATCTCAAGATTCTCTGCTCACTAGCAAGAGTTCCAGCTTGAATTTGTCCTACAGTATTGGCAGCGAATTCATCCAAGGTTTCCTTCTGATTGAAAAGGGATCAAAGACACCCTTGATTTCCTCTTGGTTGCGTACACACATCAATTGGTGTTATCTGTGGATCAGGAAGAATTTTAGTAACAGACGTTTCCATGTTTTTCATCACTGATTGGTTGCCTGTTGTTAACGATAGAAGCCTAATGACCACAAACGAAGGGCATCAAAGTCAGGGAAGGGAGTTATCAGCATAGAGGTATCCTTCATGTTGGGTTAATGATGATGGGATGGTACTATCTAGAACGATCATAAGGAAGTCTGTTCTAAGTTCCAGCCATAAGCATTTGATGTCATTATTCTCTAATTCTCATGAAATCTGAACATTTCATCTTTTGTTCTGCTCAGAAAGTGTCCTGAAACCAACTGTGTGAAAAGTCCTGGCCTTGGACGGGTGATTTTGGGGTTGCAATTTCGTGTTGGTTGTTATAAAGTCTACTGTTTCATTATCCTCAGGAAAATTCTCTCCAGTTCTTATCCTGGCCCACAAATGGACTGTATTTGTATTTGATTTTTCTGTGAGGGCCAAAGCCAAAGCATTATTGGCCCTGTTTTGTTATAAAGTATGGATTAGGCCTTCTCAACTACTCACGTTCCTCACTTGGATTGCAGTCTTTTACTTGCCTTTGCAAATACACAAGGTACAAATCACCATGGTTTCTGTCCCATGGGACGGACCTAAAGAACCAGGGATGATTAATCCCGAATGGCCTGGGCTCGATTTGAACCGGGACTTTCCGTTTGCTAACTGGACATGATAACCTCTAGGCTATCAGGACTCTTCGAATGGAATGGAATGTCCAAATGTTAAAAATCCCTGTCAATAATCTTCACTACTTCTGACAGCATCTGTCTTAGTATCCATCAGGAAAAAGCCACCGAAGTTGATCTCCGTTAAACCTCCCTTTGTATTTATCTGACAAAGATGAGACCAGTCGTTGTCTTCCAGGACATTCCTTGTGCCGATGGTCATCAAAACTGTCTAATCCACGACAACCAACATGTGCCGTTTCCCACTGAGTGATATCGGATTAAAATTGACAATCGGGATTTCTTGAGAACATTGTCTTTCAATCATTAAAGGGGACGGGAGTGGTACAAGAATAGGAACGACATGGCCCAATGTGCTCTTCGATATTTCCTACGCCCCAAAATGTTACCCTCCACAGCAAAACCAGTCGCATGTCGCTCTCAGCTTGGCAGGTTGAGACCAAATGTTTGTTACTTTCAATATTGTCTGTCTGTTATGAAATCTGAAATAATCTATTTCTTCCGTTCTCTTCTGGTGTCATCTTAGTTCGTTGCGGCTCACCTTCTGAGCGACATGCGACTGGTTTTGCTGTGGAGGGTCACAAATATGTACATCTACATGTGCCCAACAAAATATTTAACTTATTGACAGAAAAGGCAATGTAGAGGCTCAGACAGGCTGCGCATCTGGTAACTCTTATCTTGAAAAGGTAGCAACATCATCATCATTGTCTTAAGGGCGGCGCACACGAGCGACTATTTTGACCGATTTGTCGGCCGACTTGGCTTCCGACCGCCAAAGCGACAATATTTGGCGCTTCTGATTGGCTGATGTCTAGTCGCACCACCAGTCTCGTCGGCAGTCGCCCAGATTTAGTCGCTCGTGTGCGCCGCCCTTTAGTGGTAGTTTTTTGCCACCTCCATTGTTTCAGGTCCAGATCACTTTAAAATGGACTTGTGCCTGAGGTGAGATCACCATCTGAATATTCTAGTGGCATATTCCCTTTAAAGGGATGTCCTTTCTCACCATTTGAGTTTGACTGCCGTACTTCCCACTAAAATATGCGTGGATGCTATTGTTCTAGTTAATGTGAGACGTCCTACCGGTACTTAAGGGATTAAACAAAAGGATCGGACTGTTTTAAGACAGTAGACATTCTTCGCTTAGTAATGCGAGATGTAGCATTTATTCCTTCAGGTGAAATTTGATAAAACCTTTGTTGGAAATTCAAAGATAATCTCCGCATTTGGAAATATTACACATGGTCTCATTCTTCTTCAGAAAGGAGGATTCCTCCATTGATCGACTACCCATTTTGAAAATACGATAGCTGATGTGGTCTTTTTGCATTCGACTGCTGTGAGCCTTTGCTTTTTTGTTGTGGTGGACTCTGTCTGTTGATGTGTACTTTTCTCTTTATGGTTCTGGTGTCCATATGGTGGACTGCCATCTTGTAAAATATTTCATAACTGAAGGACCTTTCTGGGAGACAAAAGGCACTTCAGAGAAAGGATGTGATGAGATGATTGAGGTTCAGCTATTGAAAATATCACTTGGTTTGATTCTGGATTAGTTCCCATGGCGTTCACATTTTTGTGATCAAATGAAGTTTTTGAAAAACATGAAAAATGGAATGAAAAAATGTCATGCATGACTAACTCATCTATACACTTTGATGTAAAAAGTGGCCCATCACACTTGACGTACAGTTGTTAAAGGCGTCTAATTTATCGGTGTTTATCTTTGATTCCCTTCTTTAAAGTTAGCAACATCAGATCAGAGAGATTGTCATGTGGGACAATATGCCATGCATCAACACTTGTCACAATCACAACATGTTATTAATGGTAAAAAGAGCGATCATTTTAGCGGCTGTACGATGATGTAGTTTGGGCTCGCTCCGGTGAAGCAGAACTAATGTGTTGGATAGTGATTTGAAGGCACTGATGGCAGCAGTGTGGTTTTGTCTATCGATTTCACATAGAATATTTGTCGGTCTTGGCCTTTGTCTTTGATGTCATTTTGTTCAGTTTGCAGGTCTGTTGTCCCTGAAATTTAAAAATGGTTCTTAAGTAATCTGCGGGGCGGATCCAGAATTTGGGAAAAGAGTGGCTGCCCTGTGCCAGGAATATTGAAATTTGCGGAGAATTTTAATGATTTGCTCCAAATTCCAGAATTTCATGGTTGATTTTACATATTTGTTGGCCAAAAGGGGGGAGGCGCGTGCCTGGGGCGCCACCCTGTGGATCCGCACCTGATCTGTTTTAAAAGGATTTGAAATACTGGACTTCGCCCTCATAACGTCTGGCTGGCTCTTTACCCAGTGTATTTCACTAGGCCCAGTTCAGGTTGTACTACAGGTTATGTATAGGCCTAAATGTAGATGTAGATCTATAAGTAAATGCCTCTGTCGTCGTACCCCTACCATTACACCTGCATGAGAACTCTACAGCAGACGTTAGAAGGGAAAAGGTCCAGATTTGGGAGAATCATGTTTTCCAAATTAAAGATCCCGTTAAGATGCGTACTATGCAGCACAATCATGAATGGGACTACAAAATGATCAACACATGAAATATTCAAATTGACTCAAAGAATAAACCATACCATCTGCCCCCACCAACATATCCATTCCTAAAACCCTCTCAAATCAGATATAATATACCTGACGTAGATACACCGCCTCCTCAACATGTCAATAATGAAACAGAGTTAGACATAAAAATCCATCACGAACCATCTGCTGAGCTCAGGTTATTGAGGTGAAAGTTGCAAAGTCTCACTCGTATCATGCAACGAGATGATTAAAGGGCAACTGATGGTGTGCTGTACAGGTGGTAAATATGGAACAGGTGGTCGGGGAGTGATAGAGGCACTAGATAATTCAGAGGACAACTGGCCATTCAAACCAACGCAAATCAGGGAATTTTGCGAATGACTTAGAAGAATTCTGATTTAAATGTATTATTTTCACATGCAAATAATTCTGACTTCAACCAATCCATTTAATATTTATGCTGAAGTGAATCTTCTAAAGGTCTTCGACCCTATTATCAGCCCCACTTAATCTGTGCATTTATACGGGCTACACGAATATCCGAATCCACCCCCAAAACCTGTGAACCCCTCCCTCTGTCTTATTTGATTTTCAGCCACCTGTCCACCGCCCGATGCGACCCTCAATCTCTCTAACACTCATAACAATCAAATCTTATCTTCTCTTTCCAGGTTCAACTTTAGATACAATTAACATCCTTCCCGCCCCCTCAGAGGATGGCGTTGGTGGCACAGTCGCCTTGAGAGAGTGGACAAGGGACAATGGGATCACTTGAGGTCACCACTGAGATGGAACACAGCTCCTCATTCAAGACACAATGTGGAATAGAAATTTTAAACTCCTGAGTTTTGGTATTGACCAGTCATCAGAATTTTGTAAAGAGGGGCAGGGAAGCTGTCACCTTGATCACCATTGTCTTTGTCTTTTTGTGTTTTTTAGTTAGCTGATGGATGTATTGAATTGATAGTGTTTTTAATGTTGTAAAGAGTTGGAGAGGAGTGGTTTACAAACTGCACTGCCATTTTAGGGAAACACTGGGGAGCATCATATGAACAATTAAGTTAAAAAAAATAAGGTGATCCGGTTATGTGAACTTCTCCCTTTAATCTGTTTGTCTCACTATGGATGCTAGCCTATTCTGGATCAAGCAGATGGATATCCACATTTGAATTCAACACCTTTTTCGAAAGAAACCAAACTTAACGGAATTTCATTTGTTTTGTCTACGAAAGTGAGAAACATCTCAATCACCTTGAAGTGCACTTTAGAAACAATTGATGCTGAGACAAATAAAAGCACAATGCCTCGTGTTGTAAGCTTCCCTCTTCAGCTTTGAATGTCGTCGCTCTTTTTTTATGTATCAGAAAATGTCGGGTCAGATTTCATAAACGACCAAATAAAGTTGATGCAACTGAATCTCTGAGTTCATGTCATTGTTTGGAATGTCAACATTTGAAAACCCTGTGAAGGTGTGTTGGCCTTGAACTGTGTTAGTCTCCAAGTACTTCATTGATAAGGGACACTACTCAGTTACTACATGTATTATTATTCATAAGACTTGAAAATGAAACAGCTCACAGATTTTCTTGTTTCAGAAATGAAAGGCCTCTTTGTGGGAATGGTGGCTTCAGCCCCAGTTTGAGGCAGCATAATCTGTGTTGTTTGTGCTGATGACCTGGGTCCATTATTCATAAACATACGTAAGTCAAAGTATGATACTTATCTTTTGTGTTGAACAAAGGATAAGTGTCACACTTAGACTTAAGTAATTTTATGAATATGGGTCCTGCAGTGTATTGTATGTATCTTCACAATGGACATTACTTCCTTAGAACTGTAAGATATTCTAATCAGCAAAAAGTCCCAGATGAATTGCGGGCATCTCAAGACTTGTAATGTAGTAATCCTTGGGTACTGACATATTTTATGCAACAATTAACGTCCCAGATGAATTGTGGGCATTTAACAAGACTTGAAAAATAATCTATAGGGTTGTAAGACAATTTATTCTACTCAGCAAAAAGTTTAAAGTCCCAGATGAATTGCGGGCATCTAAAGACTTGTGTTGTGAGACAATTTATTCAACAAAAAGTCCCAGATGAATTGGTGCACTTCAGATGTATAAAACAAGTAAAAAATCTTTAGTGTTGCAACAAAAGGTCCCAGATGAAGCGAGGCATAATTTAGATATACATGTTCAAGCCAAGTAAAGAATTTCAAATGAGGTGTCCATTACTTGCAGTCAGATTGGGCGTGTGCAATCCACTTGATGTAACCCAACATCCATCATGATCAACAGATGTGGCCAGACTTTCCCAGATGGCTGAGGACATTTGCATGTTTAATGACTGATCATCTAATTGTAAGTTCTTAGTGCAGGCTATTGTCTTGGGAGTAGGCCATGTAATTAAACATAAATGGGGGTTTTCTTTGTAAATAGCAGGCTTTTATTCCGGTTGTGACAAGTTTTCTTTATATCGGAGGGGACTCCATAATTTAGTCACTTGGAATTGATGGGGAAAAATTAGATTAACCGGCGGGGGTGTCGAGTGAGTTCAGATTACTGGCTTATGAGAGTCAAGGTGAAAAGTCCAGTTTCTCTTGAGCGGAGACACAAAACTTGGCAGGAATAAAGTCAGTTTTCTACAAGACCCTCCTATGCACATAAACAAGGGCAGGCCTATTTCAGAAGTTCCAGTTTCCATAGTGAAAGAACAGAAGTGTTGTTATGTAACGGTATCGCTGCAATAACGAATGGTCACCATTTTGTCATACCTGCAAACATCCTATTGTTTTCACCAAAACATTCTTGCGGTATATTGACATGTAGAATTTCGTTTCGGAGGTGATGTGTTATTTTATAAATATCAGTTTTGTATCATCTCAATGTGAATAAATAATAATCCTTTTATACATCATGGAGGGTTGTTGTTCCTCCCGACCACCTAAATTCCTCGATGTTTGGGCTTCAGTTGATCATACACTCATTATCCAATTGACCCGCACAGTCGCCTCTTTTACAAACCACTCGTTGGTGGATTAGGCCTACTTGTACTCTTTGTTTTCAGTCGTCCCATGTGCTTCTTGCCTACCCCCTCACTCGATAAACAAATGGAAGGTCATCGCAATCGGCCTCATCTATTCGGCCATGCATGCTAAAAAAGAAATTAACATGCACAAGACCAAATCTCTGAAGCCAGAAAAGTAGATTCACTGATAAGGTGGCTGTCAGTTCTGGCCGTTTACAGTTTGATAGCATGACGTGAGTAATTAATCTCTTATAAATCAGATCAGTGGGCGCGTGCTCGGACCCCCAACGTCTGTCGGAAAGGTCCAACCACTTTTTGGCCAATGTTTGCCAACACTTCGGACTTTCTGTCACTCTCCCACATCATCCTTGATTTTGACAGAGATACCTTGGCTGAAATCCAACTGCCATAGGAACTATGCATGTCATCATGCATGCCCGCCGGACGTAGGCCNGGGGGGGGGGGGCAGAAAACTGACGCGTCTCGAACACAGTAGCACGAGATATTTTTTTCTGCATCTCGCTTAAAAATAATCTGTGGTATTCTGATCCCATCAGGTTAGAGAAACTCAAATTTCCTGTTGGCATATCTCCAGTGTAATCACTGGACCAAATTCTATGAAGTTCTCCCTAATGGACTTGATGCTGTCATTATCCCATTCTACAGTTGATGTATACCTATGATAATAGGACAAAATCCAAATATTTGTCGATCAGGCAGTTGCTTTGACAGGCCACATTTCAAAATAATGACCCCCGTCAGCAGATTTTAAATCTCCATTAATCTTCTCCCACTGGTTGCTATAATCAAAATGTTCCATCAATATTAAACATGATTCCCAACTTTTCATGTTATTTTCACAACTTTCCCACTGAATGCGTCCCATTGTGCCCCTGTCATTCACCTGAACCGTGGCGAACTGATATGATACCTCAACGATTCACGTCCATGACGACGCTTCCTGTCTGTTGCATACACTTTTCAACTGGATGTAACAAAAGGACAACTGTTACACCCGATGTGTTGGACCTGGGACCAAACAAATTGACCTATTCGATCGCGAAGGGCCTTCAACGTCGTGGAATCGAAGGAAATGACCAAAACAAAATTTCTTGTCCGCCGAATAGGCCTACTACGTTTGTGCAACCTATAGGCTAAAGCCTATCACATATCCACTCCGGGCCCGTACGGCGAGTAAAAACAGACATTTTGGACAAATTCTACGCTGCCCAGTTTGATCCAGTCTATTCCACTAAGGCGATTTCGGCATAATTTATCTTATATCCGTGTTTCAGTCTCTAAAATCCACAGCAAGCCCCTGGGTGGGGAAAACCGGTGGATTTGTGACCTAGGCTTAATGAAGGGATGGAGGTTCTTGCTTCGAAATCCTTCCCACTAGTGTATGACAGGCGTAGGCCTACCTATCTGCGGAATGAAAGGCAAACGTACGGAAGTTGTTCCCGAACATATTCTGTCTGTAGTGTAGGCCTACTTCTTGGGGAATCTAACAATTTCAAGTTCTCTCATCCTTTTCGCACACACCATCCTGAAGCAATGGTCCAATCGGCCAAAATAGAATCGAGTGCCGTAGTTTCAGGGCGGACAGGCCGTAGACTAACGTAACTTTATAAAAGAATTGGCCGTTAGGTTTCACTTTCAGCCAAATGATTTCACATGTATGTGAAAAAAATTTCGTATACGAAAAAATTAAATTCGTACTCGAATGACAAGCATGCTGATTGTGTAAGGAACAGTCAGCAGCTACAACGGCTCTTTTCTTACGATAAACCAAGCTTGAAATCAAAAACTGTTGAATTTACTGGCGTGATATTGATCAACGAGTCGGTGTTACAATCCCAGGAGATTCCTTGTCAAACTCTGAGATTGATTCTGTCGGCTGCGGCAGAAGGAATCGAATTGGTACATTACAAATCGTCTGCTCAGGTGATGTTGACGGTAGTCGGAATTGAAAGAGCTGTCTCAAATGGTTTATTTACGTTCATAGATTGTTCGTCAATTTATGTGGTGTGACGGAGACAGCGAATTCGAATTGTGGCACTAAACACAAAAAAAACAACAACAACAACGAAAAAAACCAAAATGGATGTACAGTAGTCTCGCGCAACCAGACTCTTCTTCCACGCTCGCATTGCGGAGGCAAGGGAGGTCATGTGACCCGAAGAGCCGGTGTAACAGGGAACATTGTCCCCTGGAATAAAGTCAGGTTTTATTGTTCAGCGATTAGGATATATGACTTTATAGAGGCCATGCCATTCGAACATACCCACGCAATAGCAAACTATTGTGTCCCGGACTGTCATTCCTAGGACTTCCTCCTCTGGTGCACCTAGCTAGGCGTACAGTCCAATTTATCCCTGTTTGAATGAAACATGTTGAGTTTGCGAGGCACGCAGACACCATTGACGCCTCAATTGAATGGCCGTTATGTCCCGGCTTCGATTATCATTAGATTTGTTCAGATGATGAATGCCAATCGTCGATATTGCACTCAAATCAAATCACCCCATTCAGGACAATCAACAGTCGATATAATTTTGATTTGTTAAATGTCTGTTGAGCCTCGCGCATGTGAATACTCACAGTGTGACGCGCTCACTGGTGTGAGTCACTCACGGTGACATCCGAGTCGCCCCTCTCGCAATTAGCCCCGAACAAACCGTCAACCGATCCGTTGTCGGCAGAAATTCTCTGAGAAAAACTAACCAAACGGTGACTAGACCGTATGTCTCTAAATTCATAGGAAAATCGACCCCTTTAATACACCGTGCTTGTCGCAAGAAATATAAATCCTGGGATTTTCCGGCCAGATTTCATCCTAAGGTGAGCGAGCTCAATTTACCTGGATATTCAGTGCAGGAAAATGTACACTCGTTATGAATATGGTTGTGTATACCACGGTGGAAACATCATTGACACAGAAGACGAAGTGTCAAGGTGTTAGGGTCCCCACTCTGCTTGCATGAAATGAACTGATGTCCACTGGGACAGCGTTTTGCTTCTTTTTCGAAATGCGCGCATTATCTATTGCTTTGCAAAATAATATCGGCAAAGATCGGCTTACATCGTTGGGATTGTTACGTCATGTGCGGCGGTGTTGCTTCACGCTGATTCATTCTGGGACTCCAAGGTCGCTTGAAGCTGAAAAGCAACAGCTTGTGAGCCGTCCGTCGTGAAATTTGGCGGGAAGGGTCGTATGTTGGAATCTTACAAATTGCAAACAGGACCTCGATGAAATTCACCGAAATTGATTAATAACCAAACTCACGTGAGCAGTTCGTCCGTTGTATCGGGTTAGGGAACGTATATTATTCATGAAACGTAATTAAAGTGTTCACTTGAGAAGAAAAAAAGCCGCTTTCTTCATCACGCCATCTCCGTTACCCAGCAGGGTTCGTCTAAAATCATGACGATATATTCAGGAACATATCGATGTCTCGGTTGGAACGATTACCAGCTTTTGTCTCAGTTCGATTTCCGCATGGCCATTCTTTCTGAATCCTGCAGTCCGTTTCATCCGAAGTTTGCAGATCTTTTGGTACTGAAGGTCGTTTTGAGTGTATGCTGATTCAGGACCAAGTACGGATGGAACAAACGTCAACCACATGTTAGGTCTCATACCAGAGTCATCACTGATTTCCGACCTCGCCTCTCAAAAGCCATTGTCTTCAAGTAGCAAATCGTCTCTGGTCATTTTCACAACATCAATACCAGTAAACGTCTCGTTATGCACTCCACCTGTGCCGGGCAACGCAGCCGGCGAGTTGGGTCATTATCTTTGTGGACAGTTTTCGTCGGGCTATTGATGATGTTGTTCCTGAACTCCGTCAATTGTTGCAGGCATTGTTCCGGAGGGGACGCCAGTGCGGTCCATTAGGGGACCATATGACCGGCGCACAGCCCAACTGAGATTTATACCAGGTGTCGCAATCTTGAACCTAAGAGCAGTAGGAATTGGTTTAGACTGAAAACCTATTCACGAACACTATGAACACAAAAGTCACTGAAACGACCCGCTGAATTGAGGATTTCAATGACAGGGTGACAACGAAGTATTGTAATTCAACATATTTTGTCTGCTTTTTGAAGCGATTTTGATAATGTGTTGACGATGTTATTTGTTGTCAGACGTCAGCCGTGATGTTGAACTAGATGTAATCAAAAATAGATATTTTTATCTATTTTTGATGTAATTCAGATTTCTTTTGAAAAGTTTGGTATCGTTTCGAGCGGGCAAATCTCGGTACCCCATTTGGCCTGAATCACCAAATTAAATTCTGAAAAAATTCGACGTGGCGATGGCATTTCCACGTGTCTCTCTCGTTGCCGGAGACGTTTGTCCATCTGATGCTGATGACAGTCCTTGAAGCTCGGTCCGTCTCCGGTGAGTCATCGGCATGCGTCACCAAGCGGTGCCGTGCGAACGCCACAAGTGACACTAGCACGTAATCTGGATCTGTTCACCGGACTGGAAATATCAGGCGTTCAAAAGAATTGAAATCGGATTAGTTTTGTTGAGTAGCTTTGGCCAAATATTTTCCTAATGCACTTCAGAGGCTGTTGTACATCAGAAGGGGATGAAAGAGTCTGCGACGTGCTCAAGTTGCTTGTGCATTAACGTCGCACGCGATGACTTCATAGGCTGCTTAATTGGGGAGGCTGTCATCGAAATTCACTTTGCTCTGCTCTTTTCATCACATTTTCTGCTCATACTCTACAAATGTACATGCACTGCTGTACAATACGTGTACATGCACTGCCGTACAATACGTGTACATGCAGTGTATTCTGTTTTCGTGCCAGCTATAGCACCGGACTTGGTTCGCGGTGGGCAGGGCCTTCCAACCTCTCATCTTAACTCGTTGATCATATTCGTCTGGTAAGGTGGAAATGGCGCCCTCTGGCGAGATTTGGTGGCCTCTGCGCCCTCTGGTGAGATTTGGCGCCCCCTGACGAGACTTGGCGGCCCCCTGCGCCGCCTCATTAACGGTACTTGGCGGCCATGCTTGTTGGAAGGCCCGATGTTGTCTGTGTACAAAATCATGTGCATGTTTGTATTGGTGTGTGTGAGCACTCTCTCGGTTCGGCAATGTCGACTCACGTCTGAACTTGCATGTGATCCTTGATTCCTCTCAGTATGACGACAGCAAGGGACGGAGGGGGTTCTCCCCAAATGATGTCGGGGTTGTCGGCTGTTCTTCAGACATCTATTGAACGAATCCAGATTTCCTAGATTGAGTGTCCCGGTCCTCTGTTTGCATGGACCAGAATCTCTGGCAAAACGTGTTTTTTGTCTCTATCATGGTGCCTCCCAGACTTGATTAATTAATTAATTGGATTTCCCACTTGAGAACTGGCTGCGTATGGGCGGCTCCAGGTTGGTGGGGATGCGAAGCGGCGACTGGCGACCCTACAGGCGCAGAAGATTGGGCTGGTTGAGCGGGTGCACCAGGCAGCTCCTACCTAGTGCAAGGACAGGTGCAGAATTGTCTTCCGTTTTGAGAAACAACGAAAAGAAATACATCCGTCGGGCGAGAGATTCCGTTTGAGCTAACACCTGAGTAAACTCTTGTTGTGATCGAAAGGACGTCATTGTGAAAGACGTATCCGGAGAAATTGTTCGCCTTTCGTTCGGGTTTCTCCAACCTGTGGAGCGGTCGACTGCGCGTGGGCGATCGGTGAATGGAGATGGGTGCAGTATGCCGCGCGGGTCGGACGGACCGGGAAGAGTCGCGCGACCAGGTTCAATGCTTGGTATAGAGAGCAAAAGATGGGCTTTGTCTCAGAATGTTGGCGAGGAGACAGAATGGTCTGAGAAATAGCGACTTCCATAAAAAAGTGTCACTTCTCTTTACAAATTGTACGTCATTATTCGTGGAATCGGTCATAATAATTTGCGTTCTTTTTGTTTCTGCTCGTTCCGTTCCCAGAGCAAAATGATCGGCAGTTGTTTTCGCCTGCCATCCCTTGCAACCACAGAAGACACAAGCCTGCGCACGCGCAACAATCCACCTGATTCCGATCCGTCATCACGAGCAGACGACGGATGAGTGCCATCAACACGTGACCAGATAAATGGACTCGGCGGCCATTAATTTCCTCGGCGTACTTTGACTCGGGTTATTTGAGACAAACTATAGAAACGATGGATATTTCCGCTCAAATTATTACAACACTGTTGAACTTCGAATTAATTTCTTGTCCTCGGCAATAAAACTCAACAAAGTCGCCTAGGATCTTTGTACCGAACAAATGAATTGTTTGGTCCCGTTTACCCCGTAAAGGGACGCGACCCTCCGGTTCGCCGGATCGCAGGTTGTGCCTGTCACTGTGCACGGTTGACCGAACTCAGTCCGAACGTGGCGGTTACCAGGCAGGGATCATGCAAGGGAAAAGAATAGGTTCTTTAAGAACAAATAACTGATGATGTTGCATGAACGTGGCTGGATGGTGCAAGGGATTGTAATGTTCTTTCTCTTTTGTAGAATGGCTAAGGGCGATGTGCGAAATGGGCGTGTCACATTTTTTAATGGCTACGAACCTATCTGGAGAACCTGCTGTCAGTTTTATGAATAATCTGAAAAGGAACTTAGAACCAGACGAACGTCTTCTTATAACCAGTTTGAAAAAAACAAAATAAAAGGGTCCAGTGGCCGTATGCATAAAACATCTTAAGTGTAAAATTTCCCTTAAACCATTGTTCCAAACAAAAGATAAGGGAACTTTTACACTTAAGATGTTTTATGCATACGGCCCCAGGGCCCATATTCATAAAACTACTTAAGTCTAAGTTTGACACTTATCCTTTGTTCAGTACGAAAGATAAGTATCACACTTTGACATAAGTATATGTTTGAATATGGACCCAGAGCTCGATTTCCCCCGCGTCGCGACGAGCATGCACAGCGCTTCAAGGTAAAGGCAACGATGAAATGGCATCCCAAATCCAGCGTCCCCGACTTGATATAACATTGGCCAAGTAGCCTGGATGCTCAGCCCGCAGACAAGGCCCCAAAACCGGCGACACTTGCCCCAGATCCTGTTTCAGCGCTCATCCGTGACCAGACTGATCCAACCAACCCGTCAAACGTCGAGCACACAGACACCTCCCATGTGAAGGATCACCATGACAGATCCCACGGTAACCAGATTCACAACTATCTCCACCGCATTCAATTCATAGAACGCTAATAATTAGTTTTTGTTGTTTCCGAGCAAATTTTCATAAACTGGTCGCGTTGTTGACAGAGTGCGGTCTCCGCTCGACACGCGCGCGATTGTTGTCCCGAATGCTATTCCGAGTCGCCGGCGCACCATCCTTGTGGTGCAGTATCCTCGCTGGTCCGGCACTTGCCACATTCCTGAGAGACGAAAGAGGGAAATTAAAACCGTGTTCAAACATTTGAACAGGCCATACGACGTTTGAACTCGCTCAGGAATCGATTGGGATTTGTTAAATTTGACTACTCGGTGACTAAAATGAGGTCAACTACCGCGAATCGTTTGGTGAAATATAATTGACAATGAAATGAAATACGTTATGAATTATGTTCTTTGGACAAATTGGAAACGAAGCAGCGGTGCCCAAGCACTGTTCGTCAGTTTGCTCTGGAGTGTGGTGCACCAAACGAAAGATCTTCCCCTCCATCGGTGGCCGCGGCGAATCGGGGAAACATTCGCAATTATTAGGCCTGTTCATCGTTTTGACGGCCCCCGCCATCTTAGATTTCTCGCAAACTGCACATGCGCAGTTATATCTGGTGGGCAAATTCGTATGTTCCAACCAATCACATTCGTTGGTTTGCCTACCAGATAAGTGCGCACGCACAAAATCTTCGTAGAAACCAAGATGGCGGCGGTTGTCGAAATGGTGAATTTTGCGATTTATAAGGTGCGTGACTAGAAAACAAATGGTAGATTGGAATCGTATTACGTCCAGGCTTGTAGGTCCCACATGCGGTTGAATACTCAAAACTGAAAATAAGCCATTGTCACATCTAACGCTTCACTCTCGCGAATTGCTTTAGAACACAACAAGTTCCACTCATTAGCAGGCAGCTAATTATCTCAATTAGAGGCCAGTGATTGAGATGATTTTCCGCTCAGAGGAAGCCCCTGCCTGATCGGCCACAGGGCCAGATCCGTCGCTATCGGTGTGAACGCCGTGTCTTAGCAGTAATCCTGGAGAAACTACGTCCAGTCGTCGACGCGGCCAGCCAGCTATTGTTACGGTCGCTATACTGAGATACGGCTTCAAATTCGCCAGATTTTGTGTGGATTCTTCGGACAAATGACAACAGTAAGAAAATATCCGTGTTAGGTAACAAAGGCTTTGCCGTCGTCGAGATTGCTGCATCGAGAAATTCTGCCTTCAGTGGTCGAAAAAAAACCCTCAGCTGCAGGAATTAGAAGCGAGGTCTTCATTTATTCCTGATTTTATCGAATTGTAAATTAACTGATTCAGATGTACTGACCGTTTCTAATCTTTGATTCTGTATCTTCTTTTTTCTTTTGTTCATCTGAGCTATATCTTCTTTTTTCTTTTGTTCATCTGATCAGTATATCTTCTTTTTTCTATTGTTCACTTGACCGATATCTTCTTTTTTCTATTGTTCATCTGACCTATATCTTCTTTTTCTATTGTTCATCTGACCCATATCTTCTTTTTTCTATTGTTTATCTGACCTATACCTTCTTTTTTCTATTGCTCATCGCACTGATATTTGACCACCAGCAAATGCTTGATCAACAAAAACGGCATATACATTTTTGCCTCTTTTGTCAAAAGTTGACACCAAACATTGGTCAGTCCATCATAGGAGGAGCGTCTCTAAACCTCTTTCCTTCGCACGCGACCCTTCCTGAAGAGAATGGATAAATTTCTCAGAGAGGCAATTTAACATGTTTGAGATGAATAGCAAGTAAATGAGGCTGGTTGTTGTTTTTCGTGGGAATGATTAAACTCTAAACGGGAATCGTTATGATGACAATGAAGTGGATAATTTGGGTTGGACTAAGACTATCAAGTGCTGCTTGAAGAAACCTCACAATGCCACGCTAATCATTAATCCTTCGACCTTCCTTATACAAAGTGTGTTCCAAAACTGACCGCATTATCCAGGAATTTATCCTGGAATTGGTAATATAAATCATGTCACCTAATCGTGAACTTCTTTGTCTGGGGCTAATCCGCCATCTTGTGTGCCGTGACGTCAGACCATCAACGTCCTGTCATGCGCAAATGGCTTCATTAGCCGCTTCCGCTCGGTTTGAATCTGCGTCCGGCAGACGGCCGTGCTCGGCGGCGCGTGACGTGGCACGTGCTCACCAAGCAACAAGTCATTACGAGGCTTTGTGTTGGGGATTACGCTTCACAATCAGGATGCATCTCCTAGCCGTGAGAATAGCCGGCCGGGTCAGCTCGCCTGGGAAAGCAACTGGTTTGTTGACCATTCATCAGCTGTGGTTAATGTGGTCACTCATGATTTCTGATGGCTGGGTTCTCTCGATAAGACACCGGACAAATGGGATGGCACGTTGTTCATGTTGTATATTGTGGCAAGCTATGAGTTCAGCATATCTATCATAATATTGGTTTCCAAATCGTCCTAGATATGGTCAGACGGCCTGCTTCAAGGCAAGTCCTTCGGCCACCCAGTGGTGATGGTAATGGTGGTGGTGGGGCGGGGCGGGGGGGGGAGGGACTTCGCATCGCCGTCAACGACGATCGTTTGGATCGTCGGACGACGACCGTGACCGAAGCGTAACCCAGTATGACGCCGTACTCATCTTGTACGTACGTGTACCTTCCAGAAGCTTTCGCTTATCAGCAACGGGAGCGTGGTGATTTCTCGGTGTAGCATTGTCCTGAGGTTCGCGGGACCTTTGCCTACTCATTGGTATTTAAACTTGGGTAACTGAGTAGCTTGAGATAGCACCTTCTGCACTTACCAGGGCCAATAATGCTATTATATGGCTTCGGTTCTGACGGAAAAATTTAATATTATACAAAATACAGTGGTAAAAAACCTGGGCCCAGTTTCACAAAGAATCTTACGTCTAAAGTTTGACTTAAGTCTTCATGTGACCAGGTTTCAGCAAATCAGATTCATTTCAGACTTAAGTTTTTTCTTAGACTTAAGATTCTTTGTGAAACCCAGCCCTGGTCTTGACACTTGAAGAGACTGGCATTCTGTGCCAGTGTTGATCTATCTGATCATTGATTCAACGATGTGCATTCAATCAGTCTGGATCGTGAACCAAGGCGGTCAAAACCGCAATCTGGCCCAAGAAAAGATGCTTAGCTAGAGCCCGCATCGGCCGCTCCCTGAAAGATTACGAACTATCGTCGTAAAGATGCCAGTCTATATCGTGATGGCCACACAGTACAGATGACAGAAGACATCTATTTTGTCCACTTTAATAATGATATCAGAGTCCACATGTCGCCTGGAGAACCCCTATCACGGCCGGCCGTCCGCCCCCCGGGGCTATCCGGCCAAGAGGCAGAGATCCCGAAGCCTCCCAGCTGTCCTTTGTTGCTCTCTCATTAGCTTTACCCCGGGGCTGTAATCTTTGTTCTTTAAACCTCCGCAGCTAAAATAGTCTTCTCACAATATTGAAACCCGTTATATTTCTCCTGCATAATTTCTCTCCATCTGTTCGCCCCCTTCCTGTTTTTGTTCAACTGACCGACACTTACTTCAAATTGCCTCTTAAGATTTGGGAGTCAATGAGCCAGGGATTGGGTGACTCGGCGCCTGCTGACGATCATCGTGATGACCAAAGGCGTATCAGGAGTTATATGTCAGAGACTTACATTTAACAACAACAACAACAACAACTGAACGTATCGTTGCATTGTCGCATTCTTGACACTAGAGGGCGTTCCAAATAACACCCTCTAGTATCGATCAGCCACCGCCATGTTGAAAAGAAGTGCAGCGCAATAATATGTGTAAGGATTCCTTACCATTGTGAAGCGGTCCCTAATGGTAACTCCATTAGGAGGAGTGATGCGGTCAAACATGGCGGTGACTGATCGATGACAGTGTCTATTTGTGTAACGTAGTGGAGAAAATGGGCACTGTTGTACAGTTTGGCATTGTCGCAGAACGATTCTGATGGAATAGAAGGAAAGCCTGGCGACGAGCATGAATCGAACCCGAGACCTGCACGCACATAAAACAGATGCATCGCTACCGTTGGCCCATTGACAGAAGTAACGCATGTGCATCTCAACCACTTGACGACTTGCAACAATCAGCAGCCGTTTCATTTGTTTAGAAATCTCAAAATGAAGGTACCATTACTATCACAGTCCCGTATTTAAATACGCCATTTCAAATGAAAGAAAGCAATTAATCTCGTATTGCATCTGATACAACACTTCAGAGCTTTTATTTGAATAGCTAAAAACTTGCATCAAAACGTAGAGCATACACTTGAAGTTGTCACCAAAGGTGTTTTCGGTGCGCAAGGTGCGAAATCGGGAACGCGATGATCGGCGAACGGTGTGAGAGTCAAGGCTCATTGTGTTGCAGTGTTAAATCACCGTTGAATACCGCCTTTTATGGCATTTATTGCGGCATAAAAAGCAAAAAATCGACGACTTCTTGTTCGTAGCGATATTGAAGAGTTTCTTGATTGTGTACGGTACAATGCCGGTGACAAAATGGGGGGCACCTGGTTCGGTTGTGCCGTCTTGACACCGTGTAACAGATCGATGGGATGGTTCGTTTTCAAAAAATAGGAAAAGAAATTTATTGAATACAGTCATATAAACATCAGAATGTGAAAGAAAGGAGGTTGTGAGTGCTGTGTGACGTGATGCTGGTTGACACATTTTTTTTTGTAGTCGGAAAGTTGTTCATGACTTCTGCTAAGTCGCCCGAGGTTATACCCCATTACTCTCGTGATGGTTCGCAAGTCCGGTTTAGTGTTCTGGTGATAAACTTGTCCAAAAGGTCCACAAGTCCGGAGATTCACCAGTCCTCCAAGAAGCACTGGTCTCATGAACGTTCAATTTTGAGTCCGGCATGGCTTTCCTCTGGTGCCAATTCAAGGCTTGATCGGATCGGGTGCACAGTTTGTTATAAAAGGCAGATTTGGCTGAACTGTATTCCCGCAATGGGCTTCTGCTCGTCAAGGAAGGTTGTTAGAAAGAAAGGTTGTACCATTTACTGGGTACAGTACCTTCGTCTCTGAACGCAGGTGGCCATTAAATCTGATATGATCAATAGCAGAACTCAAAACATTTGAAATCATGACAGCTGTCAAAATTCATTCTCGCCGAATCAGTCAGGAAGTGGGAATGAAGCAATACTTCTTTGAAAAGATCGAGAATCAAGGAGAAAACAATGCCATTACTCGGCATTTTAGAAATGAATACACCTATCGTCGGCAAAGACAATTGGCGTCTTTGTTGAGGAAGGCGAGTAGGATCTAGTGCCCGCCTACGGCTGGCTACTTGACTCTTGCACCGGTAGCCACTCTGCCTCGCACTCGTCGCACTCAAGCCCCACCTACAGCGACTTCGGTGGCTCCGAGTGCACTACAAATGTTGAAAAATGCGCTACAGCTTACTTCGTTGATGTTTCTAAAAAATTGAAAGGTGGACCCTTTGCACTGCCGCTCTCTGGCTGTGGGCAGACTCCCTCCAGAAAACTGGTGGAGGTGGTACTGTTTACTGTGGTGAAATGATTCTGTGCTTCCCTGTGCAGTGCATACGGAATGCACATGGTCTGCACTGAAGGCACAGGATTGGTCCACCAAATGTGAGCATGGATTATATTTAGGCCTACGCAGCCGCTGTTCTGCTCGAATTTATGAGGGTGTCGAAAAGACTGCTTGGAGTCCATGATCATGGTGAGATGATATTGATAGATCGTCTCCGAAGATGTTATTTGCCCTGTCATCGTCTGCTCAGAAAGTGATCGGATCGTCTGCTTCTCGAGCACGCGCGAAGTGGGGATGGGTGCGCATATTTTCCTTGTCGTGTACACATGAAAGCTGAATCAACAGTCTTGTACCAGCACATAATTTATTCATCACCAAAATCAATTGTATCCATCATTCCTGATGTAGTTTTTCACGATTACCACGATTGTTCACAAACGCACGGCGGCCATTCCCGGAAACAAAACACTGGACGGCGCAGGCGCGCACTTTCCACCTGTTGGCGATTTTGCCGAAAAGAAAATATTCTCAGATTAATTATAGAACGAGTAAATACGTTATAATCACACAAAGCTGCGTGTGTGCTTGTCTTAGCCGATTTGTCCAAATCTATGTTAGGGCGTTTACAAAGAAATTTATAAATATCAGGTTTTAAATAGCAACACTGTGGCTCCCATTCCCATCATGCTTCGGAGGACTTTCGTCACGTGACACGTAATGGCCGTGTTGACCATTGTTGCGCAGCCTGGGACATTGTTGATTGACATGTTACGCAGCCTCTGTGACATTAATCGGTTTACCTGCGAGATCAAATAACCGAGGTGTACAGAGGACAGAAAGGAAGAGCGGGACAACAATAGAGCCGCACGCGCCTGACGTCTGTCAAAAGAGGGTGGCGTGCTCATACATGCGGCTGGTGTCCCCCCGGCCGCGGACAGGGGACAAACTAAGGACAGGTAGAAACTTGATGAACACGAAACGTGATCATTCCGTTTGTCCGATTGTCATGTTCGCAGCCCCGTCTTGAGGAAATGAAAATCGAACCTGGTGTTTTCCGGTACCATTGTTGATTCGTGTTGAATGGATGACGTGATAAGTCACGTGTAATCCGAGACTCCGTAGGAGTCACGTGACACTTCCTTCCTTTTTTCTGAGCGTGGATGGTTCGTCTTTGATATTTTCTGTCTGAAGTGCTGGTCGTTCCCATCTATTATCTCAAAGGGTGTCGTTGATTCATGCCTTCTTTCGGTCAGTCCAAATGTCGGGTTTATAGCATTCGTAATACTTCGGGTCTTTCCGTCATTCTTCAGTGCTGGCACAGTTTCGAGCTCCAAGTTGACAAGGGGTTTACTGTACGTCCAATTTTGATACAGAGATGAGATTTGGACATTTGCTGCAGTGACGCGGGGTAACACAAGTCATGAAAGAACTCGCGTCGAGCTATTCATTTTCAATAACAAATTGTTTAAAGTCCTGTGCCATTCAATGGTAACCGTGGGTTTTTTATTCAGAATCTTACTAAAGAACGCAGCATGATCCCGAGAATCCAACATCGCGGTGCCAAAACCACGTCATGTGGCAGAGCCAACAAAGAATTTAAGAGAAAACTCAGGTCGAGTTACCATAGCTATGCAGGCGTCCAATGCAACGAAATCTTCATTATATGAAACTTAACTCCTTTAATAGGTGAAGGGTAATATCTGAAAACGTCATGTGTTGCGCTGAAAAGTTTACGAGACAATGGCTCCAATATAATAAGATTTTCCACTGAGTTTCTTCTGATTGACTTGTCTCTCATTAACCGGTTGAATAAAAAAGAAAGACGTTGTTCTGTCGTTTTGTACCTAATTGGCTTCACGGACAGGAGGCTGTAGCAATTACGGTTGCCATAGGCATCGGAGCCTGGGTGGATGTCACACGCTTCCATCAACACGTAAGGAAGCGGGAAGACGGGAGTAAATTTTCAAAAATCTCAGTGGTTGACAACGGCATCATTGTTGATACACCAAAATCATTGTTAAGGTCACAGACGAGGTCTCTCATTGCCGCGGTCCAGCTTCTCCTGTTGGTGATGGTCGGCATTGCTGAGTGACCACACAGCAGACTGTTGATATCTTCAAATCTAATCGAAGTCCTGACACTGACGCTCTTGATATGATATGTTGGAGGGGCTAAATCCCAGGCGCAGGTTCTGTGACCTTACAATTGCGATTTTAGTGCAGCTGACTAAAACTAAAACTAACTTTAATTCGCACTTTAAATCTCATGAGTAACGCGACAACGTTTCCATGGATGCCCATTTTCTTCTTTTGATGGTCTTTCCACCTGGTCTTTGGACGGGTCTTCCTTGATTTCAGAAGAGAACTTACTGATTGGAGGTACTGAACCTTCAGGAGTGGTTGCTAATCCACCCCAGAGGTGTATAAGGGTCTTCCCCTTGTCTGTACATGTCCAGAGTTGAAATGATTCGAGCTCATACTCAACTCAGGCAACGTGAATCATCTGGTGAGGAGAACTTCGTGCCTTCTCTAAGATACCATCGCGAATCTCAAAGTTGTCGTGCCTGCCTGTTAATAAGAACGTGATCATTGACAAAAAATGAGCAGTTTTTTATCTACATTTTCCAAACAGTTGGTCCATACAATCCTTGAAACAAACGGTAACATCCCTCTACGACATCTTCTCTGCTTTATCTCTTTAAAGCACCCAGCACGACTCTATCCACCATTGTCTCTTGCAGTCCATCAATGGACTTAGAATAAAAGACTCGTTTTCATTGCGTGGTAAGTGGCTGCACAAAATACAGGTACAAGATATCAACTTTCACTGGCTCTAGCTGGCAGCTAGATCAGATTTCAGACACCAGAGCCGAGTGGACCGGTTGCCACCGCGATCGGCTCTCCAGCTCTGCCGTCAAGAGGCCCCGACAATGACACTCTCATGTCGCATCTTGTTGACTGGCTCTGTCATATATGGCTGGCGTCGGTAAGAGTCGACGTAACAGCGTCTTCGTCACGACGCTGTTGATAAAATTAGATCAGTTGGCTGCAAAAGGGAAGCACTTGATACAAGGACAAAGTATGCCAGTGTCATCTCGGCAGACCCCTCCCATTGTCAACGAAATGCAGGACAGTGTGTTGTTCTTCTATATTTAGTAAACCTGTAAAGCTGCGTTGATGATGATTTGCGAATCGGGGAAGCAACCGATACCATGCCTTGTTACTCGCATCTTGCCCTGACAAGTGTTCCAATCTCCTTCCCTCACCCCGGCGTAGAAGGAGAGCGAAATGGCTGTAGGCCTTGATTTGTCAAGTGGCAATACTCGATAACAGCCGCGATCAAATACCGCACTCCGAAACAACGGACGTCCTGTAAGTGGAACGACGGAACTGGGTCCATTCCCTTGTGGTTTATCACTCCCCAAGTTCGTCGTTTGGTTCAACAGGCATGACAAGCCGATCATCCTTCCCTATTAGCATAATCACTGCCTTCTTTCTGGAGCAGTTGACAGAAGGGGGCGCTGAATGGGTGACCATACTTCTGGGAGATCTCTTTCACCCATCTGTTACTTTAGGATCAAATTCCCAATAAATCAAAACCCGTTTCATAATTTCAAATTAAATTGACGATTATTTTTTTTTTTGAAATTTTTGAAAAGAAAGCCAAAAATTGGAAAACAGAAACTTTAGCTTGATTAAAAAGGTTCGATCCAGTTGCCATCTGGCTACCTTGCTATGTGAAACAACCCACGAACCTGGCGAAAGTGTCTAGGTACAAACACGGCGTTATCAAATGTGTGGAAGGTTTTTCTGGTGGATGCATGTGGATGGAGCCTTTCTTTTCGATGCAACGGTCGGTATTCGATAATAAAGGCGTACTCTGTTGGGTGACGATCGATGACACGCCTGACTCGCGGCGGTGTGTCGGTACCGATCGGCCTGTTCAGCCTCTGCGGCCTATTGCCGAAGCGTTCTCGTGCGATTCCTGATTCAAATAAACCGATATGATGCTTTATGTTGCACTCAGAATAAAACAGTACTCCATGAAACAGTCAACAATGAACAGGTCGTACAAACAACAATAGAAACCCAACTACAGGTCCGTCATGAATAAATAATGACAATATCAACTGGAACTGGACCATTGTGCCGTTAGTCCAGCGTCCTCATGGGTAAAACCCATCTGTTGGCAAACTTATTAAGCATGGTTGCAAGTCTTGATATTCTAACAACATGTATTGTGTTTGGACTTAATATAACATGTCAACATTTTAATGGTGTATTGAAGGTGCTATGTACATTATTCATACTAATTACCTATACCGAACACGTGTTGCAGGAGGCAGCATGTATGACACAATGCCTTACACCTGATGCAGGGTTTTGAACCCTCCCCTTGTCACAAATATCGAATCCAGTAAGCGTGGCACAGCCTCATACTTCACGCAGCGTTGAAATTTGTAGATCGCCATCTTGAAAATCTTGACGTCATCGTCGGTGGGGCCGCCATCTTTTTGGTCTTTCAAGTGACGCGAACTTCTTTTCAAAATGTTATTATTTGCAGAAAACAATATTTATCTTGTCGAAAATGAAACAGAATAACTTTATTATTACTTTATATTTACTCTACCGATGTTTGTATCGACTCTATACTTTTGTATACCTATACCTATACCTTTCTTTTAATACCTACAACAGATCTATATTGTAAGCGTAGAAAACGACGTGATGGGGTAACCGCTTTAGAAATAGAAGAATTTCTACTGTGCGCTCCGCGCGCGCACTACATTTGTACTTTTCAAGATGGAAACCTACCGTCGGTACTAGTGGTGACATCTTCGCCCAGATATAGCCACCTAGCGTCAAGTTTGGCACAGCCTATAAGAACAATGTCATTGTTATTGTTCAGGGGCCAATTTTTTTCTGAATCGCCGCAGATCCGGATTTCTGGACGATGTTGCACTAGCTATCGGCAGTGACGCAGGTTGAAGAATTACATTGCGTAATGCATAAGGGGCCTAGAAGGTATTCCAAATTGGCCTGCATGCAGTGTACATGTACGTGTGCATGTAAAGTCTTTGTAGGCCCACTTCGTAGGTCAATTAATTGAACCGCAGGACGAAGGCAAGTGAATTACACTTTGAAAGCTTGGCGATCTCATCATCAACTACATCATCAACGAGCAGTTGGAAGAGGGTCGTACATGTCGTAATTCAATACGCATTTATATGTCGACAACGGGGTCGACAAGAGCTGGTCGGTTCGGTATGCCACGTGCTCGATCATCGCTCTTCCTTATTGCGTCGGTAAAATCAATTGCGAGAGGCGTATTCCTTGTTCCTGATATTACACCTTTCCTTTTTGGTCCATTCGCTATTGAGAGCGCCATGTGGGAAATTAATAAACCTTATACATGGCATAGAAACATCGTGCTCCCTCTCAGCGCCTACTTCAGATATGTTGCTCCAGCACTTCTATCTCCAAGTACCAACACGCGTCCATCGAATACGGAATTAAAATCCTAGCAATCGGTGGTCACAAACTTACATAGAAACGGACTGGTCGGGCGATGCTGTGCCATAGGGGTCCAGAATCGATCCGAGTTGCAGCGCCGTTTGTGCGCGTGGTTGATGGCAAATGTTTAGGTTACGAGGGCCCTGGCAAGCCGTGAGCTGGAATATACTGGTACTTGGCTTTTGGTCCCTCTCATCAGTTGGGATGCGGAGAATGCGACCACTCACTGCTCCT
>NMRB01000203.1:339038-365396 GCA_002633025.1 Notospermus geniculatus
CCGTTCCCAGTTACGTAACTGGTTAAAAACTACAAAAACATGCTCATGTGATTAAGAGGCACCATGTTTCTATCTGTTGGTAATACATTTATGGGGTGTAAATCCAACCGTTTAAAGGTTAGCTGTACATCGGGTCCCATTCTCCTGTACAAAGCTCAATTCCTGAGTCCAATGGTAAAGTCAGTTATTTGGCCTCTGACCTTGAAATTTGACCTTCAAAGGTCAAAATCACCTTGGCCAACGGGTGATTCTGAAAGACAATTTCATAGTCATACTTAACTACCCATTGGAACAACTTTAACATCCAATGCCATCAAAAGTTATATTAGAGGTTTTGGCTGGCTGACTATGATAAAAGGGCTCCAGAATACGAAGATTAAAATAAAGGTGATTTAGACCATCAAAAATGAACCATATGGTAAAAAATCTGTTGAGTATTTACTGTCGTTACCTTGGTTCGTGTTGAGAAGACACATAATGGTGTTGTAACTATCGTTGGCGATGGTGAATTTTACTGAATTAGGTAAAAAGCATTTTCAAAGACAGAAATTGACAAAATACTAGTAGGCTAGCCTTTATTAAAAGGACATAAATACCAAGGCCTACTGTTTCAAAACATGCGAAATGGCAAAAGACACCGCGCATATGGAAATGGTGCATATTGATTGTATCTTTCAATAGAAATGATGGGTAACTTGACGGCAACACGTGATATTTGAAAACGATGCTGAAGAATCAATTTCACATGAAGCCAGAAATCGTTTGTCATACTGATATACATGTTTTCCGCGCTGGAACAGACGTCGGGTCCTGGCGGTAGACGTCGGAACCAACCCGTCACAACAGAACCCAGTGATGCCAGCATGACACACTCGGCAGCCCCCATTTACATAATCAACTATTACAGCGATGCGTCATCCAAGAGGTGCTGATGTCTTGGTGAATTAAAGAGGCTCTTTTTTGATAGGCTGGTTGTTGATTGGATTATGACGTCACAACTTTGGCGAATCGAAATGCAGCAAAAATGACAATGGTGATCTGGAGAAGATTCGCGGAAGAGCTCCTTTTTGTTGACTTTGGAAGAAAATGTTGTTTCGTTTGTTGCAAATATACGACAATTATTATCGGAATTCATACGTAGTTGACCAGTCGGCTGTTCTGACATGTTCGTTGAGGAAACGTTACATAACATCTCAGCTGCCGATAGCTTTACCGGAGGTTCAGGACATTATTGCCTGAATTTGGGCGATTTGACCACCGATGACTCAGAGCAGAAAACCAGCATGAGGCTTGTCCCGCTGACTGCTAGGCTTACCAAATTTTTGTCTGGCTCATGGACTAGCCCAGATTGGTCGTTCCGATATCGTGAAACAGTGAGCCGTAACTGGACAGTCAAATTCAAGTAGCTGTCAATATGAAGCATTGCAGAATCCGATCAAATGTCTGCTGTGAGGGGTCCGTCGTTTGGTTTTCGTGATCCTCCCACCAGCTTTCTCCGCGCTGATCCTCACACCTTGATAAACTCCATCGCCGTCACCACTATCTCAGACCGCGGCAAAAAGTTATTATAAATGGGTGGTCGATGCCATAAGCTTGGCTTCCAGCTATTGAACTAACAGACCGCGATACCATCAAGCCTGAATCATGGGAAGATGGTGGTGTTTGAATAGCTGAACAGGCGATAGGCGATCTCGGAACATAACCACTGCTTGACTTTAGACAAGAGTCGCGCAAACTGGATTGAGACTCACAATGTCATTCTCTGAAGCAGGAGGTTGGTATGATTTACATGTTGAAATACTGTAATCAGGTATACACTTCGTTAGGACACTCATAACAATTGCTGTTGCAATGTAAGTTTCATAAAAGCTGCGATTATTTCATAGGGAGGGTCCAGTTGATGCTGATAATGCGCATGTACAAAAACCGTGCTGCTACAAGAAAGCCGAGCAGAAGTATAAGATCTAAAATACCGATTTTATCTACCATCCTCTCTTGTCAAATGTCAAGGAAGACGCAACGAAACCGCACGATTGGGGAACACCCACGCCGAATTACTCCGTATCAGAAGACAAGACCCGATCCATGGCCTAAAGTATGCCTTCGTTTTCGGTGTGATCAGTGTTCGGACTTCGGGTTGAATTAGACGAAAATTAATCTCAGTAACAAGGTTCTTAGCTGGTGGATTCTTTCCGGTAATTTTCGGCACCAACTCGGAGAATGAATAATCTTCGACCGGTCATTGTCTACTCATCGGTGTTGAATCTTCTCATCTTGCTCATTAGTACCTTAACCTTGAAAAAATCAGGCAAGAAAGTCTCTTGTAAATCGACAAAAGTTCATTAAGGATTCCGGCTTGCCTCCGGGCCTGCATTACTCATTACCACCGCTCCAGGAAGCGGCAAGGTGGCAAGATTACCCACGTGACTGGACTGTAAATCCCTCCTGGCACGCAGTCAATGCGCCCCCTGTCGGCGTCGTCTGGGTAATCCCGCAGGCGAGTTAACGGTAATTGCTGATTGGTTGATATTAGTGACAGTCGGTGCGCTGTGTCGCATGGATATTTGTCACTGTCAGGAGGCAGTGAGTCAGCGTCACGGAGACAATGGACCAGGCGATGAAGACCCAGCATCCCTCGACGTCTCAGTTTCCTTAGGGAGGAAAGCGCAGCGGAGGGCTGCATTGACTCCTCACGTATGAACTGGATCCTGAATATTTTATGGGTCTATCAATCCAAGATAATACGCGTGCTCCGTGAATTTCATCCAGGCATTTGGAGCGAAGAAATTGAATTTCCTGGCTGTTGCGTGCGCCATCCTTTGTTCCTATGACCCAAGTTCATTTTCTTCTTCATTGATTTTTTCTGGCACCGGAAGTTTGCGTGTGCGGTACTGCGGTGGACTGGTTTAAAAAGTCTTGGGTGTGTCAGGCTGGATTCAGAAGGAAACGTAATCACCGTTTCTAACGTTGACATGAAGCTGAGCCGTTCATGTTCGTTTGTGTACAGCGGAGCTTAGAAACTTTAAGCCGTCTTGACATTATTGATCGTGACAATAGAAATAATAGATGGGTCTGATCCGTCTTGTTTTAAATCACTTCTCGCAGGCGACATGGGTCGGCTGGCTTTTAAATGCCATTATAATCGCTCGTGTTGTCGATGTACCTGAACATTTACAGGTGGTTTTATTGGCTGTAGGAAATCTCACGACTTTCGTAGGTTTGAATACTTGTTGAGAAATAAGGAATGGTTTGACCGATTCACTCATTTATAGTGAGTTTTCACAATTGTTGGGGTAGGCCTACAACGTTTCGCGATGATTCATCTTTTCTTCCTGTTGGCTTTATGGAAGGAATTCTCGCGAAAAGTGGCCGTAGGCTAGCTGGGTCGTTACGAAAACTCACTTAGAAGTGTGGTTACTAAGAGCCGATTTAATAGACGTTTGCTAAGCTAACCATTGGTTACACCAAAAATAGATTGGCGTGCGAAAAATGTACAACTAAATTTTTCACCAAAAGCCCCGTTTTCTAAGCTCTGTATAGCGCTTTCTATCCATCCAAACAGGGCTTTTTGGTGAAAATTTAGTTGTACATTTTTCGCAAGCCTATCTATTTTTGGTGGAACCAATGGTTAGCTTAGCAAACGTCTATTAAATCGGCCCTACAACAATGAATGATTTGAAAGTTAGAATGAGCCGCCGTTTTACAATCTGTTATTGTTTCTGTGGGTAGTGCATCCCTGCAGTAAAGGAAATACATGTGCTACATTTGGAAAAATTAAAGTAATTGTTTGGTTACCGTTCAATACTTAATCATACGCCTCATTTGCGGAACCATCGAAAAAAAGGTAAGGTAATTAATTAAAATATTCCATTTTCGAGCCTTCTTGAAAAGTCATTAAATATAAGTTGATTATTCTCCGCCAGAAACAATAGAACTATTTTCAGCCACGATATAACAGTGGCCACATTAATCGTTACGATGTGAAATCGTTAAGAGCACGATAAATCAATAATAAAAACAAAATAAGTCGCCCGTCTGCGCTGTTGAGTAACTGTTTGGATATTCAGATTCTGACAGATTGCAACAAATATCGCTGGCTCTCGTCGCGCGCTGACAGATGGCACGGGTAGAGCTAAATTGCGGTGTGGCGTATGGAACGAGCAGGGCCAACTGGTGGAGAGTGGGCTGTGGGCTGTTGCCTTCAGCTGTAGATCCTGATCGCCATCTGGCAAAGAATTACTTGGGATAATATTGAAAGAATGAATAAATTATGAAAGCACTTTCTGATGTCAATGCTAATCACCGATGTCTTAGCGTAACAAGATTAATATTGATGATCGCTTATTGATTACCAGTCACAGTACAGTTTATTCCCGTTGTTTTGTTCTCCCCACGTCGTTTTTATGTGTGTTGTACATGAGGATTTGGGGGGTTTCATATACTGGACCTTCGCCCTCATAACGTCCGCTGTATAGACTTGTCGCGCATGTGTAGATGGTAGGGGACCACGACAGGGGCATTCATTTATAGACCTACATTTAGGCGTACACCTCACCTGTAGTAGGGCCTACAACCTATCGTGAGCCTCGTGTGATATCCACTCTATGAACATCCAGCGGCCGGACGCCTAGGAGAGCGAAGGCCCAGTGCCTTATGAGTTACCTGTAATAATATTACGAAAATCAAAGTTATCAAAAAAGTATTCTTCATTGTCATCATTGTCAAAAACGTTACCACAGTAACGTGATACAAGTGCAACAGGATAAAGAGCCCTGTTGCTACCGCCCCTTGTCGTCGCTAGGAATCGCTCAACCGTGCTTTCCTGCGCACGTGTGATGGCGGCGATGTTTACAACTCCGGAAGAACCGCGCATGCGCCGCCACGAACAGGAAGCGTTTCATTCGAAACTGGCTTCCTGGCAATATTGTCAACGAAAAAAGCCATTGTTGTGTTGCATTTTTGATAAAACCATCCGACATGTGGGTTTCTATATAAATCGAACTCGGCTCCGTGGGTCCAGTTTGAGTGGATTAATAATACAAGACCATATATTTTGCCTACATTATTGTCTAATTGGTGTATACTATTGTCCTATCATAAAGTCTTTCTGATGCAAACGTTAAAGCAAAGGACCCTAGTTCAATAAATAATACGCTGACTGGATTGCTAAACAAAGAACAAACGAACAACCACGTTTAATATTTGATGTTTTACTTCATGATTAGCATATAGCGTTCCGTGCTAATTTCCCGTGCGATGCTTCAGTGCTCCTTCAATGGACAAAGCACTTGATGCTGGCAGCAACAAATGTCTTACATCAGACATTAATAATTAACACCAAACTTGAAAGCGGATCATCGTCATTGTCATGCAGGTGTTCTAGAAACTCGGGATTTTGTTGACGACGTGAGTTCTCTTTGTTACTTTTTCTTGACATTCCTCCACTGATTTTAGATTTTCATGTTTTATATACATCTACACCAAAATCGCAGTTGTAAGGTCACTGGGATCTAGCTCCTCCGACCAATTGCGTCGATGTCAGGACTTCGATTCGAAGGCGTCAACGGCCTGCTGTGCTGTGTGGTCAGCAATGCTGACCATCACCAGCAGGAGAAGCTGGACCTGACCTACGTAGTGCACTTTGAAGGTGAGCTCTCGTTTCCTTCAAAGGATGAAACTGGCAGTTTCGGAGATTATTGTCTACAAATGAGCTTTAAAAAGTTCCTTGATCTACACAATGCCGGCAGAGGAAATTAAAGGGCTGGAGTGACGTTTTTCTGGTCTTCCCTCTGACAAGACACAGGCTGCACACATGTGTGGCCTCATCCGCCTTGCCAGGCCAGAGACTGAGTGTAGTTTTCTGTGCGTCGATCGTGGTGGATTTCTTGCTGACTAGCCTACACAGACAAACCGAGTGAAATAGGGAGACAGAGCATTTCAATAAGATTGCTTTCGGAATCTACCATTCTCGTGCACATGGTCTTTAGTCACGTACTCAACAGACGAGGTCCTTTTACAAACAAAGATCACTGAAAACGATGTGTGGGTGTAACAACTTTGGACATATGTCGAAGGCAGAGAGTAACCATCCTATTGTCGTGATCTATACAATTAAAAACAGGAACAACATCTCACTGTCATTGGGGGAGCATCAGTGATGTACGCTCGTCGACTCCTAAGTTCAACACGAAGTGTTAAAAAGCTGAAACTCCATTTCGAACCCTGACCCCCCGCGGGGTGTCATTCCGCAACAAAGAAAAAGTTGCCTCCCACTGTCTTAGTGGCTACACCGCATTCAACTCAACTGAACTTCATTCTGAAATGTTTGATACGTCGAATGAATTTGCACACCGCCTCAGCGTCATTATCAATGGGCTGCATCGACCCTTTGATGATGAGAGAGAGTGCCCGAGAGAAAATGACACCCCAACGTAAAAGAGACGTGTTCTCGAACCTAAAACCTATAATTAACTCACGCGGCGTTTCTTTCGCCCGTAGAATGAAACGTTTGACCGTGGCAATTTGGAAAATAGATGGTTTGGAAATATTGAATGGCGTTTAGGTTATATGAAATGTTCTTTTGTTTCCATAATCCGTCTGTTTGAAATTGACAAAAAAACTCGGATTCGTCTCTATTTTTAGAACATTGTTTACATGGCCAGCAACGCCAGGCGTCCTTGAAGCTCATGATGCGGGAAATGACATGGTACCTTGTTTTCTTTATTCTGACCGAACGACGTGTCTTGTGAATGATACCCTCTGATTACTAACGAAGTTACCTTGTACTGAAGATTAATACTTGAATCGAGTAGTAATGACCGATACTTTCTAATTTAGACGCAATTTTACAATTCGACAATTCCGCCCAATCTGTCAGTGCAGTCTCTTTATATGCCTAGTCCAGCTGAAATTGCGGCTCCTCTAGATTGTTCCCAATCTCACCGCTGGGCTTAATACTCAGCATTGAGTAAGCCCCCTGGCTGTGAGATCTGGAACGAATCTACTGCTCCTGTTGCATTGAGTACATTTAAGTGAACAGGTGGTCAATATAATATTGACCAATCAGCTTACACCAACGATTTGCCTCTACCTCTGTTGCATGCCTACAGTGTAACTGCAAATAGTAACAGAACGCGCATTCAGTGTCACACGTCTGACCCGGCAAGTAGGCCTACACCCCATCTCTGCTAAACCCTTGGAACAGTTACATTATAAAAGCAACATTAGTTTCTATATGCAATCAACACAGCTATAGATCATCGACATTTTTTCTCATTCCATACGTAATACTGTATTTTATTGTCCCCTGTTGAGTCATCCATGTATCGCCAGCCTCTCTGGTTGTTGTAGATACCACGACCATTGTTCTTAGCTGAAACTGTTGAATCCGTCCCCTTTGTCCACAAATCAACAGTTGAGCCTATTGGAACACGCGTCCATCACAATCAGAACTCGACTGACAGAATCATTAAGAGTCGTTTTTAAAACCAATGAATTCTATGAGAAATTATGAGCCATATGGCCAATGACGCATAGTGTCTATTATTCATAGTTTATCTCTTCTCTGCACAATGCTCTCCAAGTCTATTGGGTTTAATTGGATTTCACCGAGGTAATTGGGTCTCGCCAATTAGCGTTTGGCTCTTGCCTTGTCACGTACCGTGAGTTGAGAGGAGTTTGGGGACAGTAATGGAACTTGGCTGTTGATATCAGCTGAAAGCACGCGTTACAGGTGTGAGAAGGAGATTAATTGGATACTTGGACGACAATGAGTTTGAACGTACGACCGGTGTAACATTTTTCAGTGTGGCCTGTGTGCCAGTGTGACATTACAATCGATTGACGGAATAAGGCGCGACTTGACAATGACCGACGCACAGAAACAGCGAGTCTGTTTCCCAGTGTGTTCCAAACGATGGGAGTCACACAGAAACATGGCCACACTGAAAAACATTACACTGGCACCCTTTTCCTCAATCTCGCAAGCCCAGAGGTACGGCGGTCCGTGTTTTCGTTTGCTCCACTTGAAAGCCGTTCGACCTCTGCGTTGGAGATTGCATTTTCCTAAATATCGTTGTTGGTGCTTTCCTGGGTACAACAAGAGCTGTCAGTCGGTAGACCAATAGGTGTCACTACGGCCCAATTCAATGCCAAGCGGACCCATTCATGCTTGATTAAGCACCAATCAGGAGAATTTTCTATTGTATTGGTCCGCTAGAACTGTACTGCCGTCTTTTGGCAACAAGAGCTGCTGACTTCTCCTTTCAGCTCTTTTCATCAAAACGTCCTGGGTCGGGCGACTGAAACAACTGCCAAAGTGCTGCCCCACGACCACATGAACACCAAATCTCTGCACAGAGAATTCTACAAGTCGCACTTACAAACACATCATTCCGTCTCTCGATACACGTTTTTATAATCAATAAAGGAAAGTAAGGCGATACTTTACTGAAAAAGTCAACTTATCCGCTTCTTCCAGCATCAGGTAACAATACACTGAGATAATTAGACATCTTAACGAAATGTAGCCGAACCCACGACCCTAAGTAGATCATTCGCTTTGTCGTCACTCTCAATGGGCGTAAGAGGAGCTCCATGAAGCTATGTCTGGGAACTCCTCAAGGGTTCATTCCCTCCACAAAGAGGCTCATTGATCTTCACATCTTGTTAAGGCTCAATAGCCTTGTCTGGTTCATCTTTGTGGATAATCTTTCTTTTTAATTAGGATTGATCATGCATTTATATGAAGACACGATCGACTGATGTCGTAGGTAATAATACCGAAGCCCTCGGGCATGGTGGTGTTACAGTATCTCTCAAAGTCCTGCTTTGTTCCGGGCCCCAACCAGTTGTGTCTTCTATCTGAGTAGAAGCGTTTGAAATACTGACTTTCGTTACATTTGTCTCCAAGATTCTAACCTGGTGGGATATAAGATATGTTGTATTCGCTTACTTCCTTTATGGGATTGATATTGGGATAAAAAGCAGTGAAGAACGGTTTTATGTCGTCAGTTCTTGCATCAGAGATTTCTACGTCGTCAATTCTTCCATGACAAGCATCGTGAGGTTTGCATTTAGAAATTCATGCATTGAAGTTCGCACGTCACCAATTTTTCAATTTTTGCATAAGGGGTTTGCACGTCATCAACTCTTGCATTAGAAGTTTCCACGACATCAATATTTACACCAGTCGTATTGACCTCATCAGTCTTTGCATTAGAGAGAATTTCAGACATTAATTTTTTCACGTCGTCATCAATCTTTGCATCAAAACATTCACGTCATCAATCTTCGCATCATATGTATTCACGTCATCAATCTTTTCATCAAAGGTATTCACGTCATCAATCTTTGCATCAAAGGTATTCACCGTCATCAATCTTTGCATCAAAGGTATTCACGTCATCAATCTTTGCATCAGAGGTATTCACGTCATCAATCTTTGCATCATTCACCGTCATCAATCTTTGCATCAAAGGTATTCACCGTCATCAATATTTGCATCAAAGGTATTCACGTCATCAATACTTGCATCAAAGGTATTCACGTCATCAGTCTTTGCATCAGAGGTATTCACGTCATCAGTCTTCGCATCAAGTTATTCACGTCATCAATCTTTGCATCAGAAATATTCACGTCAGTAATCTCTCTATGTGAGGTATTCACGTCATATTCGGATGGTCGAAACAGCAACCCAAACAAGATGACATTGTAAATGTCGAATGGTTCCCGATAGTACAGGTGCTTCTACCGGTACATGAATGGTACATTGATAGAGATCAAGGCACGTTGATAGAGCTCAGACAAAAAGGTACGGTAAAAAAGGTACCGGTAAAAAGGTACTAGGTAATAGAGGTACTAGGTAAAAAGGTACTCGGCAAAAAGGTACTAGGTAATAAAGGTACTAGGTAACAAAGGTACATCATGCCTCTGCCTGTACCTCTACCACAGGCAGAGATATTTCAAATTATCAAGTTTGACCTTGACCTTGACCTCTGATCATCAAGGTCGTTGCATAATCGAAATGGGCATCTTCAATAACCTAAGTATGGGTGATATCATGCCTCTACCTCTACCACAGGCACAGATATTTCAAATTACCACGTTTGACCTTGACCTTGACCTCTGATCATCAAGGTCGTTGCATAATCGAAATGGGCATCATCAATAACCTAAGTATGGGTGATATCATGCCTCTATCTCTACCACAGGCAGAGATATTTCAAATTATCAAGTTTGATATATCAAAATCTCATGATATTTCAATCACCCGGACACGTGAGGCTGAGAATTTTAACACAGTCCAGTCCTTGGATAAGCAGGCATGAACTGAGACTTGTTTCATGTTGCTCAGTTGACAATATGGCAAGTTATCTCAAAATATCAAATTTGTGATATCAATATCACCATGACCCCTACATCTCAGATCAAAAGTAATCAGTCCATTCGATTCCTAGGGTATGAAAACCTAAGGGTAGGACTTGTTTCTGTTGCTCTAGGTGTTAAAGGAGCTGAGTTATGGCATCAGATAAAAGCGTGACGGACAAAATATCATGTCTGATATGTTGATTACATCATGATGGAGGCATCTGATGTTGAAAATGATGAGCTCATTGGATTGCCCAGGTTGACAAACCTAGGGGTAGGATGTGTTACCAGGACTGTAGCTGTTGAAGGAGATAAGATATGAAGGCGTGACAGACGGACACACACACAGATACACACACACACAGATACACACACACACAGACACCATGACCAAAAACAATATGGTTCCCGATCTTGATGATCGGGAACCATAAATATCAACACGTATATTCTGACTCGTACCTTTTCTCATGCCTCCCTTCCTCTTCGACGTAACTCTGTTTTCCTTTGATCGTGGAGATCGTGAAGGAAGAAGCCACATAAGATGTTTGACTGAGGTTTAACTTCTAACAAAAACCTCTTCTTCAAAGATTCGCTTCTTGAATGGAAATGCCTCATCAATCGCTTTTGTTCCATTGATAAGTCTATCAACACGTTTATTGTGGTGCTTCCCTTGGTTCCCTTCTTCTGAATAACTTCCTGGGGACGTCGTCTATGAAGTTGGAGCAGTAGTAAGGCTTCTTTCTGTAACCGTTGTCATGTACAATGAAGATGAAGATTTCGTCTACAATGACTCCCTAATTCTATATAAGCCACCGGATAATCTGTAGATGTATGGATGACTCGCTTCTGACTTAGCTTTTGTCAACACCGAACATCTTCTTTCCATACACATGTACTACTTCCTTGTACATTTTATACACCACCGTCTTCTCCAGTTTGACGCTTGACCGACTTGACTTCTGCCGAGTCGAGCTGTGTCCTTCCTTCATTCGTTTGGTTACCACCGATTGGACGATTGATTTTTTACTAATCCTGCGTTCCTATCTTTATCCTTCCAGGTTACATCCACGACATTCCGCCACCCAAAGTCACACCCACAGGCAGCACAGACTCAGGCCACAACAGCGAAACAGAACACGAGGTAGTCAGCACAACGCACTCCATCACATCATGCGGAGGTGACGAATCCCCGAGACCGCTCACTCCCCTCACGCCGCAGGCCCTACCAGCCAAGCCTGCGAACAAATTCCAAGACGGTGTGACCATTGGATACACATACGATGCCTTCTTCATCACTGACGGTCGATCTCGGCGGCGGAATCCGCTCACAGAAACCAAGACGAGACAGCGGTACACCTGCAGCGAATGCGGCAAGGACTACGCCACGTCATCGAACCTGAGTCGCCACAAGCAGACACATCGGTCACTCGACAGTCAAATGGCCAAAAAGTGTCCCCACTGCAACAAGGTCTACGTCAGTATGCCAGCTTTATCTATGCATATCTTGACGCACGACTTGAAGCATGTCTGTCCCGTGTGCGACAAGTCGTTCTCGCGACCTTGGCTGCTCCAAGGTCATCTGAGGTCACACACGGGGGAGAAACCGTTCGGATGTGCTCATTGCGGGAAGGCGTTCGCTGACCGGTCCAACCTTCGTGCTCACATGCAAACACATTCCGCGTTCAAACACTACGCCTGTAAACGCTGCAACAAATCCTTTGCTCTCAAATCCTATCTGAACAAACATTACGAGTCTGCCTGTTTCAAAGATGACGATTCTGCTGGCTTCAAGAGTGACGATTCCATGTGCTCCAAGGACGATACTTCGGTCGGAGACTGCGACTGCGAGAGTATTCGCTCAGCCAGTGACTAACTCTCTGGTGGAGCAGTCACGAATTGCGTCAGGGAACTTCCAACTCTATCCGTTATGGCCTCGCCTCCCTGGCTGCCGATTTCAGGATGCATCAAAATAATGTACCATTGATTCATCACACGTTTATCAGTATTATCATTGGATTTCGACCTACATGGCAGACGTAATGTTGAAACAAGCCCGATGATTGGTCGGCTAACGTGTTCATCAACTCGCTGAATGTAACGCGATATATCATTAGTTGACTGACGTTAGTGACGTCACAAAACTCTTCCAATCAGTATCTGTTTTTTAGAGGTCATTGGCCGACATGCTTGCCTACGAACAGTATCCAAAAAGTACCTACCGAATACTCAACAGACTTATGCAATGTTGCATGTTGTCTAGGATGGATGGACTGAGAGTGTATTTTAATTGCATGCCACAGAAGGACGAGGGTAGCGTATCCACGATCTTCCGAGGTGTTGTCAACGTGTTGTCTACATTAAAACTATTGTTTATTTCTCATCTTCGTATTGTGCGCGGATAGACAGTGCGGGAAAGAGACAGGAGCACATGATGACGATAGTGATGAGTAACTCCCACCGACATACGTCTAAAATGTCCGAAGACTTTCATACAACGAAATCGCATCGCTTCCATTCGTGTTGGTTTCTTTGAATTTCCTTAGCTCTGCTAGGACGTTGCCCACCGACGCGCGTGGCAGCAGCTTCTGAAAGGAACGCGGCCGTGGTTAAGGAATGGGTAGGAACCCAACAAGTCCACAGCGAACACAACCCACCAATTTGTAAAGTTCATTCCGTGTACATATCTATATACTCATGATGATTTGAGATTGTTCTTTTCGATGAAGGAAAGGATTCCTGCGAACAAAACCCACCGACATTTTATAACCTAGTATTAGATTTATTTTATATACACCATTATATAGACTTTTATACTTCGCACTCCCATCGACGTGACGTTTTGAAGTCCGAGTGTCTTTTTATACAAACCCACCAAATGCTCCGTCATATTTTGAGCATCTGTTGATCATATACCTTCATGTTGACTCTAAGATTTAGGGAATCATGCAATAATTCTGATCATGCTAGTCTTTTTATAACATCTTGTTGTTAGGCTGTTTACAATAACATTGATAGGTCCAAATCTCAACTAGGCCCTCTCATTTCATATATTTATTTGATTGAAAAATAAGAGCGAAATCAATGGTGAAAGTGAAAAAAAACTATTGTGTCCTCATATTTTTCTCGCGATATCGACAACACACCAATTTGTTAAAAAAACAATTTGACATTAATTTAGACATTCGAAGTTGAAAATACGCTGGTCGTGACTGCACATTTGAAATGAGTGGGCCTACCATCGTCAACTGATCAACATGAATGATTACGTAACCAATGTGTCCATCAGAAGCACACAGTTTGCAGTCCGGCTGATGTGCCAAAGTACCAACGTTTTAAAGCTGTGGAAGAGCTCCTTCTCAAAGGAAGAAATACTAAATCGGTTCTTGGCGTTCAATATTAATCGAATTCGCAAGCGCCATTTTGTCAAGAATTAGGTCATCACCATGGGAATTCTCTTCCAGAGTGACAGATGATTGGTTCTTCCATCCCCCAGTGGAGGAAATCTCCATGGCGATGACCTAATTTTGGCAAGATGGCTGCCAGCAAACTCATAGAATCCTTTGGGTCCATTTCTCTGAAGTTTCTTCCGGTGTCACAAACAGATGTAATAAGTAATACGACATTCATCCTTCCCAAATGCTCTTATCGGTTTTATCAGAAGTTTATATGAACAAATCTTGTAAAACGCATTAAGTTGAAATTGGAAATTCATGTTGGTCACTCGGCGTGAAATTGTTTGAGTAATGACGGATTCATCTGGTGACGACGGCTGTTCATCACGGCTGTCCCGTCTCGTATGTTGTTGCACCTGATGCTGAACTAGCTTCTATTATATGCAATGGATGTATTTTAGCTCGAGGGTTCTCATTACAAAGCAACTCCTCGGGGAAATTCACCGGTTTATCTGCTTAGACGAGAGTACACGCCACGCCTTTGTGTTCTTCCATTTCTCGGATTAGTCCATGGAGATGACTCCCAAGAATACCCGGATGATTGTCTATTTCATCAGATTACTGTATCAAGCCGGATCATCCCAAACATGATCCACGCCTGTTGGAGCGCGAAAGATTACACTGGGTCTTGCTCCGCCATTTTGAATCTCATCCTGTTGCAGACGATATCAGTATCATTTCCCGACAACCACCGCGCACAACAATACTCGTTCTTTGTTCATATGCAAATTTCAATCGTACCTTTGATTTTCGATGACCGTCTGTTCGGTGATATTAATTCATTTAATATAGCCTTTTCATATAGTTTATGTGTGATAATTTAATTAAGCCATTTTAAAATTTCGTACTGTAACCGTGTGTTGTGGAAATTTAGGACGCCATGTTGGGATGGCGGGAACGAGGCTACGACCCGGATGTACAAACTCTATGGACTTATTTAACCACGAAGTATTTATTTCTCTCTTGGCGTCTGACGTCTTAATATTGAGTGAAATCTAGTCAACTTCTAATTTATTCGTAGTACTCGTTAGTTTAGATTAACTTATTCTTAACTTGTTCCAATTTCCTTCGAAACCTTTGGTAATCGGAATCCCTCATCATCATAAATGTTCGTCATTTTGTTCCGAGGGATACCGAACCCTTCTCAAAAGTGCTGGGCACTTCGTATGTACCTGAATGTCATTTTTCTACATCAATGTAAATAGTTTTCATATTTTTTACGGAAGTGCTTCCAGAACAAGTCTTTTTACAATTGTATTTGTGATGCTGCAATCATGAATATACACTTGTTACGTATAACGGTAGCGACTCGTCATTCCATGATCCTAACCAGAAAATATAGTGCCTCAAAATGGTTATTTTCATTTTAGATATATATTTTTAGAGATTCAACGATGCACGATGTATCAGATATGTTGTATGTCTAAAATGCGATGATAACACCGGGTTTGGGTAGAAATTCGATCTTCGAACGAACAGCACGAAATCACGTTCCATGCTTTGTGTCCACACAGGCTGCGCGAGACTGATTATGCATGAGGTATGGGCGCCTTCTGTTGTAACAATGCTTTGAATAGGCCTACCTAACGCGAGATTTTTTTGACAGATGTGCATTCGTCTTGGGCATGGAGGATGACATGATTGCCTCTACAGTCTACGACAACATGGTTCATGAAACCATCTGGTTATTCAATAATACATGGTCCGCACCAGTCCGAAATCTTTCAGTGTCGTCTGCAATCTGAAACAGACCCGAACCTGACGTCGACGTGCCTTCAGCCAATCTCCAAAACTCGTGAAATCTCCCGGGAACTAAAGACTGTGTCACCTGATGATTCTCAAAATAGTTGCGCACCAGCCAGTCATCCGGAGTGACTGTTGATTCAGTAAAAATTTTCGCACGATTCACATCTTGGGTCGAATCCATTAGCCAATCATGCGCAGTCACCTGATGATTCCATAAAGTGTTGCGTTCGATTCGCATGTTGCATCAACATCCATCAGCTCAAATCACGCGGAGTCACCTGATGATTCTGCCGAGTGTTGCGCTCGATTCATATCGTCCATTAGTGCGCACCCCGCAGTGTTATTGAATGATATTGATGTTGATGAACGCACTGTTATGACCATTCAATCTCAATAATGAATGGCCGATCCATAAAACTTCTGCGGTTTTCATATTCACATCCATTCACCCCTATCATGAAATTACACCAAAATATGCTCGACTTTCGAATGATATTAACATAAATATTTATCTTAATTCCTCCCAATCGTAAATGTATTGGGTCATTTATCATGGCTTTGTTCCGAAGCGCAATGTCCGAACCAAAGCTATTCCATCCCGCTGAGCATAAAAGTCATAACTGGAGATTCTTTGTCCAGTATCCTGGCGACCAACACCACCGAGATTAAAATTAGAAAATTAAATTAAGGAATAGTGTGGGATAAATAGTCGACATTTCTGTCCAGTGACCGACACATCAGCGCAGGAAGTTCGCAATGGGTCGCGTGCAAATCTGGTGCCTTCCCCACGGCGTTTGATGTTTGGTTTGGATGTTGCACAATGGACCATTGAAGCGCTGCGTTGGGAAAAAAACGTGATTTCGTGCTACTCGTTCTGAAGAAGAAGCTAATTCTGTCGATCAACAGGAAATGCAACAATCTAGCGTACATTATTTAGGTTCCCCACGTCGAATGACCGCACTCACCTCTGCCAATCAAATCGAGGCCGTTACAGCTTGTGGGTATGGTCTAACTTCCGGTTGAAGTCTTCCGGCCACAGGGGGCGCTTCCGGTAGTTTCGTGGCAAAAAGAAACCCACAGCACAACATCCATCATGTTATCAGACTGTGCCTTTCCGCTAGTTTTTCATTTTCACACCAATGTGACATGCAAATCACGTCAGAGCTACGAAGATATTAATCTTTCACAAAACGTGCTAAAAAACGATGGCTATATTAATATTGAGCCTTGTTTTTGATTGGCTGAACTGTGGTCATGTGATTTGGGTCCATAATGCGTCATCCATCAGTCACTTGTCATAATAAAAGGTAGTAATAGTTTCTAATACTATATACTATTAAATACCATTCAAAGATTAACTTTTCTAGCCCAGTTGTTACATATGCAGTATATTACCGTAAACTTTTATACACGCAAATGCTACACTAATTTTGTACTCATTGTAAAACAAACCTGTATGTATATGAATGTAGTCCCTGCATGCAGTCTCCTTGGCCTATGTACTTAACTGCCGCTGCAACCAAAGCTATTCTCTCATTGTGTTGAGACTGAGAGGGAGGGGTACATGCAAGTTGAGTCCAAGAGCTTACCTTCCGTTTCTTTGGCAGAATAACTTTAGGTAATTGGGTTTTGCAAGGTCTGGGAAGCAGCCAACCTTCCTTTTACAAAAGAGGCTTCTCCGATACTTTAAGCATGACCCAACGGAAGATCATGTAAAGAAAAAAGGAAAGCAGTGGACATGTATTGGTCATTCAATTTTTGCGAAAGTAATCCTTTTTAAGAAGTTACAATGTACCCCCTTCACAGCCACTGGAACAAGTGGACGTCGAAGACCAGAGGGTAGCTTTGGTGCAAGTATACCACGTTTTGTTCGCTCTGATGCATTAGTTATGTCTGAAAATCAGTATCTTCAGTGACCGTTGTTGGTATCGATAAGTTGTACCTGGACGATGATCTCAAAATTTCTGTTGGTCTCAATTAGTTTTTTGTCTTGAGTACTGTCGAAGAATTCTACGTGCGTGACATAGAAGACGTCAGCATGATTTTTCAATGTCAAATTCTACGGGCGTTTTAAAATTTCTGTGCTCTCAATTTTGATTTAAGAGAGCAAGTTGCCCTTGAAAATGTACACCGGTACAAATTTCGTTCTAAAAGTGAACAAAAAAAATTCAAAACTGTACATATGCATGTCACAAAAAGGACGATAGTTTTGGTACATTATTTTGTAACAGAGTGTGGGAGGTATTTTTGTATTTTGTGAAAGTAGAAAGTGAACAATATGCATTTGGTCCAACTAAATCTTTACCAACAACAGACACATAACATTCCACTGGCCGATGTTGAGCAGCAGATGGTAGCAGATATTTTTTGTGAGATTAACACTGTCATAACACGACTAGTTCGACGATTTCCAAGGTCATTGAGACTGTTGGCCTGTTTTAGATTCTTTATCTTTCGATCAAGGTGGAAGTCATGGCGCAGCATGGCTGACGATTTCCGTATAAAACATCTCTACTGTCATTAGATTAGTTCTTGAGCTCACCGCTAGGATGCGCGAGAAGTCGGTCAAGCCTCGGTTTTGTTTACGAAGTGGCGTCACGGCTACCGAATCAAAACACCGATTCGTCATCACGTGATTTGATGCACCAATCGAAAAGCTTCATTAGCTATTCCGATTCTCCTGTAGTTCTAGAAATTCACAAACTCTGCTCCTCGATCGGCCATTGTAGTTGCTAGGTCTAGTTTCAGCTCACACTGATAACCATGATACATACATTCATTCCAAATTTCGTAGATTTATGCAGTTTTTCTATAGAGAAGGTACCGAAGCAATAAAGGTCACTTTTTTAGTCAAATTTGTTGTTGAATTGTTTACTTCAGTATTCAATATTATTTTTATTATTTGCGGGAATAACCGCCCATAGGTTGTGGTTCACTGGTTCTCAAAGCACCCACTGGCTCTCCCACGCGTCAATGGCCCATAAATGGATGACAACGTCACGGTAGCTAATGAACTCCAATGCACGGTGCAGGGCTATAATGCGAACAACCGATTTATCATAAGGTTACTCGGAAGTTGCACACTTCCGTAGCACACGCTCTTGTTGGAACAGGAAGTCCATTTGGCATTCTGTCCACTATGCAAACCCGGATCAAAAACACCGAAGTCTTTGTCTTTAGTCCCTGTTACTCATTGTCTCCTTTGTGTTTATTAGACCTACTAAACACACTGGCATGATTGGTACCAAAAGTGAAGGATGATCAATAGACGGCGCTGTTGGACGAGGGATCCAATCATAAGCATCATCACAGGCTTAACTTAGGCAGCCGTAACACACTTTCTGATTGGCTAAGGTACGTGTACAAAATGTGCACTGTACATGTATATTCGTACCCACGGCAGATTCTCAGCGGAGATTCCCCGAATCGGACAACTAACGCCGTCTATTTGTGATACTTTGAGGATCGCATCATCTGAAACAGTTTCAGAGCGTGGGTAACGTAGTGGGTAGCGGTTCGAAACTGCTTGAGAGGTTCATCGGTTGTCATGCGGGGTCTATTGACGGAGTGAACAGAATTCACTTCCTTGAAGACCCTCCGTTTCGGCCTCATGAACTCGCCGCACACTCTTCGAAGCCTTTGTATTTACATTTGTACATTACCTTGATTTATGCTGCAAACCTTTGGTACTTGCTACGATAGGGGCCTACTGAGTCTTTGGAGTTGCGACATCGCAATGGTAAAATGTGAGGAACAACGAATGAGAACCTGCCTCACAGCGTTCCCAGTTGTCTGAAAGAAGATTTCAAAACGATTGGCTAGAATTGGAGCAGGCAAGATCCATCGATCTTCGGGCGTCTTGGGATCTGTCTAATTACATGTAGGTAGTAATTTGATCTGCACAGCTTCGTCGTCGGCACACTTTTAAAGTTGGACCTCCACATCGTGAAAGATCACAGACTTTAGTATTTTTATGGCTTATGGAAGGATTTCACTTTCTTGGCACTTTTCACCGAATTTCCACACCTACGATGAAGGCTGCGTTGTCGGACACATTGGTCAATAGGGAGGTTTCGAAATCATACGATAAACGTAAACGTTAACGACAACTTTATTTTTGTACCGAAAATGCAATGCAAAATCTGGTTAATGTGTGGTATGAAAAATAACGTTGTCGTAAAGTTTTGGTTTATCGTTTGATTTCGAAACCTCCCCACTGTCTGATTGCTTGACAAACCCTTGTTGAATTGAAGGGGACTCCATATGGACTTCGTCCACAGGATCCGTCTTATGCATGCCCGAGGGCAAGTAGTGACGACAATAAAGGTCACGTGGCCGAGAATGCATCACCGCGGGAGAAAGCTTGCCCTTGCGCAGTAATTATACGTCTTCCAATGATTAGCACACCAGTTGCATCGACGTCCTCAGAGCGAGCCTAATGGGGTCGGATGGCGGGTGTCTGCAGTCGGCAGACGACCCAATCGATTTGTAAGAAACGTGGGTTGTTCTTTCACTAATTAGTGAGTCCCACTTCGGGAAAATATCAGAGTTCAAGATCAAGAATCTGTCTCTCTTCAACGATTTTTCTGTAAGTTTGTGAAATAACTGTGATACTCTAGATTCGTTCTTCTAAGGTTACTTCAGATATTCATGCTGTAGGTTTAGGCCCAGCCCACAATAGACCATACAAAGAATTTATTGATTCTATTCTTGGAGGAATTGTCATATGGGTGTTCAGCAAAGTAACCTTAGAAGAACGAATCTAGAGTATGTAAGTGTACCTTGATCTGACGCAACTGAATTACGTTGCCTATACATGTACATACTTGAAGTGATCATTTTTCGGAAGTGTGTAATAATTCTGGTCGATTTTTCGGCGTAGGCGGTGACTTTCTTCTCAACACTAATCTTAACATAAGCCAGCTAACGTTGAAGCTGAAACTCCAATTAGCACGGCGCTATAATGAATTACCCAACAGCACTTGCACTGACATGACAGCTCTCCGTCCCCGAATGAGTCTTCCCTATTGCCTGCGATGTATTTTCTTAGATTCTTAAAGTACGTGATAACGACGGTACAGGAAGACAAAAGAGAGAAAAGCACGTGACTCATTATCGGAGGAGTACGTCCATGTCCACTCGTCTCAACTGGTTGACGCCGGGCATCAGTCTTGTGAGATGCTAATAGCCTTGTGCAGGACAATGGCGCCATTAGCCGGGAATCGATCCGATTCATTAGAGGAGGATGCTGGCATGGTACGTCTGATCGGAGGCACGGTTCATTATGCCAGGAAGACGGTCCGCGGCACCGACAACATGTGTCAATCCGGTACCATGTCAGGCGAACAGACGGTTCCCGTCCTTCTCAACTGGAAAAATAAATGGGATTGTCCTTACGGCTGTTCATTAACTCTGAAGACTGCTCATTAAATCTCGCGTGAACTTTTAAGCAGAAAAGGCAACTGATATCTCGCAATGTAGCCTACCCCAGGAAAAAATGAACTATGAAGTTCATAGTAATTTTGGTAGTTCAAGTGGGTAGTCGGACTATGAAGTTCATAGTAATTTTGATAGTTCAAGTAGGTAGTTGGACTATGAAGTTCATAGTAATTTTGATAGTTCAAGTAGGTAGTTGGACTATGAAGTTGTCATTTTGACAGTTGAAGTATGAATCGCTTGCCAAATCACTATCAAAGTTCACAGTTCAACCACCAACTTTTTCGTAGTAAATTTTATAGTTAAATTATGAACATTTCGTAGTTAAACTATCAAATTTCATTGTTCATTTTTTCCTGGGACTGTAGCCGACGTAGTAATAGGCCTACCCATGTGACAAGACTCAAAGTCCTCCTGCTCCCTTTTTATATTTGATTTTTCCCTCAGGGGCGAGGCCATAGCATTATTGGCCCTGATAAGTACGGAAGAGCCATCTCAAGCTACTCGTGCATGCTCCTCACTTGGATGGGGACTTTTACTTTCCCTTGCAAAGACACAAGGTAGAAGGCACCACGGCTTACATGCGAGGGACGTGAAAGGCCAGCGATGATAAATCCCGTATGGTCCTCCGGACTGGGTTCGAACCCGAGACCTGCCGCCTCCTAAGCTAGGGTATCACGACTCCTCCACTTTCTCCACTGCTCCCTCCCAGCCCCAAGGCTATAGAAATCATGACCTTGCCATTCGAACTGACTGCCAGCATTCCTGGGACGGCCATTCCTTTCGGGCCACTTATGACCTCGTTAACCGTTGTTTTCGATTTCCTTTCTCTTTCCGGCCAATCCCCAGCCACGTCGCCAAAAGACCTGCAACGCCCTTGACGTGACCTTGTATTGCAGCCAACACCATTAAGGCACCCATACAGTTGCCCACACAACATCAACAGCCTTAGAAATCACGGATCTCTTCGATTATTGACTGGCAAAATGTCATCAAAATCCAATCACTGTTTGACGTCAGTCCTCCAAATATCTTTAAGTAATAACGGTCATATATAATGAATAGTGACATGGCTCTGCTTAATATTTCATTGGACTCCCGAGGGGCTAGTATAGATGAGTATAGGCAATAACTTATGCTGTGCCTCGAAGCGAGAAAATCTCAGAGCACTTCGCCAGATCTGTGAGAACAAAACACAAACTGCACTATTTTTATAACTGAGTTCATTCTGACGAAGGTGATTTCTCCATTTCATATTTTCAAGCCATTAAATCATCACAAATCAAATGACATGGCTGTTTTTGTATGAGGGAACGAACTCCGGCAATGTCAAGTCCTTTCTACTCATCAAGATGTTACCAGTTTAGAGGCATTCTCGGCAAAGGTGTTTGGCCAACATACAAAATGCACCAAAATCGCAGCAGTACAGAGCATTGCCGGGTTTCAGCTTCTCCTGTTGGTGATGGTCGGCATTGCCGACGACACAGCAGGCTGTTGATATCTTCGAATCGAAGTCCTGACACTGACGTTTTGAACGCTTTTGATACGACAATGTTGGAGGAGCAAGATCCCAGTGGTAAAGCCAGGTCTGTGTGTGACTTACAACTGCGAATTTGATATGTTGCTGCTGAACACAGGCGGGGGCCAACTCAGTTACCAGCCTGTTGGATTGCCCACGTTCACGTTGCTTCCAATCCAACAGGTTCCCACTTGGCCAGCCTGGCACTTACAGATAGCAGACAATCAATCTCCCCTCCATTTGCAGCATTCGTGATCAGGATCAAACCTCCCTGGACTCGGATCAGTCGCCAAAGACAGGCAAAGGCGGCATTTTGATCTCAGTCAACCAGAAACCCGATCCAAGTACATCCATCTCACCAAGTAATATGACTTGGAAGTGCGCATTTACCAAATAAATTCCGATGCACTTATTTGGTCTGGCTATTGGGAATCGAACATGGCGCCGATGGTTTGCCGGCGGGCGAGTTGTACGTATGATGGAGGACATAAACCATTAAGGACGCAAATATGCCGATTCTAGGCCGCATGAGTGGGTTTAAATAACTATATTTCTGCTGTAAACTAATGTTGGTGAGTCCCTTGTTACGCTTGTAGAGGCAGACAGGCGGTCACGACCAATCCTGCAACAGGAGATTTCGGTTTTGATCGATCATCGATCAACTCTCTACGATCCCTCATGATGGCATTCAACAAGCCACTGTTGCTTGTTGCTTACTTCCACTGTAAGGATCGGTCGATGGGGTTGCAAGTCGGAGGTGTTTAGGAATAGCGCTATGTTGTTGTATCAATCCCTGCCGAAAGTATAAGGCAACCCAAACCTTTACAAAGATCTAGATGAGATTTGCTAGCCGCCATCTTTTTGGTGCCATGGCAATGCCAGGAAACTCCAAGTCACACATGCGCAATGGCACTTCGTCTGGCGGGAAACGTAATGCATTTTACGATTACCGCATTCGATTACTTCCTCGGGCCTTCCTCGGGCAAGCCCCGGAAGGCGAGGGCTGTGTGCATCTCATGATCGGAAGTGACATCCTGCTTTGCATCCTGGGAAGGTTACACGAGAAGCCCACCTCGGCGAGTAGGGCTCGTCGCGCCTGGTCGGAGGAAGGCNTGGAGGAGCAAGATCCCAGTGGTAAAGCCAGATCTGTGTGTGACTTACAACTGCGAATTTGATATGCTGTTGAACACAGGCGGGCGCCAACTCAGTTACCAGCCTGTTGGATTGCCCACGTTCACGTTGCTTCCAATCCAACAGGTTCCCACTTGGCCAGCCTGGCACTTACAGATAGCAGACAATCAATCTCCCCTCCATTTGCAGCATTCGTGATCAGGATCAAACCTCCCTGGACTCGGATCAGTCGCCAAAGACAGGCAAAGGCGGCATTTTGATCTCAGTCAACCAGAAACCCGATCCAAGTACATCCATCTCACCAAGTAATATGACTTGGAAGTGCGCATTTACCAAATAAATTCCGATGCACTTATTTGGTCTGGCTATTGGGAATCGAACATGGCGCCGATGGTTTGCCGGCGGGCGAGTTGTACGTATGATGGAGGACATAAACCATTAAGGACGCAAATATGCCGATTCTAGGCCGCATGAGTGGGTTTAAATAACTATATTTCTGCTGTAAACTAATGTTGGTGAGTCCCTTGTTACGCTTGTAGAGGCAGACAGGCGGTCACGACCAATCCTGCAACAGGAGATTTCGGTTTTGATCGATCATCGATCAACTCTCTACGATCCCTCATGATGGCATTCAACAAGCCACTGTTGCTTGTTGCTTACTTCCACTGTAAGGATCGGTCGATGGGGTTGCAAGTCGGAGGTGTTTAGGAATAGCGCTATGTTGTTGTATCAATCCCTGCCGAAAGTATAAGGCAACCCAAACCTTTACAAAGATCTAGATGAGATTTGCTAGCCGCCATCTTTTTGGTGCCATGGCAATGCCAGGAAACTCCAAGTCACACATGCGCAATGGCACTTCGTCTGGCGGGAAACGTAATGCATTTTACGATTACCGCATTCGATTACTTCCTCGGGCCTTCCTCGGGCAAGCCCCGGAAGGCGAGGGCTGTGTGCATCTCATGATCGGAAGTGACATCCTGCTTTGCATCCTGGGAAGGTTACACGAGAAGCCCACCTCGGCGAGTAGGGCTCGTCGCGCCTGGTCGGAGGAAGGCCCGATGACGCAGTTCCGGTGTAAACGAACGCTGTGGAGCCTGTTCCGAGCTAGGTCGTGGAAGTAAACGAATGCGGTAGTTGTGATCCTCCCACCAGTTCAGGTGCGCATGCGTGGGTACCACGGAAACGGGGCCAAGATGGCTGCTGGCGAATTCTAGGCCGAACTCGATACGCGATATCAAATGTACTGTCGCTCTAAACGGCGATCCTTGGAATTTGTGAGCCCCTCTTCTGAAGTTCTGCTACCGTTAGAAAAGGACATGGTGGCGTCTGTTTTTTATCTCCTGATACGTCGAAGGTGCATCGCGATCTGTCATCGTTTTGCCACGAATTGTAATCTCATTACATCGGGTGGTAATAACAAGCAGGTAGCCGAGAAGGGAGTGTCATCAGTCATCGAAAATCGACGGTCTGAACAGCAATCCAGGCTTTTCTGCCGCGCTGCAGGTGATCGCTGGCTCGGGCCCCCGGGGCAGGTGCTGCAACAGCTCCATTACCGGTGTAAGTAGCTCGGGCAATATCCCTGATCGAAGCCTGAAGCAGGTGGTGGAAAGCGATTGCCGATAACAGAAAGTTTTACGATATTTGTTCGGATGGGTGACCATTAGGGGCATCTTGAAAGTGTCAAATGCTTTGAGCCCAGTGTGAACGCAAAAAAAGTCGTCCCGGTGCTTTGAGCAGGATTATGCCCATGCGAAGGATTATGTCGCTAGGCCCTGATCATAACCGTTGACAATGCATGGGTTGTGTTGAGGACTTCCATTCTTCGGACTTTCTGCACTGGCACCTGGCAAAATTGCGCGGTTTTTCCACGTCACAATATTATTGCGCAATATGGGGCCCAAAGTGGGTGTCTTGCTTCTGGCATAATGGATGGAAGAAAGATTGGCAATAATATTGCCCATGTTGATCCTCATATTATGCAATAATATTGCACGTCATAGTTGCACTGATTGACCAAGTTTATCACGCATGAGCGAAGCGAAGCCTTTTCCCCATGTGTTAATAGCGAACCGCCCAAATGACGGCGGATTAGTCAATTTCATTGTGTTTCTCCTACCCTGCTTTTGTCCTGTGTCACCTTCGACAATGTGGTCACTCAGTAAAGTCTAGTTGTTACCTCGTGTTTGTCAGACCTTTGCTGGTAAAACAGAGACCGGGCGGTATTTCCAGTTTATCTTAGTACATCGACAATCAACATGTGTCTCACTCCATTTTTTCGTAGGTATGTACGTGACTGTCCGTCGATTCCATTGACTCCTTTGATACGAGCAAAATGTAAGTCCCCTTCTGTGCAAAACCTATAATCAAACCTGTCCTAGCCGACGTGGAACGGTGTACGGACGGTTGACTTGCGAAAGATCCCCGTAAAGCCTCGCTTATGTCGCCCTTACCTACAGTCAGAACTAGTTGGCAACTGATAATCGGCGCGTAGTTGGAACTAATCAGTCACAACTACTAGGTGACATAAGCTCTCGGGCGTCAGCGAGTAACTAGTTGCAAACTACAAATATCCAGATCCTGAAAATCGCACGTGTTCAACTTCAGCACGTTTTACTTAAAATCAAAAGAAATCTGTGTCGACATAAGCACTCAAAAGACGGCGATAAACTAGTTCCAGGTAGTTGCGACCGATCGGTATTTTTC
>NMRB01000203.1:365485-403629 GCA_002633025.1 Notospermus geniculatus
GGAGGCGGCAGGTGTTTGCATGAGTGACCATCACACCTTACCAGTAATGGGACCGGAGTATAGAGCTGGGGTCACTTGGTCTGATTTCGTTGAACTTCTGGTTGCAGGGAAAGCAGCGTCACGATTGATTGGTATCGAATGTTGTTGCTGATGGCCACAATGATCTGCTGATTGATTCAAGGTCTGTTGGATGATTTGCTCCAATCGCACAGTTATGTAGTAAGTAAGTGTCCATCAACTACATCCAACATATGTTTTATGTAACACCTTCGTTATCTTAGCCATTCATTTATTGTAAACTTATTCTCTGTCAGTGTCCAAAAATAAAATAAATAAATAAATAAATCCAGCCTTTCAAAACATGCGAGGCCAGATCTAGCTGTTTCTCTGGAATATGACTGGTACATCATACTCCTCATTCCTTCTAGAAACAATCGAGACCAGATCTAGCTGTTTCTCTGGATGGCTGGTAGTGGTATATCTTGCTCCTCATTCCTTTGGTAACATGCGAGACCAGATCTATTTCTGGTACATCATACTCCTCATTCCTTCTAGAAACAACCGGGCCCTGATGATCTAGCTGTTTCTCTGGATGGCTGGTACATCTTGCTCCTCATTCCTTTGGTAACATGCGAGACCAGATCTAGCTGTTTCTCTGGAATACTGGTAGGCCTACATCTTGCTCCTCATTCCTTCTATGAACATGCGACACCAGATCTAGCTGTTTCTGTTGAATGGCTGGTACATCTTGCTCCTTATTCCTTCTGGTAACATGCGAGACCAGATCTAGGACCAGATCTAGCTGTTTCTCTAGAATATGGCTACATCCTCATTCCTTCTGTTAACATGCGAGACTAGATCTAGCTTTTCTCTGGATGGCTGGTACATCTTCTCCTCATTCCTTTGGTAACAAGCGAGACCAGATCTAGCTGTTTCTGTTGAATATTGCTCCTCATTCCCTCTAGTAACGATCCCCCCGTTCCCCCTTCTAACGGCATCTACCATCACCTCTCACTCGGGTAAGTGCACCAGCCATCACCTGATGCCCCAGCGAGACTCACAATCAAGTAAAGCAAAGTTCGCAGGTTTATGGTGTTAGTTGGCATTTTCACCTCGAACCAATTGCTTTATACCTAAGTCCATTGCCTGAGATTCCTCCGCCAGTAATTCAATTTTGAGATAACGCAGTGAAGTGACAAAGCTTGTTATGAGGCTTGAGGCTTAATTTGGGGAGCTAAGACAGAGTTACAGTCTCTAGACGAGGCAGAATATAGTGTCTTGAACAGTACCTTATCTGCTTGCAATTCTCGAACCCGAGCAGCGTCAATAAACCGCGCCAGCATTTCCCCGTCTTCCACCGCATCGATCACCATCCGCCGAGTCGTATCAACAGGCAGATAAATCTCAGCAAGGTTGGACTGATTGTCATCTTTAATACATAAAAATGATGCACGGACTGCACACAAATTGGATCGTCTCCCAATACTTGGATATTTCCAACAAACTGCACTTCTCTTTCGCATTTATCAAATAAGTGACTTAAGTGATCAAGTTGAATATCGGGGCTCTGGAGACAAAACATAGAACATGGCAGAATGCAGCCAGCCGCCTTATTTATCATCGTCAGGTCTGGAATAAAGATCTAAGGAGACGTTTTTGATGCTGGAGGGATTAACCATTTCCTGTTACAACATCGGGTCTTCAAGAATGAAGACCGATTGAGTGCGCCCCAGTCTGCCATCATGGCAGACGCTAATACGACAATATCAGTGGCCCCGCTGACGCGTTGCTGGGCTTGAAGGTGGGCTGCAATTTCCTCCGCCAGGTGACGCATTGATGCTCTCGCTTACACTCGCTCTCGTGTAAGCGAGAGCATCGATGCGTCACCTGGCGGAGGAAATTGGGTGGACTGCTTGACAGGTCAAACAGGCTTCGATTTGATGGCCATTCAGTGACCAATCATTGTCACTGTTTTGAAGCAGGAGGTCGTATACCTCGCAAAATCTTGTCAACGACCGAGAGCTTGTTTGAATGTTTATTCCACGCTCCATCTTTCATGCATTTGCAACCAATGCCACTCTTCAATCTGTTCTATCAAATGCAGAATCCTAGCTGCAGCAGAACAGCAAGATGATGGAGGACCAGGGAGCCTGGCCTTCTTAATGAATCCCATAGACAATATTAAGTAAAGATGGTTTAGGATGGTAAGGATCATGGAGCTTGTGGCTGCCAACCGGGAGACATCCTGAGAATCTTGGATCATTTATTAACAGTCGTAGGAGGGGACCAGTTGTGAAGTCCCTGGGTGCGAGGATGACCGGAAGAGAGCGTGGGCGGGTGCATGAGAAATGGAGAAGAGGTCCAAGAAGCTGAATTTTTCCGACTTCGGCATTGTTTTGCTGCTATGTCCATATAATACTTGGTGTCAACACGGTGTTTACAATGATTTAATGCACCAACTTTGAAATCACCAATAAAACTGTATGAGGTATCTCAGCATGTTCTCCTCGCATTCTTGACACTAGAGGGCGTTCCAAATAACACCCTCTAGTATCGATCAGCCACCGCCATGTTGAAAAGAAGTGCAGCGCAATAATATGTGTAAGGATTCATTACCATTGTGAAGCGGTCCCTAATGGTAACTCCATTAGGAGGAGTGATGCGGTCAAACATGGCGGTGACTGATCGATGACAGTGTCTTGTGTAACGTAGTGGAGAAAATGGGCACAAAGGTCACTAGGGTTCAAGGTCAAGGTCCCTAATGACCTACTTTGATTTCACTTTGACCCAATTGAGGAGTGCAACAGATCTTGAGATAATGATCAGAGCAAAAATGTATGAAACCATCTTTCATAGGGACATAATATGTTGCAGAAAGGCTCCATACTGACCTGGTGTTGGAGGTGTTGACCCCCGAGAATTCGAAGACTTTGAGTTGGACAACAAGTTATCAATATTGGTGGAGGAATTGGTTTTGCTGAAAAAGTGAAAAGTTTAATGAATAAAGTTATCAACACAGAAAATGAGGGAGAAATGGGGCAGCGAAGGGCAGACAGCATAATTTGGGCCTCTGTCATTGTCTGTCAGAACTTGGGCACCCAGCAAGAACTACAGCACACAGCAGCAGGCAGAGAACCCTATTCCTTCCAGTTTACCCCTCATGAGGAAAATGTTCGTCTGTTCTACTCTCCACAGATCACATTTCCCGAATATGCCACCATTCAGCCTACACATACCATAATGTGTTTGTTGCCCTAATTCGATATTCAGAAAATTTGACCGCCTGTGTGTACCAGGCTTAAGTCACCAAAATGAGGGTTTTTGTCCCTTCACTTGTGCGGTAAAATTCTCTCAAGGAAAATGACATGACACCTGTATATTTCATGCTAAGAAAGGTGCAAGACGATATCACAGTGCGACCCAAAAAAAGGCTGAAAATAAATTCCATGAAAAAATTAAAAAGATTTAAGGGACCTTGTCCAAATTTCGCACACATTCGCGCCGTGCGAATTACAGGCGAATATTTTCGCATGTGCCGCTGCGAATAGGCACATACGAATTCGTTCGGTCGCGATTTCAGTGCGAATATATTCGCACGTCGTGTCCGAATTTGAAATTCGCGCTGGCTGTCGGTCTTGTTTTGTGGGCGAATGTGAGGCGATTTCTGTGCGATTCTGTTGCGAATTTGGGGCGAAATATTCGCTTGCGGCAGCAATGCATGCATGTTTTTATCATGCGGTTTTTATTGTGTTGATAGGCCTACTTGATTGAACATGATCATTTTAATATTGCTTTCGGAAGAAAGGAAAACCAACAAGTCATGAAGTTGGCGTCAGGCCAGATTCACCGTCATGGATATTCGCCGATGTAAACATTAAAATTAGGCCACAATCTTTGCTCAGTAAACATCGTTTTTTCACCAAAACTCACAAGTATTTTTACTCTTATCAACAAAATGAATACAATCTTTTATAAACAGGCCTTGAATCATGAAAAACGATCAAATTGACTGAGATTTTGACGGTTTTTATCAGGTTCCCCTCGTCTCGGTAAGACCTCCATCCCATAATATGGCGACCGGTATGAAATTTGCATACGGCAGGTTGATGAGTCGGCCTACTTCCCGACTTTCTTGACAATGTGTTCATGGAATGAATCGAAATTTTATCCGAGGAAATAAACTTTGGATTTGTTTATTTACTACAGATGCCCCAAAGTTGCTAAATCAGCATGCAAGCAGAGTATATAGCGCCCCGCACGTGGCATACATTCTAATTTTGAGCTGTCAATCAAACTAGGCCAGCTGACTTTAAAATGGTGTCACGATGATTGTTGATGTCCGTCGGCTTGTGAGTCATGTGTAATCGATAAAATCTACACACCTCGATGCCAGAAAGATTTGAAATTCAGGTGAATAAAAGTTTGCTTACTGAGGAATCATTTCCTTACACACCAACTTTGTCCCATATCGATAAGTGAGTACATGAAGGGCCGTTTGTTGCGAGATGAAAACTTTTTCGTGCATCGGTGAAATGGCCGAAAACGAGGTCGTCAGGTCCGGTGTGATATTCGCACATGGCGCGATGATTGATCATGCCTGCGAATTTGAGGCGATTTCAAGGCGAATACTAGGCGATTTGGGGGCGAATAATGACGTAGGTCACAAAATTCGCACTGCCAGACAGGGCGGTGCGAATATTTGCGGAGGGCGAATTTGAGGCGAAATTTTGCTGTGCGATTTTATACAAATTCGCAACAATTTCGGACAGGTTAAATTCGCCCAGAATTCGCACGGTGCGAATGTGTGCGAAATTTGGACAAGGTCCCTAAGTAAGGTATTAGTACGAAATATTTTCTTGATATTGTTCAGAATGAGAAATATTAATACATGAAATGACACGAGATCTGATGAAATTAAATACGTATTGTTAAACAGAAATACAATTTGCAAATGGATGTGCAAGTGATGAGAAAAATCTGAAATAAAGAAAGGCATGTGGAAGAGGAAATCTCCACTTGGCCATTGAAAAACTGATTTATTCTGGTTTCTGAAATTATTCCATATGGGAACTCTTGATGGACAATTCACCACCATTGTTGGTTAGCTTACAGTTTATGCCTTGAAAATTCTGTTGTGTAAATGGGGTTTATGATTCCCGTTTGAGCCAAGTGGGGATTTGCCCCAAAATGATTGTTAAGGAAGAGATGAAGTGAGATCAGACCTGAAGAGCCCATCAAAATTCAACTGAGCTGTAGAAGAGGTTGGACTGAAAAGATGTGGCAATCATTTCAGATTGGCTGCGATCTGATTGAAGGAGATGAGGAACCGAGGCATCAACAAAGGGGGAATTTCTCAGGTGACTTTACAGTATGCGTGTTACGAATAGACTGGAGAGACTTGCTCTCAACTGACACAACAAGAGGCCCATGGGCACTGCACTCAGCTGACTGTACAAGTACGGCAACAAGAGGCTCCTCTGCCTTAAACTCAGCTGTTATCTACAGTCACAGGATATTTCATTGCTTGTGCTAGGCTTCTAAACCTAAACAGGTCATTTAGGACAACAAGAGGCCACTGTGCCATGATCAGCTGATGGAATTCAGAATCTAAGACAACTAGAGGCCCATGGGCCTTGCACTAAGCTGCCATGCCACAAGAATAAGAGGTCCATGTACTGGTGGCTTCTCCTCAGCTGATGTACAAGTCAGAAGTTTTTGTTGGACAAGAGGCCTATGAGCCTTGAACTCAGCTTACACATACATCATTGGTCATATCAGACCTTCAGCCAGCAGGCAGAAAATACCTCGACTCCTTCAAACCTTTTGACAGCGTTAACAACATGCAGTCGAACTAAAGACAGGTAACGTGCCAATCTATTAAAACAGAATTACAGGTCAAAGTCGCAAAAGGTGTGGAAACTCTCTGGCCAGTTTACGAAAGGGATTTTACTCATAACATATAACCAACAAAATAGGGAGTATTGGGTTGGAATAGAAGCTTGGCTACTCTGGTGATGAGCAGAAACTATGGCTGAAGAGCACAGAAGTGTTGCGAGATCTTTTCCTCGTGTCTCGGCCGCCGAGCACCAACATACTGGTAACAGAATACGGAGGCATCATGCGACCTCCATGACTCGGATCAGGTCAATGTGACTCTTGTCAACCGGCCACACCTCAAGAGACAGCGGCCATTTCTCCAAACCACTGACGTGATAGTGAGCAACACATGACATGAATAATTTCACAATCAAGGAATTAAACAAGAAATTCTATAAAACTGAGATACTTACGTTGTGTAAAGTTTTCCTGATTTACCCGTAGCTGTTTGCTGGAGTTTAAGGTTCTCCAGCTTGGCTGGACTTGGGATGAACCCCACATCACAGCCTTCCTTTACTAATCTCCCTATCCACCAGTCATTATTAAATTTCTGAAAGAGAGAAATCATTCAGTCAGATACGGTGGATCACTAACACACCTTGAAGTTGTTTCTCTTTCCGTACATTCAACGTATCTTGGTTACACAACCAATGACCTCTTCCTTGGAGATTTCACTTGTAAAATGGCAGGGGTTATGGTACATGTATTTACATACCTCTTTTATATGTAGAAAATCTTTGACCCCAAACGAGACAGCGTACCCATGGACCGGTGAATCGTCGTCTAACGACCCATCGTAGGCTACATTTGTTCGTACGGCAAAAGCTACTGGTTTTGTCTGCAAAGATATGGAAAAAATTTGGTTTTGATTTTGAACAAAAAAAAAGATCACACATGTATATAAGGCTAAAATATTGCAACAAGAATGAGGAACCAAAACAGAATAACACCCTGGAACCTCTCCATCAAGGACACCTTTTGGACTAATGGACACCATCCTTAATTGAGAGGTGTCCTCATTACAGAGGTCCAAAGTGAATAGAAATGACCAGTCGGGCTGAAGTTTGGTGTTCTTGACAGAAAGGTGTCCTCCTGGCAGAGGTGTCCACTAAAAGAGGTTCCATGGTTCATGTTAAAACTCTGGCTACACTTTGGTGTAATATTAAACCGGAGCTCCATGAATAATTGCACAGTCACTCTCTCTCCATCACAATAATATATTGTAGAATTGTAGACCAAAACTTGTCACGAGTCTTGCCATCTGAAAACATGTGGTTAATCAAGAGGCCACAATATGGCAGCACCAACATAATGGCACACTGTGGACATGATACAGCGAAAAAATAACTCGTGGGTGTAGCTCTATGATCCATGGAACACAACCTAGATTTATTGATGCGTAAACTGAGACATGATCAAAGTTTTTGTCTTCGACTATGAAATGTGAGTCCAGTGAGAGTTATGAAACTCGAAGCCAGAAGCCAGCCGTAATGGCGCAGTAATTTTGGTGAGTTATTCGACTCCAGACATGAACCAAAATAGAACTTTTGATAAATCCATGCTCCTCAAAACCACCCAGACAAATTTCTTTTTCAAACACAATGTGGTCTCAGTAAAGGCTCATTGTTACCTAACATTTGTCCAACCATTGCTGGTAAAAATAGAAACTGGGCGATCTGCAAAAGACCAGTGCACACTCACTGCCATTGGTTGTAACTATATTTTGACAAGAGTGTGCACATGTAGGCTGACATGGGTCAGACATGTCAGAACGTTTATACCATGGAGGTACTAAGTAGTTTTCGACAAGTGCTTATGATAAGTTGAACTATGCTGAAATGCCTGAAAGAATTCGAACGAGTAAAATGATTTCAATATATTAATTATTAGTATTGTGAAAAGACAAAAGAAGTGGAGAATGGAAAATAATATTTTGACTGTGAAGAATGCAGAAATGAAAAGAATGAGAAGAAGTAATCAAAAGAGAGAAAGAGAAAAATTCAACAAAATCAGTATTTATTTTGTAATGTGTTAGTGTAAAAAATACATACCATTTGGTAATTATGAGTTTTTAATATGTTTAATAAAGAATTTTAAATAAAGAATTTTATTTAAGTGGAATAAAAATGAAGGCCGTGTTAAAAAAATTCTCATTTCTGACTGTGTTGTTGTCAGCCATGGATCTGTGCCACTCAACTCCACCTGTCACGCCTGTTTAACTAGAAAGAATGCAATCATTGATTTTTCAGGATTTCAAAAAAGCTCAACTTTGATATGCAGTGGAAGTGTAGAATGTTCTAATGAAGTTGATGTTCAGTTGGTAGCTTGGCATACACAAAATGGACCAGAACAAGATTAGTCAACTAAAACACGGCTGAAATAATTCTGAGATACTGCAGTCAACTTGGACGGCCGTCACCCATTTCAGACATGAGTGGGTTTAAATAACTATATTTCTGCTGTAAGCTAATGTTTTGTGAGTCCCTTGTTACGCTTGTAGAGGCAGACAGGCGGTCACGACCAATCCTGCAACAGGAGATTTCGGTTTTGATCGATCATCGATCAACTCTCTACGATCCCTCATGATGGCATTCAACAAGCCACTGTTGCTTGTTGCTTACTTTCACTGTAAGGATCGGTCGATGGGGTTGCAAGTCCAAGGTGTTTAGGAATAGCGCTATGTTGTTGTATCCATCCCTGCGAAAGTATAAGGCAACCCAAACCTTTACAAAGATCTAGATGAGATTTGCTAGCCGCCATCTTTTTGGTGCCGTGGCAATGCCAGGAAACTCCAAGTCACACATGCGCAATGAGGAACCGGACGAACTAACGTCACGACGTGGCGCTGCGATCGATGAGACCGAAGTTTCTTTTTTCAACGTGATTTCCAGTCATTTCCATTAACTTCTGGCGTAAAATCAACCCTATTTTTTCGGTCGCATGACATTAAAATTTACACCATCTTGTCGCGGATGAAAATTTCTAAAATTCCTTTGCTTTTTTCCTTAAAATAAAGAGGTAGGATGGCGATAACGGCAACGTCTTTATCTCATTTTTTCCTGTAGAAAAATGTACAGCAGATTTTTTCATGACGCACCGTCAACACATAAAACGACGTCAATGGCATCGGTTCGGTCACATCGATCGCTGCGCCGACCTGTCGGGATAATCGGCATGCGGGTTCCTCATTATGGCAGTGACTTCGTCTGGTGGGAAACGTAATGCACTTCATGTGGTCTTCCCACCAGTTCAAGTACGCATGCGTGGGTACCACGGAAACGGGGCCAAGATGGCTGCTGGCGAATTCTAGGCCTAACTCGATACACGATATCAAATGTACTGTCGCTCTAAACGGCGATCCTTGGAATTTGTGAGCCCCTCTTCTGAAGTTCTGTCTGTCGTTGGAAAAAGACACGACGGCGTCTGTTTTTATCTCCTGATACTTCGAAGGTGCATCGCGCTCTGTCATCCTTTTGCCACGAATTGTAATCTCATTACATCGGGTGGTAATAACAAGCAGGTAGCGAGAAGGGAGTGGTCATCAGTCATCGAAAATCGACGGTCTGAACAGCAATCCAGGCTTTTCTGCCGCGCTGCAGGTGATCGCTGGCTCGGGCCCCCGGGGCAGGTGCTGCAACAGCTCCATTACCGGTGTAAGTAGCTCGGGCAATATCCCTGATCGAAGCCTGAAGCAGGTGGTGGAAAGCGATTGCCGATAACAGAAAGTTTTACGATATTTGTTCGGATGGGTGACCATCATGCAGGGGCATCTTGGAAGTGTCAAATGCTTTGAGCCCGGTGTGAATGCGGGCAAAGTCGCCCTGGATCAAAGTTTCGGTATAACATTTTTCAGTGTAGCCTGTGTGACATATTACAATAGATTGACGGAATTAAGCCTCCACTTGACAATGAGCGACACACACAGAAACATTGAGTCTGTTTCCCAGTGTGTTCCGAACAGTGGGAATAACACAGAAAAGTGGCCACACTGAAAAATGTTACACCTGTGCTTTGAGCAGTGGATGCCCTTGCGAAGGATTACTAGTAGCCTATGTCGCTAGGCCCTGATCGTAACAGTTGACAATGCATGTGGTTTGTATTGAGGTCTTCCATACCTAGGATTTTCTCCACTGGTGCCTGCAAAGTTACGTGGACGCTTCTTTCGGCTGTTGGAACTGATTGACCAAATTTATTCCGCATGGGCGAAGCCTTTTCCCCCATGTGTTAATAGCGAACCGCCCAAATGACGGCGGATTAGTCAATTTCATTGTGTTTCTCCTACCCTGCTTTTGTCCTGTGTCACCTTCGACAATGTGGTCACTCAGTAAAGTCTAGTTGTTACCCATTACCAGAAATTTGTAAGGCTGGCGATCCCCTAGATGTCGTGCCAACAGCGTCATAGAGCCAATCAGAATGACGTGACGCATTTACTGAACCTGTGCGCCGCGCGTGATTACACTCGTGCTCGGCGTGCGTCGTAGCGTCGTAATGCCGTTGTAATGGTGAATTTCGAAAAAGTTACCAACTTCAACCCCCCTATGTACAGTGAAAAAAGTTTTCGAAATCTTCCGAAACTTCGCACACAGCCAGTGTATAGTCCTGCCTTTTGATGGCGCTATGGGCAAAGAAACTCGAACATACCGCTTTCGCGCCACGGGCTGTAGAGTCCTTGGGATGACGTGATTTTTCGCGAATTTTTTGACATTTCTAGTGTAAATGTACGTAAAAATCTTTGATGTACAGGTGTACATACAAAAAAATTAACCGATTCTCATAAAATTTTCACAGGAGATGCCTGTCAGTGTCCTCCAACCTGCTAGCTATGGGCATCGTGCACAGAACTACGGAATGTCCGCTGAACGGCACTTTTGTTGTTTGGTCAATAGGAATTCCATTGCGTTGCCGGAGGCCTACTTTGGCGCAGGCGCAGGTCTGGATATTCCATATTTCTGGTAATGCTCGTGTTTGTCAGACCTTTGCTGGTAAAACAGAGACCGGGCGGTATTTCCAGTTTATCTTGGTATATCGACAATCAACATGTGTCTCACTCCATTTTTTTCGTAGGTATGTACGTGACTGTCCGTCGATTCCATTGACTCCTTTGATACGAGCAAAATGTAAGTCCCCTTCTGTGCAAAACCTATAATCAAACCTGTCCTAGCCGACGTGGAACGGTGTACGGACGGTTGACTTGCGAAAGATCCCCGTAAAGCCTCGCTTATGTCGCCCTTACCTACAGTCAGAACTAGTTGGCAACTGATAATCGGCGCGTAGTTGGAACTAATCAGTCACAACTACTAGGTGACATAAGCTCTCGGGCGTCAGCGAGTAACTAGTTGCAAACTACAAATATCCAGATCCTGAAAATCGCACGTGTTCAACTTCAGCACGTTTTACTTAAAATCAAAAGAAATCTGTGTCGACATAAGCATTCAAAAGACGGCGATAAACTAGTTCCAGGTAGTTGCGACCGATCGGTATTTTTCGAGTCGGTGGCGACATAAGTTATCAGTTGCAACTTGTTGACGCTATTTCTATCACAGCATTGGGCGACATAAGCGAGGCTTAAGCCATCAGCTCTAATAAGGAGGCGGCAGGTGTTTGCATGAGTGACCATCACACCTTACCAGTAATGGGACCGGAGTATAGAGCTGGGGTCACTTGGTCTGATTTCGTTGAACTTCTGGTTGCAGGGAAAGCAGCGTCACGATTGATTGGTATCGAATGTTGTTGCTGATGGCCACAATGATCTGCTGATTGATTCAAGGTCTGTTGGATGATTTGCTCCAATCGCACAGTTATGTAGTAAGTAAGTGTCCATCAACTACATCCAACATATGTTTTATGTAACACCTTCGTTATCTTAGCCATTCATTTATTGTAAACTTATTCTCTGTCAGTGTCCAAAAATAAAATAAATAAATAAATAAATCCAGCCTTTCAAAACATGCGAGGCCAGATCTAGCTGTTTCTCTGGAATATGACTGGTACATCATACTCCTCATTCCTTCTAGAAACAATCGAGACCAGATCTAGCTGTTTCTCTGGATGGCTGGTAGTGGTATATCTTGCTCCTCATTCCTTTGGTAACATGCGAGACCAGATCTATTTCTGGTACATCATACTCCTCATTCCTTCTAGAAACAACCGGGCCCTGATGATCTAGCTGTTTCTCTGGAATACTGGTAGGCCTACATCTTGCTCCTCATTCCTTTGGTAACATGCGACACCAGATCTAGCTGTTTCTGTTGAATGGCTGGTACATCTTGCTCCTTATTCCTTCTGGTAACATGCGACACCATATCTAGCTGTTTCTGTTGAATGGCTGGTACATCTTGCTCCTTATTCCTTCTGGTAACATGCGAGACCAGATCTAGGACCAGATCTAGCTGTTTCTCTAGAATATGGCTACATCTTGCTCCTCATTCCTTCTGTTAACATGCGAGACTAGATCTAGCTTTTCTCTGGATGACTGGTACATCTTCTCCTCATTCCTTTCGTAACAAGCGAGACCAGATCTAGCTGTTTCTGTTGAATATTGCTGATACATGGAGCCACGGTGGTGTAGTGGTTCGGGCCTCCGACTAGCGGTCAGAGGATCCCGGGTTCGAATCCCGCTGCTGGCGTGAGACTTTGGGCAGGTCTCTTTGCCTTACTGGCCTCTCTCCACCCAGGTGTATAAATGGGTACCGGTCGGAAATGCTCAGATTGTAGCGCTAATGAGCAGCTCATCTGAGTTCTACTGAAAGGTTTCAGGATAGACTGGGGTTAAAGTGTGAAGTCGGATGACACCTCTACCGTTGTTGATATCAGACTATAAACCCAAACTTTAACTTTAACTTTTTATACATCTTGCTCCTCATTCCCTCTAGTAACGATCCCCCGTTCCCCCTTCTAACGGCATCTACCATCACCTCTGTCTCAGGTAAGTGCACCAGCCATCACCCGATGCCCAACCGAGACTCACAATCAAGTAAAGGAAAGTTCGCAGGTTTATGGTGTTAGTTGGCATTTTCACCTCAAACCAATTGCTTTCTACCTAAGTCCATTGCCTGAGATTCCTCCGTCAGTAATTCAATTTTGAGATAACGCAGTGAAGTGACAAAGCTTGTTATTGAGGCTTAATTTAGGGAGCTAAGACAGAGGTACAGTCTCTAGACGAGACTGGCTTGAACAGTACCTTATCTGCTTGCAATTCTCGAACCCGAGCAGCGTCAATAAACCGTACCAGCATTTCCCCGTCTTCCACTGCATCGATCACCATCCGCCGAGTCGTATCAACAGGCAGATAAATCTCAGCAAGGTTGGACTGATTGTCATCTTTAATACATAAAAATGATGCACGGACTGCACACAAATTGGATCGTCTCCCAATACTTGGATATTTCCAACAAACTGCACTTCTCTTTCGCATTTATCAAATAAGTGACTTAAGTGATCAAGTTGAATATCGGGGCTCTGGAGACAAAACATAGAACATGGCAGAATGCAGCCAGCCGCCTTATTTATCATCGTCAGGTCTGGAATAAAGATCTAAGGAGACGTTTTTGATGCTGGAAGGATTAACCGTTCCTGTTACAACATCGGGTCTTCTAGAGTGAGGACCGATTGAGTGTTCCCCAGTCTGCCATCATGGCAGACGCTAAGACGACAATATCAGTGGCCCCGCTGATGCGTTGCTGGGCTTGAGGGTGGACTGCAATTTCCTCCGCCAGGTGACGCATTGATGCTCTCGCTTACACTCGCTCTCGTGTAAGCGAGAGCATCGATGCGTCACCTGGCGGAGGGAATTGGGTGGACTGCTTGACAGGTCAAACAGGCTTCGATTTGATGGCCATTCAGTGACCAATCATTGTCACTGTTTTGAAGCAGGAGGTCGTATACCTCGCAAAATCTTGCCAACGGTCGAGTGCTTGTTTGAATTTTTGTCCACGCTCCATCTTTCATGCATTTGCAACCAATGCCACTCTATCTCTTCAATCTCTTCTATCAATATATACAGAATCCTAGCTGCAGCAGGATAGTAAGATGGATCCGCGGCTGTTGAAGGTCGACTGGACAGGTCACAGAGGCTTCGATTTGATGACCATTTATGACCAATCACATTCATTGTCACTGTTGTGAAGCAGGAGGTCGTATACCTCGGAAAATCTTGCCAACGATCGTGAGCTTGTTTGGATTGTTACTCCACGCTCCATCCTTCATGCATTTACAACCAATGCCACTCTATCTCTTCAATATATCTCTTCTATCAAATACAGAATCCTAGTTGCAGCAGGATAGCAAGATGATGGAGGACCAGGGAGCCTGGCCTTCTTAATGAATCCCATAGACAATACGTAAGATGGTTTAGGATGGTAAGGATCATGGAGCTTGTGGTTGCCAACCGGGAGACATCTTGAGAATCTCGGATCATTTATTACAGTCGCACCCAGGAGGGGACCAGTTGTGAAGTCCCTGGTTGCGAGGATGACCGGAAGAGAGCGTGGGCGGGTGCATGAGAAATGGAGAAGAGGTCCAAGAAACAGAATTTTTCTGACTTCGGTATTTTTTTGCTGCTACATGTACATGTATGTCCATACTTGGTGTTAACACGGTGTTTACAATGATTTAATGCATTAAACACCGTGTTAACACCAACTTTGAAATCACCAATAAAATTGTATGAGGCATCTCAGCATGTTCTCCTCGATCAGTTGCACGCCGCAGATACATCGTGGCGGGGAGCGGGGAGGGGGCGGGCCTACTACTATTGCGCTGGCAGAGGGGAGGTCAAAGCCACTAGATGGATTAGGGTCTTCGGCCAAAGTTTGTTTATTTTGATGTTCGTCGATAGGAGCAAAAATCTTGATGGAAGGAAGTCTCGCTATTTCGAAACAAAACATGCAGTGAAAGGAAACTGGCTGAGGTGACACAGTTCTATTGCGCTTGCAGAGGGCAAGCCACTATGTAGATGCCAGATTGAGGTCTTTACCAAATTTCGTTTCTTTTGATGTTCTTCGACAGGAGCAAAATATTTTGATGGGAGTAAAGAGGAGAAGCAGTTTGAAGTCGCGTTGTTTCGAATCAAAAGATATGATGCAGGTTCTGACAGAGCTTATTGTAATAATCAGCATTCTTGGCACTGTTTCATAAATAAAAGAACATTTCGAAGACGATATTGGACACTGATGCATGAGACAACTGTTATGACTACCCGTGGCCTCTGGGTTGATCCTTTGTGGAATCAGAGGCCAAACTCAAACGAACGGCTTTATTTTCTCAGGTTTTGCATAATCAATGATATTGTGTGATGCATTGCTGGCATCTACACCGAGAAAAAGTAGAGCGTGTTGTGTGCAGTGTACATCATCCTTGGTCATTCTCAAGGTGACACGCATTGTACACCTAAAATGTAAACCGTATTGTTTCAAAGTGCTGGTTAATCAAGCGTTTATCGGCTGATTGGCCTGCATAAACAGACGTCTTGGCTGGCAGGTTTCTGGTGTTGGTCATGGTGATAGATGTTTGATCAGATGGTTTGATATTCTTCAGGGATTATTGCATTCGTCCAAGGATTCTCCGCAATCGATTCGTTGTCAACAATGTGGTGCGTGGTGTCGGATCTTGGACAGTCCTTCAGGGTTCAGAATAAAAAAAATGGTGTTCCCCTCACACGACTAACACCAGAAATCAGGGTTCGGTCGACCCGTAAGGTCCGAACAGCGCCACTAGGCCTGCATGTTCGCCGCGGTATCTGGCGGCAAGCCACCAGTCAGCAGACGTTGAAATTACATCTGCGCATGCCTGGTCAGTGTTTACAACATGGCGATCGTTTGGGAAGCAAAGAATTTTCGGCCGAATTTTCCTGCAGAAGTTGACGAAAATTTAATCAAAATCAATGCAATTTTGGCTGATGTAAGTGATGTTCATGCACTTACACAATGAAAACCGAAAATCAGCGAGGTTAAAGCGCAAAACACCGATTTTCGGTGCAGATGTTACACCAGTTATGAACACTGAAAATCGGTGGTTTTTTTACTGTATTGACAAAATCAAACTGGTGCTTTGGCCGGCGATTGGGAATTTCTGTTCCCAAGCACCACATGTTTATAATATCCTGATTTGTAACGTTGTGCTGTGACAAAGGTATCACAGGGCACTCCCACCCAACGATTGCACCAAAGACCGGTGGCCGAGGTGGAACGTCCTCATGATCAGTTGCGCCATAAAATGACAGCGTTATGCTGTTGGCCGACAACTGCGAAGTATTTATAGTTTCCATTCCGCTTGGCCATTAAGGAAATTGGAGCCTGGCTGCAAACAAACGCCTTAGACACGTTAAGAGATTAAAATGTTGACTTAGCTAAATTTATGACAGACTGACATCTGATGATATTAGCATTTGTGATTAAGATGCGATTTAGCTGAAATCGAGTCCGCGTTTGTATAGATATCAACAGCTATGAATATTTCATTGTATGCTAATGGATTCACCCTTTGAGGATCTTTTTACAGCTCATCCTTGCTTTCAGGATTTTCTATGGACTGGTCGTTTTTCTTGCAAGCATGAAATCGAATGGAATATGACGCCTTTAAGGTTCAGGGTGGGATCAGCTTTGGGTACAGGGTGGTGTATCGCGGCATGCACTTGTATCAAAAAAAGAAATGGAAAGAAGTAGTTTTCAAGTCGAAGTTTTTTTGAGCCAATCGTGAACATATAGGGATGTCTCATCTTCGAGATTTCATTCAACTGTGGCATACGTTTTTCAAAGCTTACTTCTTGATAAACTCTTTGTTCTACCTTGGATGTAATATCCTGCACTTTAAGACGTTCTCTTCCTCCTCTTGTGGAGCAACAAAACTCGACCACGCCTCTTCCAATATCAGATGGTAATAACGATTATGAAGTCGGCCATTGTTCCCTAAGATCACGTGCACCGTCTAATACTCGGTTCTACGTGACGGATTTTAATCACTTTGCGACGCAAGAGACAAAGCATTTCATCTTGATTCTTGCATCATGACATGATCCTTGATCCCATGGATTTCCTGGCTCACATATTGCTTTAAGCCACGAAACTTTTTGAAAGTATCGAATTACGAACTACCTCTGAGCAACGGTAAGACATTACTTGAGCTTCAGAACATTTGGTCAAAAGAAATTCGTCGTAATCTCTTAAAAATTACAAAATTTTTGTTGCATCCCCGACGTAAATACATGTAACATGTTTTAGAAAGGAACATTTTCTTCTACATATACCAAAATCGCAGTTGCAAGGTACAGAGGCCTAGCATTGCCGCGCCAGCTTCTCCTGTTGGTGATGGTCCGCATTGCTGTCCACGCAGCAGGCTGTTGATATCTTCAAATCGAAGTCCTGCTACTGACGCTTTTGATATGGTAATGTTGGAGGAGCTAGATCCCAGTGAGAAAGCCAGACGTTTCTGTGAACTTACAACTGGGATCCTGGTGTATTACTAACAACACTTATAGCTCTCTCAGGTCAACATACAAATTCGGCACAATATTCAGCAGCTCATCTGCAATAAAAAAGGTGCATGCAACGCCTTCAAACCAGGCGTCGTCTTCAGAAATGAGCAAGGCACGGAGTCCACTTTGTCCTTTTAATAAGAACAATAATTGTCACGTCGAGAACAGTAGAACCTGCTGACTGCCGCCGAGATTTCGGGACCTGTCGGCTGCTCCGCTATCTCGAGGCAACGACGCCCGCACAGCGGTTTATCTTACGGTCGCCAGTGGCTGGACCTGTAGCGGGCTTGCGCCTCTTATGTTTGCGAAAGATCGATTGAGGATACGTGCTATGAAGTTATGGCAATACCAGCAACATTTATTGCTCTGATTTATCAGTGGCTAAACAATGGCTCGGCCGTTTTTGTCCAACGCGTGTACTGTCAACACTGACACGCGCAGGCGCGTTATGACACGTGTGCGATACCGTATCCTATATTACAATATGCAAATTGCATTCTCCGAGACGAAACCTGCAACAATGGATAAAGTATATCTTGTGTAATGACAATCTTAAGTGCCAGTTTTATGAGGGGAATATGGACTGGTCAACACTTCTTGTCAAATTGTGTCGGCAAGAAAACCTCCGGCACTTTTAATCTCAAGAACTGCTTCGTGCGTCTGTCTGATATTTCCATAAACACCGTTAATAGATTGCATGAATAATTACATCGTATTTTTTAATCACGGTAAGAAATGCATGATAACCATTGTAGGTGTTTTCTTTTCATCAGTGGAGTGCGTTGCTCCGGGTTTTTTTCGTCTGGACAAGAGGGTCTTACACATGCCCAGTCCACAACCTTTAAAAGAATTACGTACACCGGTACTCCTATTTCGGTAGCGGCGGGGGTCTTTGCCGAATTAATACCATGGGTCGTATTTTAGAACGTTCCTTAACGTTAAAATCATCGAGAACAAAAGATTTAAGGTGGACCTTAATGTTAAGGAACGTTCTAAAATACGGCCTCATATTTCGAAAATTTGAGTAAAAATCTGACCGTGTGGATCAAGTATACAAAGTAAAACATTCATCGGTAAAGCCCCCGTCACATACCCACCGGGCCCCGTACGATTTTCCCCACCCAGCCGCTTGCCGTGGATTTTAGAGACAGTACGGGTCCATTACGATTTTCATTTTCATGTTCATTTTCATTTTCATACGGTTTTCATTTCCCGGGGCTCAGGGGCAATCTGTCTGTTTTTACTCGCCGTACGGGCCTCGGAGTCGATATGTGACGGGGGCTTAAACATGATTGCCGGGGATGTCGCTGTTACTTTCGCAAGGAAAGAAGGGCAAAAATGCCTCGGCTTCGACCCTGTTTCACTTGTTTTGATCCAATAAATGAATTTCATACAAATAACGTGTCTAGATTTCACATTTTTAGTGGCTGGATAATATTCTGGGTGCATAGTTACTGAACGTGCCATACAAAACAATATAAACTACATGTAGCCCCATTAAGGACTATCAAAAATACTCATGAAAACCATCGATTAAAATGATCAAATTTAATTTTTGAACGCGTGTCACAGAATAGCAACAACGCCTGCGACGAACAGGTGTCGTGTGTGCGCACGCGCGAGAATGCCTGGACTCCATCACGTGTTGACAGGTAACGATGTAGAGGACCTCTCGCACACGTGACAGCGGCACGGAATCTCGCGTGAGTGGAGTTAAGCAGTTGTTCTGAGGAATGGCGTCAGTCACTCATTTCCCGTTCCTGCACTGGGCTCTTGGTTACTGGATTCGTGGGGCCATGTGTTCAGGTTTGCTTTCGGCTCTCTCTGGTGATGTTAACCAGATGCTACCTGCTTCAGAGCTGGTCCAGCCAGTTTCCATGTGGATTCCATGCGGAATCAAGCGAGATTTGACGGTTCGATATTGAATTGGCGGTTCTTTGTAGCTCTTTCGTCCATATCTGTCACAAAATAATCAAATCAATTTTGTTTTTTTTCGGCCATGCAGCAGTATGATGGGAATGCATTGCCGCCGTATTATTAGCATACTTACAAGGCTGGGGCGGCACGCAGATTTTGGCCGAAAAAAAATTGCAAAAAAAATGCAGTTTTGCGACCCCAGAAAGCTCCAAAATACCAGACATAAAGCTTATCCTGCGGCCCTGGAATTGATGCCTTTTTTCTCGGTGCCCTATTGGATGGAATTAACCATCAGAGGCTCGGTTCTCAGATTAGGCATAGATCTACTTTCAGCATCCTGCCATGGCCATGCAGTCCTGTCTCGGTCGGCGTTTCCCCTTGTCTCGCTCATCAGTGGCGATGATGATCGAAGAATGCACCATAGTGTCATCTGGTAGAAGCACATCGAAACACGGTGGACGACTTCAGTATTGCTGAGTGGTTGCATGGGTGTGTGGAATTGACGAATCGATTATTCCTTCTGTCTTATCTTCGCCTGTTGCTTGCAAAATTCACACTTCCTGTCTCTCAATTTTTCTCAACCATCTCAACGAAAGGGGTTAATATCCCCGGGGTTGGTACAAGTCAATTGTTTTGGCTCACTCTCGCAAAATACGACGTCCAATGCAATTGGAATCAATCTGTAGACCGACTTGAAAAGAGTTCAAATTTCTGAATGGATTGTCTGGGAATGATATTTGATATGAAACGCCGTACAAGATTTTTTGCACCACTTTCTCCTCCTGTCCATGGTTCATGACGGTGCACTGAGGAATAACACGCTCGAAACGATCAGATTTCTCCTGCTAGTGAATATGGGTGTCGGCTTTCATAATTCAGAAAGTTGAAAAAAGAGACACCGTGGAAGGCATGGTAGTTACGGTGTTTTCTATCAGTGTGCCTTTATATCACTTCACAAGCTGAAACTCCAAGGATCGTCCGTAATACTTTCCCTTCGACAGCCTCGAGAGGAAACGTTGACGATGACATGACATAAAACACGGTGCTGTCATCTTCTTCGCAAGGCAGGCGTACTCCCGAGGAAATTTCGGGACCGTGCCGTTTCCGGGCAGTTCAAAGCTGGTGATCACAGTTGGCCGGTGTTGCTTCGCTCGATATGATCACCGGCTTGACGACGCCCTGTGCTGACACCTCATTCCTTGCCGGATTTGAAATCTGTTCGGACCTGACCTGTGGAACAAATTCTACGAATCTTACGACATTCTGTTTTCAGGATCCAAACTGGAAAACGTAGGCCCTACCTAGCAAAATGAATCATGTTAATCGAGCAAGGAGTGACAACCCGTCTTCTCAGGGGCCGAAGACTAGAATTTGGAGAGGCTCATAGATAAAATCTACCAGGGAATGGTAAGCCGCGACGTCGTTTTAATCATTAAGTCTTACGAGTCGATGAAAAATGGAGACAAATTCAAATACGACGGTGGACATGGACTCCACCACCGGCGCCCCCACATATTCGACTCTCGTTCTGATGAACAAAATCTTGGCCCTGTACCTCTGGATAGTACCAGTTATGATCGGAGTCCCTGGAAATGTCCTATCGATACTCATAGCTGGCAGGAAACACAATCGTGGTGTGTCGCCTTGTATCTATATGTCAGCGATGGCAGTGGCCGATACTGTGTTTCTTATCGAAAATGCGGCTTTTCAAGCTCTGATGTATTCTGACTCGGGAGCAAAGCTTGTCTTCCCGAGGGCTATTGTCTTCAAGTAAGTAGGCCAAAATGTTGGCCTTCGGTAGTGCGACGTACATGTACATGTACGTTGTCATCAGATGGTTCTGCGCGACAAAAAAGAAGGAAAGGGTACGAGCCCTGTTGTTGAGCCAAGTGACCAAATTCATACATCATTTTAGCATCATTACATACGAGCTAGCAATGCATGTACAGTAGATTTTATTGTATGTAGCTCGTATCTAATAATGCTTTCCATTACACCAAGCTCTGTGTAGGACAAACGAGTATTTCTGATGCCCTGAATGTCCAGCGACCAACGCTGTTCTCCTTTTCTGTACACAGAATATAGATTTTGGAAACACAAGTTTGACGGCCATGCAGGTTGGTCCTCCGGCTTAGCAACGACGATAAAAAGGAAGGCACTTTTTAAGGTGGCCACAGGTCGACATTGCCTCTTGAAGTAACTTGACGGACCGTCGCAGATCAAAAAACTTCCACGCGCAGGTTGACATTTCAGCGATTGAGAGGAACTCGGAGCAACTGGCAGTTCCTCGAACAGCACGCTCAACTAGCGGATCCGGCAGTTGCTCGGAGAGGCAAGCGCGCTCAGGTCGACAAAATCGGGAACTGATCAGTCACTCCGAGTTGCTTCCATTGCCGGAAAGCTAGTTGCCGCAAGTTGCTCCAAGACACAATGTCGACCTATAGGCACCTTTAGGGTCTTCACCTTTCACTCCCAGTGTGTATCATTCTCAAAACAGGGCGATTCCGACGTATACGTCACACCTCTTATGAGGGAGAAACAACCGAGTGAAATGATCCGATGCTTTTTTAGTTTTAGTTGGTGCTTCATGATCCTTCTTCAGCATTACCTGTTCGTGTACCAGACTGTCATTCGTTGCAGATACCACTGGTACATGGGGTATACGAGTTCCATGTTATCAGGACTTTTCCTCGCCGAAATGAGCATTGACCGGCTGATCGCCGTCCGTTTCCCGATGGCCGCTCCGACACTTTGTACCGCAACCCGTGCCGTCAGGACTGTCGTTATCACCGCGGTTTTCGTCATCGTCTTTAATCTACAGGTACCGTTTTTTCACGAATATGTCAGGAAACCGGCCACAGGTAAATATTTTGAAAGGTCAAATCTTCACAGCATTTTTCTTTCTTTCGCCGAGGACGAAAACGGAAAAACCAAGCCCAGGCCATGATCTACCCTCCGACTCTAGACGACGTAGGCCTACTTCTCGAAATCTCGAATTTTTGACGCAAAAAATCTGACTAACTGCACAAAAATTGGGAAAACAAGGCTCGGGGGCCCTCGGGAACCGTCATAAGAAGGTGCCCCGAGCCTTATTTTCTCAATTCAGTGTGCAGTTATTCAGATTTTTTGCGTCAAAAATTCGAGATTTCGAGTCACTTTTCATAACCCTTAAAGCCCCTCTGTATTGAATATCCAGTACATGTATTTTCAAGATGTTAGACGAGTGCATATAGGCTAATGAGGTTCCCAAAATGCTTCCTTGATGTACTTCAAAAACCCTAAAACTGCAGCAGAGCTCTAAATGTGTTTAGATACAGCACAGTGACGTGCATTTTACACTGCACCAACGTCGGAGGATAGAAGGACTTTCTGAATTCACATTGTGGCTATGAAGACCCACGTCCCGCAATTTCTGAGCAAATGTCACTGGCAGATTTCGGGGAACAGACAAATGTATAAAGTTATTGGTCCCAAAAATCTACTAAATGACATTCGCGGGCGCCCGTCTATCCTCAGGAGCGATGAATTCCGCTGCCTAATTTTTCGAGAGGAAGCAAAATTCAACGCAAACGGACGAAATTTCCCTCTGGAACGTTCTTCTTATTGGGTGGAGTCATATCCAGTTTCTCACCGCGACTTTAAGTGTGTTGGCCCTTTACACGCATTTTTACTGGACCCGAAGGCACAATCTGCCCTGAATTTTGTTTCTTGACCAGATCATACTGCCTTGATAGTGACTCTTAGCAGTGGACTTTGTATGCATACAGTTTTTAGCTCACCCGTGAGCTCTTTACAATGGTGCGGCGTCCGTCGTCGTCGTCGTCCGTTAGCAGGGCACGTTTCGTAATCGCTGGAGCTATTGATCTGAAACTTGGAACATATTATACACCCCTAGGTCAGATGACCTATGACACCAAGTTTCGGTGCTAAGTGGCTCCCTCTAGATGACCTGTATGTGCAGGTGAAGTTTTGGACAGATCGGACATCCAATATGGCCGCCAGGTGACATAACCCAAAAATCATTGAAGTCCTGCAACTTGGGAATGACTTGACCCAGATTGTTCATAACTAACATGTACTCTCTCTCTGTCATTACACTATTCAAACGGGTGAGCACATGGTCCATGGACCATTTCATTTTAATTTATCATATATTTCAGGCACTGAGATGTTAATAATCAAGGTCGAAGGCTTGGAGGAAATAGAAATGTTCGTCTCTTTGTCCCAGATGCTACTGGGAACTCTAATCCCGTTTGTAATTATTTTCTGCTGTAACATCGTAATTATCATCACTGTGAAGCGGGCGTCCGCCAATCGAGGAAAAATGAGCTCAAGTACAGGTCAAGGTCAGAAGAAGGGTGAAGAGCAACGCCTTACACGCATGCTCATATTTGTCAGTTTGGCCTACGTCGTTACCTCCATTCCCTATCGCCTCTACGTTGCTCTGATGGACCTACCGGAAGTGACGAAAATCTACGACATGGATGATGACTATTGGAATCTGAGATATAATGTCCAAGTGTTGTCAGTCTATAATGTTTGGCTCTACAACTTTGCCATCAATTTTTATCTTTATTGTGTTGGCGGTGGAGAAAAATACAGGAAAGATGCTTTGGATGTTTGTAAGGGGTTTGTGGCATGTTGTTTGAAGGCTAAATGAGATTTTGGTGAGCTGTCATTCTGGCATTCGCACACCACAAAACCATCAAACTTTCAGCATTGTTCAATTCGTCACACGGGAAGAATAAGGTCACAGGTCACAAGTGACATTGCACAAGTTCTGAGAAAAACGAATCTGAAGATTCTCGGTCTTCTGAAAAATTAGTCTTTCAATGGAGAAATACAAGAATGTGGTACAGTCATGACAGTAATTGCTACCTTCTTCTTCTGATAAAAGGGGCACCGATGTAGTACACTATGGTGCAAAAATATCAATTTCACGGAAAATGTCACTTGCAACCTTATTCTTCCCATGTGACGAATTTTCGGCGGTTTTTTAGCCTTTTTCCTCTCGTGTAATCCATTGACTGTTGATGCATATTCAAATCATTTGATGTCAAAGTTTGTCCCGAATAAAGAAACTTGAATTATTTCATCGGGTTGGCGTTTCTTGTTTGATTTTACTAGCATGGTAGGCCTACCCGTGGCGAGCACATTCACAGGATGCATGTGGCCAGAGGATGGCATTTTGCTGGACGTCTCTGTGTGGGAGGAAAATGTTTAGTGGGGGCCAACTCCTCGGACAATAATCTAGGCCTATGGGAAGCAGATGGCAGCAGTTTTATGTGTTGAAGTTCCTATTTTCTCACCCTGCCTGGTTGAAGACAATGCAATATACATGGTTCCGTCGGCCACCGTGTAGATGGCGCTGCGTTGCGTACGCAGCGCCATCTACACGGCGGCCAGCGAAACCAGGCTAGTGGGCATTGCAATTCTCCTGCATGACATGGGGTGGCCTTTAAGCGGGTGGCATTACTTTTTTTTACCCTTAAAGCGAATAAAATGCAGGAAGAAACTTCCAATGATTTGCAATGCCCACTAGCCTGGTTTCGCTGGCCGCCGTGTAGATGGCGCTGCGTACGCAACGCAGCGCCATCTACACGGTGGCCGACGGAACCAGGTATATTGCATTGTCTTCAACCAGGCAGGGTGATCAGAAAATAGGAGGCCTTCATCTGTCGAGGCCAGTGGAACCAGGCTACTTATTTACACTGACACCTGTCAGGAGTTCTCACAACTAATAACTATCATCTGGTGGCAGTTCTAAGAACAAAGCATGGAAAACGATTAAGATTCCACATTCGCCGCCAGGGTTATACATGGGAACGAGGTTTGGGTTAGAAGGGCCCAGGTGAACCTGTAGCCGAGGCCACAATCACCATAAAAGGAATATTAAAAACGCTTTTATATCAATAGCATTATTTATTTACAATAATGTACTGTTTCCAACTTTCTCAGAAGTACAATAAACAAACTAACAGATGGTACGGCACAAGAGTAATATTAACACTTGTGACTTGGACAAAAACCCAGTTGATTTCATTTTATGGAACGAATAGACTGGTTCCCATCTTTGCCGCCGCACTCTTGCGGCGCTTGTTGTGGGAGTGTAGCGGCAAAGACAGGAACCAGTTTAACGGACGAACAGATGGCATACCAAAAGAAACAAATATGCATTTTTTTACAGATTACATTGTACATCGAAACACAACAAATAGAAACATAGCGAACAGCAGGCAGCCACGTGAATCATAATTTATAAGTTATAAATCATAAGACTTGGTTTTGGTAAATCGTTTGAATAAAATATGAATTTCTTAAATTGTTTTGTTTTCTTCAGACTTGCTGATTGCATCTAGTGTTAAAAAGTAATCATGCTAATATAAGGCAGGGAAAGAACATCTGGGGCCCAATTGCACCAGTCATACTTAAGGTCGACTTTGTGCTGAAGCTAACCTCAAAGTCGTTCTCAACCTCAAATTGTAATGGCAAATCATACTTAGTTGAGGTCAACCTCAAACTTAACTTTGAGCATAGCTGGTGCAACCGGGCCTTTTCGAAAAGCCCCCGAAACCCAACGCGAACGCCAATCCCATTGCTCGATGCCACGAAGAGATAGGCCTAACAGCGTCCTTTGAAAGTGCAAATTCATATATTTCCCATTCATCCCCGACAAGGATTCACAGCGAACCAGAAACTGTCGAAATCTCTGCTGAACCTGCAAATGGTCATAGGTTAAAACACCTGACCGTGCCTACAACAGGTGTTACGGAAACTCTTAAAGATCCCGTCATATCCGTGGTGAGCAGAGTCTTGTGTGAGACTTGTACCATCTGCATAAATAATTGTCTCGAAGGGTCCCCGAGTCGAGGACGAGTCAACTACAAACTAATATTCCTGGTAACATAAGTATACACATACAAAAGTACAAACTAAATAAGAAACGATATCACTTCAAAGTGCAGGCGAGTCCGTCAGCATAACAAGTCGCCCATGGGCGATGCGCTCAGCTGACATATGACATTTGTGAAGTTATTGATGAAGCAGTTCTCAAGTTATGGAATAGGCCTAGAATGCCCCATCCAAGGTCGCCACCTGGCAGTCACAGGCTTAAAGGAGCTGGAGTGACGTCCAAGTTGTAAACACTCACTCAGTGGTTCTCTATCCACGCAACGCCTGCGGTGCTGCCACCTATTGTCAGTGATTTGTACTGACGTGAATATCGTGAGTGAGTTGCATTGGATCGGGCACCAGTCTAACGATCACGGGGCGTGGTGCTGCCACCTTCAGGAAGGAATAAAACTAGTTTGCTGGCCACTGTAAACAAACCAGTTTGTTTACAACTTGGAGGTCGAGCTCCTTTAAGGCCTAGGCCTAACCAAAGAGCCAAGAGCCAAACCTAATTCAAGAGCCAAAATCTAATTTAAGAGCCAAAAGAGCCAAACCTAATTTAAGAGCCAAAACCTAATTTAAGAGCCAAAAGAGCCAAACCTAATTTAAGAGCCAAAACATTTATTAGTCTTAAGCAAGGTTCATTGGCACACGGATCCGGTCCGTTTCCAGTCCGTTTGCCCCTAGTTTTCCGGATACGACAACGCTGAAGTCCATTTGATAGATTTTTTACGGACATGAACCGGACCAATTCCGTGTGCCAACGAACCTTGCTCCACCGTCATGTCACACACGGAGTCCCAGACCAGAATACTTTTATGTGTGGGACTACCAGTGACTACCAGACGAGAATACCAGTTATTTTATATGTTGGGCGAGAGGTAGGCCTAGCCTATCAATTCAAAGTGAAAGGTGTTCGGGAATTGGCCGGGTATTCGAAAAACCTGGATGACTGGATTTACTGGATTGTGCGTCATTGCTCACCGCCGCCTGCATTGGTTCATTAAAGCTGAACTACGTGAAGAAAAACGGCGGGTATAAAATGCAGGTTGCCTTGCAGAACCTAGTTCGCGGTCATATCGTCAGTCAAACCTATGTAGAAAATAATGCAGCCGCGTAGGGGTCAAGGTTGCACATGGTACTTCTGTAGTTCTCTATTTCGCGAATTTTCCTAGATAAAATTACGGGCCGTTATATCCGCAAAAAGTAGACGTTGACAAAACAGAAACGCAGGTTATAAAATCGGCGACCGATCGGATCCCTCTATAGTGACGTACAATTGTCGGATGAATGTATCTATTTTCGGACGGACACATTTTCCACCCTTTTTAACCCTAAAACGTTCATCCCAATAATAATGATTTTAATTAACCCTTTAATAACGAAAATAGCTTTTTTAAATGCAAATATCTTGACAACAAAAGGCTGTATGACCTTGACACCTATTTTTTTTAAATCCTCATTAAATTTTACATATAATATGTAACTTTCATTCAAATCAAAGAGGATCGTACAATTGTCGGATGAATGTATCTATTTTCGGACGGACATATTTTCCACCCTTTTTAACCCTAAAACGTTCATCCCAATAATAATGATTTGAATTGACCCTTTAATAACGAAAATAGCTTTTTTAAATACAAATATCTTGACAACAATAAGTTGTATGACCTTGGCACCTATTTTTATAAAATCCTCATTAAATTTTACATATAATATGTAACTTTCATACAAAACAAAAATGGTCGAAATTTTTTCATTTTTCATACTGCGCCGCTGTGGTGTTTTTGTTCATGCAGTTCAGCTTTAATGAATCAGTTCAGGCGGCATTCACTCTTTTCAGTGCTTCACGGTCATTACTTTTACCGCGAAGGCGATTTCAATGTATCTGGTAACCTAAAGGATATTCGGAGTTGAAGCTCGGAGAGGCAAGCGCGCTCAGGTCGACAAATCGGGAACTGATCAGTCACTCCGAGTTGCTTCCATTGCCGGAAAGCTAGTTGCCGCGAGTTGCTCCAAGACACAATGTCGACCTATAGGCACCTTTAGGGTCCTCACTTTTCACTCCCAGTGTGTATCATTCTCAAACCAGGGCGATTCCGACGTATCCTCTACGTCATACCTCTTCTGAGGGAGAAATAACCGAGTGAAATGATCCGATGCTTTTTTTGAGCGATAGTTTTAGTTGGTGCTTCATGATCCTTCTTCAGCATTACCTGTTCGTGTACCAGAGTGTCATTCGTTGCAGATACCACTGGTACATGGGGTATACGAGTTCAATGTTATCAGGACTTTTCCTCGCCGAAATGAGCATTGACCGGCTGATCGCCGTCCGTTTCCCGATGGCCGCTCCGACACTTTGTACCGCAACCCGTGCCGTCAGGACTGTCGTTATCACCGCGGTTTTCATCATCGTCTTTAATCTACAGGTACCGTTTTTTCACGAATATGTCAGGAAACCGGCCACAGGTAAATATTTTGAAAGGTCAAAACTTCACACTGCATTTTTCTTTCTTTCGCCGAGGACGAAAACGGAAAAACCGCGCCCAGGCCATGATCTACCCTCCGACTCTAGACGACGTAGGCCTACTTCTCGAAATCTCGAATTTTTGACGCAAAAAATCTGACTAACTGCACAAAAAATTGGGAAAACAAGGCTCGGGGGCCCTCGGGAACCGTCATAAGAAGGTGCCCCGAGCCTTATTTTCTCAATTCAGTGTGCAGTTATTCAGATTTTTTGCGTCAAAAATTCGAGATTTCGAGTCACTTTTCATAACCCTTAAAGCCCCTCTGTATTGAATATCCAGTACATGTACATTGTATTTTCAAGATGTTAGACGAGTGCATAATAGGCCAATGAGGTTCCCAAAATGCTTCCTTGATGTACTTCAAAACCCCTAAAACTGCAGCAGAGCTCTAAATGTGTTTAGATACAGCACAGTGACGTGCATTTTACACTGCACCAACGTCGGAGGATACATGTAGATTAAGGACTTTCTGAATTCACATTGTGGCTATCAAGACCCACGTCCCGCTATTTCTGAGCAAATGTCACTGGCAGATTTCGGGGAACAGACAAATGTATAACGTTATTGGTCCCAAAAATCTACTAAATGACATTCGCGGGCGCCCGTCTATCCTCAGGAGCGATGAATTCCGCTGCCTAATTTTTCGAGAGGAAGCAAAATCAACGCAAACGGACGAAATTAGCCTCTGGAACGTTCTTCTTATTGGGTGGAGTCATATCCAGTTTCTCACCACGACTTAGTATGTTGGCCCTTTACACGCATTTTTACTGGACCCGAAGGCACAATCTGCCCTGAATTTTGTTTCTTGACCAGATCATACTGCCTTGATAGTGACTCTTAGCAGTGGACTCTGTCATGTCTGTATGCAGTTTTTAGCTCACCCGTGAGCTCTTTACAATGGTGCGGCGTCCGTCGTCGTCGTCGTCCGTTAGCAGGGCACGTTTCGTAATCGCTGGAGCTATTGATCTGAAACTTGGAACATATTATATACCCCTAGGTCAGATGACCTATGACACCAAGTTTCGGTGCTAAGTGGCTCCCTCTAGATGACCTGTATGTGCAGGTGAAGTTTTGGACAGATCGGACATCCAATATGGCCGCCAGGTGACATAACCCAAAAATCATTGAAGTCCTGCAACTTGGGAATGACTTGACCCAGATTGTTCATAACTGACATGTACTCTCTCTCTCTGTCATTACACTATTCAAACGGGTGAGCACATGGTCCATGGACCATTTCATTTTAATTTATCATATATTTCAGGCACTGAGATGTTAATAATCAAGGTCGAAGGCTTGGAGGAAATAGAAATGTTCGTCTCTTTGTCCCAGATGCTACTGGGAACTCTAATCCCGTTTGTAATTATTTTCTGCTGTAACATCGTAATTATCATCACTGTGAAGCGAGCGTCCGCCAATCGAGGAAAAATGAGTTCAAGCACAGGTCAAGGTCAGAAGAAGTCTGAAGAGCAACGCCTTACGCGCATGCTCATATTTGTCAGTTTGGCTTACGTCGTGACGTCAATTCCGTATCGTCTCTACGTTGCTCTGATGGACCTACCGGAAGTGACGAACATCTACGACATGGATGATGACTATTGGAATCTGAGATATAACGTCCAGGTGTTGTCAGTCTATAATGTTTGGCTCTACAACTTTGCCATCAATTTTTATCTTTATTGCGTTGGCGGTGGAGAAAAATACAGGAAAGATGCTTTGGATGTTTGTAAGGGGTTTCTGGCATGTTGTTTGAAGGCTAAATGAGATTTTGGTGAGCTGTCATTCTGGCATTCGCACACCACAAAACCATCAAACTTTCAGCATTGTTCATTTCGTCACACGGGAAGAATAAGGTCACAGGTCACAAGTGACATTGCACAAGTTCTGAGAAATCAGCCTTTCAATGGAGAAATACAAGAATGTGGTACAGTAATTGATAGGGGAGACCGGGGCTGGTTGTAACATGGGGTAGGTTGTAACAGGGCCAATATTTCCTTGAATATCCGCTGGGAAGGGCTGGGCTTCCTCACATATATTGGCACTGATATCGACCACCTTTGTACCAAAGGGCATCTGACTATACGAATTCACTTTCAAAAAAATTGACAAAAACCGTTTTTAGTACATGAAAGTAAAAACATGATATGATCAGAAAAGCTCTCCTGCTTCACTGCCTGTGCAGTTTTAGAAGTTTGTTTGGATACTACATGTACTTGAATAATGATGTAAAGCCTGTACAAGTCCAGCGTGATAAAGCCCACTTCCACATGCATAGGTATCGCAGCCCACATTTGACCTGAACTAAAGGGTGGGGTTGGTTGTAACAAATTTGATGGGGCACGTTGTAACATGTTAGAGCCTACTCCACTTTTCTACTTCTAGTTCTAGTTGTTATTGGCCCCTAAACCAACCTCTTTTGTTGGTGTAGGGGATTGGGGATTCATGGGACATCGATTAATTTAGCTGGTGCTGGATTTTGTTGGTCCTACTCTTACAGTGCCACAGGATCTGTAGTCCAGGGTATACCAAGTACTCCACCAAGCAAAAAATACATTGATTTTACTTACCGGTTCCAAAACACAGAATCCCACTCATTCTTACCTCGGACAACCTAGCCCAACACGTGTTACAACCTACCCCAACATGTGTTACAACCAACCCCGAAATTTTTTTAACGGGGCTGGTGGTAACAGCCGACTTTGGACCCATTTTCCAGAGACATGGATAGAGATGGCTAAACTTTGTTTAGTGCACAAGTAACCATTGATATCAAATATTCAACAGACCAAGCGGGTTTTAAATACATCCTGTAATTAGGGAGTAATAGACCTCCGGAAAAAAAGTGTTACAACCAGCCCCGGTCTCCCCTACCTTCTTCTTCTGATAAGAGGGGCACTGATGTAGTACACTATGGTGCAAAAATATCAATTTCACGGAAAGTGTCACTTGCGATCTTATTCTTCCCATGTGACGAATTTTCGGCGGGTTTTTAGCCTTTTTCCTCTCGTGTAATCCATTGACTGTTGATGCATATTCAAATCATTTGATGTCAAAGTTTGTCCCGAATAAAGAAACTTGAATTATTTCATCGGGTTGGCGTTTCTTGTTTGATTTTATGAAGAATTTTCGAGGTTATTTTGGAGGACGCGTTTTGATTGGTCACACTGAATCACGTGATCTCAGCGGTACACAATGCTTCGGTAAACAAGAGGTCCGTGGGCCTTGCGCTAAGCTGACTATGACCTGACATAAGAGGTTGAAACAGGGGCACAGTGGGTCTTAACCATCAGAAAGTGAAAACTTTTGCAATGGGATGAAACCTACGTGATGTTGTTCGCAGCACTGTGTAGAGTGATAATATGTATTTACTCACACTGCCACCTACCGGCAATTCGAAGAACTAAATACTGCCACCTAGCGACAGTTCTATGAACTAATAACTAATAACTGCTACCTAGCGGCAAATATACGAACTAACCATGGAAAAAATGATTTGAACCTGTAGCCGAGGCCACAATCACCATAAAAGGAATATTAAAAACGCTTTTATATCAATAGCATTATTTATTTACAATAATGTACTGTTTCCAACTTTCTCAGAAGTACAATAAACAAACTAACAGATGGTACGGCACAAGAGTAATATTAACACTTGCGACTTGGACAAAAACCCAGTTGATTTCATTTTATGGAACGAATAGACTGGTTCCCGTCTTTGCCGCCGCACTCTTGCGGCGCTTGTTGTGGAACGAAAACCGCGGGAGCGTAGCGGCAAAGACAGGAACCAGTTTAACGGACGAACAGATGGCATACCAAAAGAAACAAATAATGTATGCATTTTTTTACAGATTACATTGTACATCGAAACACAACAAATAGAAACATAGCGAACAGCAGGCAGCCACGTGAATCATAATTGATAAGTTATAAATCATAAGACTTGTTGGTAAATCGTTTGAATAATATGAATTTCTTAAATCGTTTTGTTTTCTTCGGACTTGCTGATTACATCTAGTGTTAAAAAGTAATCATGCTAATATAAGGCAGGGAAAGAACATCTGGGGCCCGGTTGCACCAGTCATACTTAAGGTCGACTTTGTGCTCAAGCTAACCTCAAAGTCGTTCTCAACCTCAAATTGTATAAATGGCAAATCATATTACTATGTTGAGGTCAACCTCAAACTTAACTTTGAGCATAGCTGGTGCAACCGGGCCTTTTCGCAAAGCCCCCGAAACCCAACGCGAACGCCAATCCCATTGCTCGATGCCACGAAGAGATAGGCCTAACAGCGTCCTTTGAAAGTGCAAATTCATATATTTCCCATTCGTCCCCGACAAGGATTCACAGTGAACCAGAGACTGTCGAAATCTCTGCTGAACCTGCAGATGGTCATACGTTAAAACTCCTGACCGTGCCTACAGGTGCTGCGGAAATTCTTAAAGGAGTTAGACGCCGAAGTTGTAAACAAGCTTGTTTGTTTACAAACACGGTCGGCAAACTAGTTTTATTCCTTCGTGCAGGTGGCAGCACCAGTAGCGCCCCGTGATCGTTATACTGGTGCCCGGTCCGATGCAACTCATTCACGATATTCACATCAGTACATACCACCGACAATAGGTGGCAGCACCGCAGGTGTCGCGTGGATAGAGAACCAGTGAGTGAGTGTTTACAACTTGGACGTCCAGCTCCTTTAAAGATCCGGTGGTGAGCAGACTCGTGTTTGAAACTTGCAGCATCTGCATAAATAATTCTCTCGAGAGGTCCCCGAGTCGAGGACGAGTCAACTACAAACTAATATTCCTGGTACAAAAGTACAAACTAAATAAGAAACGATATCACTTCAAAGTGCAGGCGAGTCCGTCAGCATAAAAAGGACTGAGCTGAAGTGCTTGCTCGTACAGACAGACTTTTTATACGGTACTGACTTGACGTTGATCAAATCTCAGGAAACAACTACGGTAAACGTTAGCGCCAATAATAGGGAGTTTAAGAAATCGAACGATAAACGTTAACTTTACGGCAACGTTATTTTTCATACTGCGAATTCACCAGATTACTAGGATATATTGCATTTTCGGTACAAAAAATAACGTTGTCGTAAAGTTAACGTCAAGTTAATAGGGAGTTTAAGAAATCAAACGATAAACGTTAACTTTACGACAACGTTATTTTTTGTACCGAAAATGCAATATATAATCTGGTGAATTCGCAGTATGAAAAATAACGTTGTCGTAAAGTTAACGTTTATCGTTTGATTTCTTAAACTCCCGACTGTCTGAACAAAATGCCGTTTTGAAGGAATGAGACCGCCCGTACACCTCTCTTGGAATAAGTCCCAGCTCAGCTGGTTTTCTGAGTGAACTCCACTGCTTGTTCCCTGGCAAGTTAACTGGCCAGTTCGGGAACTTGTTCTGAGAGGCGCGTAGTAGGCCTACATGTGTCATCACGAGAGGGGAAGAAGGAATGCATGTAGGCCTACATCCCCAGTTATTGTTAAACCCACTCTCTACATACATTGGTGATGGTTTCAGTACAAAGCGACACTGGTTTTAAAGAGACCCTATAGACAGGTAGCTCTAGGCTCATATCAGTGTGGTCACTTCATCACAGGCGGCGCTGGTAACTGACAACCTACGGATTTGGGCTCAAATGTTGATGTCAAAATGTAGGTGCAATACATGTCCGAGTTAGATTCTCATACTAACCGATCGGTGTAGTGAGTAGATCAAAATGCCTATGAGGAGGCTGCCTGTACGGTCCCTTTAATGCGGAGAGGACAGACCACCGTTTCTATCCAAGCCCAGGATTAGCACCAATGAGAATTTCATAGATTTTGATCCGACATCATATTTCCTGAAAAAGCTATTTCAGTCAGTCGCTTTTTTCATCAACGTAGGCCTAGTTCCTAATCTACGAGTGGAACAACGCTTCCACAGCTCGTGAGGTCGTGTGTCACGCCTTCATCGGCTTCAACCTCTTGTCAATGATGGTGTAGTCCAAGAGAGGGGAAAATTTGTCCGACTCTTCATCATACCGCACGAAGACAGTGGCCGTCTTACCAGCCTTTCTCCCGGTATTGATTGTCCCCTCCCACAAGTCCTCGCTCCGCTCTGAGAACTCCAGGCTCTGCCAATTGTCCCCGATCACCACACAAACCTCCACGGCATCCGGTATCTCAAAAGAGAATCTATACTTCCGGTCCACTTCCAGTTCTCCCGTGATTGGTTCGTGTAGAGTACAACCGATCCACCGCCTCGACGGTTTAGGGAATGGCGGGGCACTCACTTGCGCTGATTCACAGTCAATCAAATACTTTGCCACACATTCCAACTTTGGGCTACGATCCTTCGCATCGCCAGCAAATATTGACAAAGAATAGATACCCTCTTTCGGACACCTAACACAGTACGATTTACTTCCTTTGTATTTCAGAAACACAAACTGATCGTAGTCACCGATGTATTTTCCTCTTCTGTTGAAGAGTTTCATTTGGTGGGAGAGCTTCACGTCTCGTTTGAGAGTGAAAGGCAGCGTCACTTCTGTCCACTGTCGACACGAGAGTTGGATGTACGGGTCCTGGTCCCGAGGGATCGCGATACCTAGCTGGGACATCACCGGGGTTCTCCCGATGACCCCAGTCGAAGGGATGACGCTGTTTGAGCCGTTGTCGAAACAATCATCACCGGCAATGATCAGGAATGATGCCGCGTGCTCGAGAGAGTTCGATTTCCAGTCTGACGACACGTAAATATTGAAAAAGTACCGTCCTAGATCAGGCAGCTGCACCATAAAAATCACCCTATCGTCAATAATTCGAATGAGTGAATGCCCTTCGGGTTCAGGAATAACAGTCTTGTCTTCGATAAGCTCTAGTGTACAATGCATGCCGGCGAATTTGCGCATCTTGAAGGAAAGTTCAACTCGGCCATCTTCGCTGTGGATACGGTCCTCCAACTTCCGCTGCGGCTTCAACAAGCCCGCGTTGAAGAACGGCGATTTGAGGACAGGTAGGCGCATGAATTCGTTGATGGTGATTGGATGCCGCAGCAGCTGCCATTTTTTGTCGTCTGGGAAGTGTTGGAAGATGTGATCGTCTGGATCGGTGAGGAAGTAGAATTCGTCACACTTGTAGCACAAGCCTTTCCGCCCCTCTTGCTGGATGGCTGTAGTGTTTTTGTAATGCCGAGCTCCCCAGTTACAGTTGACGAACCTCCATGACTTGTTGACGTTGACTGCAGTCCATGTGTTCCTGAACGCTTTGTGCTCGACTTTCATTCCGGGTCTGTAGCCGGCACCTTTGGAATAACCTTGAATCACGTGACAGTGGATGCCAGCGTAGCTGAAAAGAGTGAAAGTACATGATCAACCTGTGGAAAAAATTGTTGCAGGATGTCATCTCTGAGACATTCTCCCACAGCAGGGGTTTTTACCTTACTCCTCTTCATCCACTCACACAAACTTTGTGTGGGAATGCATAAAGAGGAGTGAGACCAAACCCTGCTGTGGGAGGGTGTCCCTGAGAGGTCGATGAGTATCATATATTATGCCCATCAATTTCAAAAGGTTTTTGATGATATCTATGGACATTTTGATCATCGTTGCCACTCAGGAATACGTAAAGGCCTGTCCTACCCTCTTCCAGCGCCTAATGTCGTCCATGACCACCAACAGCGATGAATGAGCAAACGCTTCATCGACATCAACAAAAGGAGGCGGCTTCCTGCAAGCAACTTGTTGCTCCAGTCAAACAGTTTGATGTTTATTGCTTACTGCTCGTGGTAAGCAAGGCGCCGTTGCTCATCAACAACAGTTTCCTCGTGCTGCCGGATTAAACTTACCCACACAGGCGTTTGAAGAGATCATGATAACTAGCCTTGCCCTCCTTGATTCCCTGCAGCATTCCAAGAAGGCTGTCAGGGTTGATCTTCTCATCCTCATCAAATTTGATCTTACTCAGGTCCTTTACTGTGATCCAACGGAAGATGGCCCTGCAACAAAACGTGACCCTTTAGACGATGTCCTTACAGAACTACCATGTCCTGAGTTTGACTGCTAAACTGTCCCCAGTCCGGCGGGTGAAGAATTCCATGCTATACACCTCCCAGAACAGTTCCAGAACTGGGGCCTCTTTCATAAAGTGACTTTAGGCTAATGCTACCATTAACTTCAATGCATTTTCCATTTGTTTAAAGGTACCAGTAGCTTAAAGTCACTTTATGAAACAGTTTACTTACATGTATCCGGGAACAAGCAACGGAGTTCAGAAAACTAGCCAAGCTCGTACTTACTCGAGAGGTGACCAAATTGAAATAACTGAAGGGACACTGAAACTGCTTTGACCATCAGATTCTTTGGTACCGTAGTGGCTGAAGGGAAGTTACCCTCAGCAAATTCTTGTTTTGCGCTTGTTTCGCCATGATGAGGTGTACATGGATGACTTGGTGCACAAGAAGACAACGGTTCTCTCAGATGTAGCCATCATCCTCAGAACTGGCGAAGTGGAGAGGAAACTTCATCACCATTTTACTTACCTTACTCTTTCCAGCTCATCTTTGCATCTTCTGGTCAGGTCTCTCACCAACTCGATGTAACTAGCCTGCTCAAACTGTGCGATCTGGTGAAGAGAATGAACGAAGGTGAGTTTAACCAACACTGGTGTTAGAATTCTATCAAAATCTCTTTCAAAAGCAAGCCTTGTAAGTGACGCCAACAGGTGGCTTTGCAGACGACACTGGCAACGAAAAAAAATCACTTGTTGCTGGGTGGACTAACGTCCAGCACTGTCTGGGCCCAAGCTACTCGTGTTCCTCACATGGCTGCAGGGGTCCTTTACTTGCCCTTGATAGGACACAAGATAGCCTACAAGGCACAACAGCGACAGACACAGAGATAGCTCACCTCAATAATTTCTGTATCAAGCTCTTCAAATACGTCAGCACTGACGTATAAAGCAGACCTGCTGTACTCTGGCGGTTCCACAGCGGGGGCAGGGGGTAGCTTAGGCTCGACAATCTCACCGTATAATTCTCGATCCTGGAATTCAAAGACAGTAACCATCAAAATATGAACTAAAGTGAGATTCAAACATTTTGAATTCAAGCCAGGGCCAATTTTCGTCACACGTTAGCATCGTCTTTTCTTTTGTGTTTGTTCGTAGGCCGTAAGCAGATATCATGAAAACCTCAACTTAGTGGACAATAAAGAGCGTCTGTTTGGTTGGTTCCTTTTGCTAACTTCATTTAAATCTACTTGGTGAATGATACATAATGACAGGTGGTGGAAAGGAAAACTTGATTTCTCCATACATTTGACATAAGTAGCTTGGAAAAAACGGGGCCTGGTTGTTCAAAACAGTATTTGTCATTAACGTGGCGTTAGTGCTATCTTGGCGTTATCTCCATCAGTTAAGCCGACTGCAGTTAACGCCACGTTAGCGATAACGCCAAAAGCATGAAAAGAG
>NMRB01000203.1:404377-427183 GCA_002633025.1 Notospermus geniculatus
TCCCAGAACAGTTCCAGAACTGGGGCCTCTTTCATAAAGTGACTTTAGGCTAATGGTACCATTAACTTCAATGCATTTTCCATTTGTTTAAAGGTACCAGTAGCTTAAAGTCACTTTATGAAACAGTTTACTTACATGTATCCGGGAACAAGCAACGGAGTTCAGAAAACTAGCCAAGCTCGTACTCACTCGAGAGGTGACCAAATTGAAATAACTGAAGGGGACACTTTATAAACACTGCTTTGACATCAGATTCTTTGGTACCGTAGTGGCTGAAGGGAAGTTACCCTCAGCAAATTCTTGTTTTGCGCTTGTTTCGCCATGATGAGGTGTACATGGATGACTTGGTACACAAGAAGACAACGGTTCTCTGAACAGATGTAGCTATCATCCTCAAAACTGGCGAAGTAGAGAGGAAACTTCATCACCATTTTACTTACCTTACTCTTTCCAGCTCATCTTTGCATCTTCTGGTCAGGTCTCTCACCAACTCGATGTAACTAGCCTGCTCAAACTGTGCAATCTGGTGAAGAGAATGAACGAAGGTGAGTTTGACGAACACTGGTGTTAGAATTCTATCAAAATCTCTTTCAAAAGCAACTGTTGTAGGTGACGCCAACAGGTGGCGTTGCAGACGACACTGGCAACGAAAAAAATCACTTGTTGCTGGGTGGACTAACCAGCACTGTCTGGGCCCAAGCTACTCGTGTTCCTCACATGGCTGCAGGGGTCCTTTACTTGCCCTTGATAGGACACAAGATAGCCTACAAGGCACAACAGCGACAGACACAGAGATTGCTCACCTCAATAATTTCTGTATCAAGCTCTTCAAATACGTCAGCACTGACGTATAAAGCAGACCTGCTGTACTCTGGCGGTTCCACAGCTGGGGCAGGGGGTAGCTTAGGCTCGACAATCTCACCGTATAATTCTCGATCCTGGAATTCAAAGATAGTAGCCATCAAAAAATGAACTCAAGTGAGATTGAAAAGATTTTGAATTCAAGCCAGGGCCAATTTTCGTCACACATTAGCATCGCTTTTTCTTTTGTGTTTGCTCGTAGGCCGTAAGCAGATATCATGAAAACCTCAACTTAGTCTACTTGGTGAATGATACATAATGACAGGTGGTGGAAAGGAAAACTTGATTTCTTTACACATTTGAACTGAGTACACACATACATGTATATGTAGCTTGGAAAAAACAGGGCCCGGTTGTTCAAAACAGAATTTGTCATTAACGTGACGTTAGTGCTATCTTGGCGTTATCTCCATCAGTTAAGCCGACTGCAGTTAACGCCACGTTAGCGATAACGCCAAAAGCATGAAAAGAGCACAAATGGTGTCTTCAACAACCCAGCCCTGTACTTTAACGCCGACTTTTTAAAAGCATGGATCTCTTTACCTTCTTTAGAAAAAAAAACAAGGAGTAACTTCTTAAATGTGAATGTATGTAGATTGCAATCATTGAAAAGAAAAAGCCTAGGCCTATCACAAAATGGCAACAGAAAAACCAATTACAAACATCACAATAGATAACTGTCAGGCCATGCCATGCTTTAGCAACAACGTCTACAACCGATTGTGCAAGCAATAACAGGCTCGTGAAGACATACCATCGATCATAACAACATGCCAACCAAAGCTCGAGGGATATTGATATCACTGATTGACAACTAGAAGCATTCATATCATACAAATATCATACAAATCAAGATGGTAAACATTTAAAGAAATTTGGAAGACATTCAATATTTTTGGGTCAAGCGTCATTATAGGTTATCAGTCAATACAAAAACAACAAAAATATAGTTTTCATCGATTTTAGATACCCTGGATAAATTTTTCAGAAGTACAATACAGGACTATTCAATTACATATGTCAATTGATCACCCTTGCTCAATGTACAAGTCCCATCCCAGGGAGCTGAATTTCTGTTACAATCACTCGGTCATCAACAGGTGCCTCACACGTGACTCAACCACAGCCAATGAAATGGCTCAAAATGTGTGACGTCACAATAAAAGAAGATCAAAACTAACGAGGATTGGATTCGACCAATACTTGGCATTCCTATCGCGCCAGTTCACTTCGGGAATCCAATCGATTTTGATCGATGCCAAAGCAGACATATTCACTTTGTGAGGGTACATGTTCACATGCATGCAATCTCTGCACGTATATGTAGTGGGGAGCTTCCTGACAGTTCCAACACGAAATCGAAGATTAGGCCTACACACTCATTCAGTGACACTCAACGAAACAATCACTCACTCACCACAAAACATTCCATTGGCCTATAACATTAGGGGCCGTATGCACCAAGCAAAGATTATCTTAAACTCAGGCTGAGCCACATCTTTTCCATTGCCACATCATGCCGTGGCAAACCTGAACAATTGAACAGTTGCGGCTCAACCTGAGTTCAAGATAATCTTCGTTTGGTGCATACGGCCCTAGATGTCTACTCTCTTCTCCAGAGAAGTATCACTTACAAAGAAGTCAACAACACACCGCTCCCTCTCAGACCAAGTTTTCAAGCTCACAGCATCCTGAAGAAATCCGCTCCTCTTGAGCACCGCTCCCTGTCTCGCACGCACGAGGCGTGCGGGTTTGGGAGCAACCGAAGCAAACCTGATTTCTTCAGGATGGCTCACAGGTTCTCCCGACATTTCGGTCGGTAGGGACTATTCAATCACACATTCAACATTAGCATAAGAACAAATAACTGGTCAATGATTTGGAACTCAATGATTTATTATCCTAGCTTATTTTAATTATGAGCGAACACACTATGAGCGAACACACTGAGCTCTATATTGGATTAAAGCTGATTAAGTATAGCATTGACATACGTATTTACATAGTACAGCGGAAAGTGTGGAAAACAAGATTAAAACCAAACACAGTGGCCATAAATTCGCCTACAATCCACGGAAAAGGAGAGTTAAATGTCCAAAGTTCAAAGTATAGCATTGACATAAGTTCAAAACGGGTATTGAAATGACAGTCAAAATTTGATACAGTCTTTTCCGCGAAAAAATATCCAAGATGAACGAAAAAAATTTCCTTTGAAAGAGTCTTTCGCCAGTTTTTTTAGCGTCACACGACTAGCGCATCAATCTCTAGCCAGGGCGTTGGCCAGGAATTGGATAAAGTTATACGCGATAGATAATGCACCGAGGAGCGAAATAAGAAAAAATGTTAATGGTTTTTCTCTCACCTTAAGAGCGATCAAGTCCAGGACCTCGTCCTTGTGGCTCATCAATCGCGACATCCGGTTCCCTTCCTCCGCCATGAACTTCTTCATCATGACTTTAATCTTCTTCTGCTTCTGTCGCTCAAAGTATTCCTCGATTCGTTTTTCCAACTCCCGTAAGAGCTCAGCCTCGTCGATGCTTTCCGACGACCGGTCCGCACTCAGGGGCGTGCTGTCCGTCGTCTCACTCTCCGACGCCTCGGCCTTCTCCAGTTCCCGAGCACGCTTCTCCGCCAACCGACGTAACTTCCTCTCGAAAGTGCTATCCTCGAGCAGCATTCTGAACACCTCACTCTTCCTATTCTCACGCTCCTCAATCACGTCATCTAAACTGGCATCAAAACCAGAGAAAGACGTATCTTCTAATTCCTCATCAGGATACTCATTCCATTGGACTTTGTACTCCTCGAACGACTCGTCACCATTCTGTACAGCATCATGCACCTGTTTCCGACTTCTCCGCTCCTGCACTGCCATTTCACCATTCTCGGTCCGCTGCACCTGTCGCCGGCTGCGTTTCTCCTCGCTCTGACTCCGCCGCTTCTTCACAGCCTTCCTAAGGACAACGTCATCCTCCTCCCTCTCCGCCTTCACATCCTTCTTCCCAGGACTAGCACCAACCTGGAGTAGAAGCTCTGACATTATGGCACGAGTAGCAGCACTTGGTTCCTTATTCTGAGAACTAGGTTTCACATATCGGCCTTCCTTTTCCGTTCTAGACACATTCTTCTTCACAATCTGTCTGTCTTCGTCACTATATTTCCTGGTCCTAGACGTATTTTCTTTGGTTTCCTCCCTCTCATCCGTTTCTTTGGCGTGTCTAGGTTTGTTTTCTTTCGACCTCTGCCTTTCCTCCTTATCCTTCTGAGGCCTTGATATCGTCTGCTCCTTAACTCTGTGCTTCTTCTCAACACCATCCTCCTTCACAACCTTGGTGGAACTGGTCTCCTTCTTTACACGTCTAGTGCTCTCCCTAACCGTCTCCGAATTAGAAATTTCCCTTTCCTTGAGCATTTCATCAATACTAAGCTCCCTAATATGAAGCCTTTCTTCCTCCTCCTTTCTCTCTTTCCGTTCTTTACTCTTCCTCGGCGTTCGTTTCTTCCCTTCCATGGTCCCAGCAAACATTGCACTCATCACATCCTTCGTCGTAGTGTACTCACTATTCCAGTTCTCATCCCGATGTGGGTGTATCTTTTCCCGGCTAATTTCCTGACTGTCAGTCGACCTATCCAAGTCAACAACCTCCACCTTCCGCTCTGACTTCGGTTTCGTCTTGACTTTCCGTTGCCTGTCAGGAGTCGAGGTCATTTCCATGGGAACCTGACCGATGCTTCCCATGTCTTCCTTCTTCAGTAGATCATCGTCCCCTTCGATGTACATATCCTGAATGCTATCACCATCCCGCACGGCGACTCCTTTGAGAACTCCCTTCTCCTTTATTTTCCTGTTCTTATCTTTCACCTTGACCGTTCTGTCCTTGCTCTTCTCTCGCTCTCTCTCCTTTCCACTCCTTTTCACCGTCTCATTCAACGCATCCTGTGAACCCACTGATGCCATGGACTTCTTCTCAAAGCTCGAGTCCATCGTGGTATCAAGAGTAGAATCCAAGGAATTCTCTCGTGATCTTCTAGGCTTACGTTTGGATCCGAATGCAAAGAACCCGCCCTTCGTCTTCTTCTCTTTCCGTTCCTTGGGAGTAGAAAACCGTTCTTCCATAACACTCCACTGTGTACCACTAGGGGTAACTGGCGATAGCGTTGATTCCTGGCCAAACATATTGTCGTGAACAGTATCCCTGACGGCACCTCTAACAACAGCATCAGTCATACTGTCCTGACCATAAGTTGTATCACTTCGATCGGTCTGTATTGTAGTAGAGAAATCTTGGCTATCAAATGATTTATCTCGACTGATCTGCCCCTTCTGATTCTTTGCGTCCTTTTTCCTTCGATCCTTTGACCCTGACTTTGGAGTACTCTCATCCAACCTCCTTTCCTTCGAAGAACTCCGTTGTTTCCTTTGCGAGGACGTTGCTTTGTTAGATCTAGACGATTTCTCCATTTCGTGGTGCAGTTCTCTTTCTGGTGTCCTAAACGAATCCAACGACTCTGCCTCCCTAAAAGACATTGTAGTTTCCGATTGGGCCACCTTGTACGAATCCGATCGTTCGATTTCAACCCGCGAAGTAACTTCATCAGTGCCAGCTGGTTTGGGCGTCTTAGTTACAATAATGGTAGCAGGGGTACTTCTGTCCTCTGTGACATCCTCACTCCTTTCAGACTCGGGGGTCCTGGTGACAACAAGAGGAGTGGCTACCCTTCCAACCATCTTCTTGCGATTTCCTTTCTCGACTGAACCCTGGGTGGCACGCTCCGGTTTGTCGCCTTGTCCACTCTCAGTCTTCACAGACTGCGGAGCTGTCCCTGCCAACACTGGACCACTCACTGGAGCGGGTGCACTGCCGGCAATGACGGGACCAACAGGCGTCGCAGAAGCATTCACTGGAACATCTCTTGGGCTGTCTTTATCGCTAGCACTCCCAACACTGGATTGAGCACTACCACGCGAATCTCCCCCTCGTTTCTGGTCATCCGTTGGTCTTTCCTTCGTCTGCGTGTGTACCAAATGTGGTTCGAAGAATGCTTTTCTTGCCATGTTGCGGTCTACAGAAGTGGTTTGACTACTCCTTTTTTCCTTTGATGTCACATTCTGGTCCTTGCTGGCGGATCGGTCCATTGAAGATGTCTGATTTCTGGGTGCAGACCGTGAAACACTGTGCTGGGGAGTAGGTTTTTTGATCGATTGCTGCAACATGGCATTGTACATGAAATCGTCGGTTGCTCCAAGATTTGTAGGACGCTTAGCACCACCAGATCCAGGCCTTGAACCTGGCCTTGACGATCCCGCAGATGACGTATCACTTAGCTCCACCACCTCAATACCTGCTGCCGACTCATTGGACTGCTCGTGTGACTTAACAATCTTGCGTTCAACTGTTCCGACCTTCACCGTTGAGCTGGAAGTCGTCGTCACCTGCACAGTCGCAGACGATGTTTCCCGTTTCTCTACCGCAGCCCTGGTTTCTGTACTTGAAGGCTTCGAAGCTTTTGCCCTTAACTCCGCTCTAAGTTTCTCATTGGCAGTTGGCGTCTGTACTCTCTCTTGCGACGAAGTCCGCAATTGTTCTTTCAACTTATCTGATATCTTCGGTTTCGGTGCGAGACTTGGTTTGGGTCTCTCCTTACTTCCATCAAGCGAACCCTGTGACCCCTCATCTTTTATAAGTTCTCTCCGTGCCCGATTGACACGTTCTCTTTCACGCCCACGCTCCATGGTAGACGACCTCTGCGGCACCTCCTCGTCCGTCGTGACGTCATCAAACTTCCATTCGTCCAACCCACGTTCCAATGACTTTGAACGTAGTTCAGGCGTGATGCCGGATTTTACTCGAGGCTCATTGAATTCATAAGCCTTTTTGGGTGTCCGCAGTCGCGCAGCTTTGGGTGAGTTGTAGAAGTCCCCATCGACGCCAATGCAGGTCTCAATGTAATAACCAACATACTCGTCCGGTACATCCTTATTAGCGTTCTTTTTTTCCAACGTAGCTGAGACGGCGCCTGCAACAGGATCTGGAATGAGTTCTGGGGGTTCTGGCTCCGGTGTCGGCGGAGTCTTTGGCCGTGGCGCAGGAACACCGTCTGGCCTAGCACCGTGTATAAACAGCATCAGTCATACTGTCCTGACCATAAGTTGTATCACTTCGATCGGTCTGTATTGTAGTAGAGAAATCTTGGCTGTCAAATGATTTATCTCGACTGATCTGTCCTTTCTGATTCTTTGTGTCCTTTTTCCTTCGATCCTTTGACCCTGACTTTGGAGTACTCTCATCCAACCTCCTTTCCTTTGAAGAACTCCGTTGTTTCCTTTGAGAGGACGTTGCTTTGTTAGATCTCGACGATTTCTCCATTTCGTGGTGCAGTTCTCTTTCTGGTGTCCTAAACGAATCCAACGACTCTGCCTCCCTAAAAGACATTGTAGTTTCCGATTGGGCCACCTTGTACGAATCTGATCGTTCGATTTCAGCCCGCGAAGTAACTTCATCAGTGCCAGCTGGTTTGGGCGTCTTAGTTACAATAATGGTAGCAGGTGCACTTCTGTCCTCTGTCACATCCTCACTCCTTTCAGACTCGGGGGTCTTGGTGACAACAATAGGAGTAGCTACCCTTCCAACCATCTTCTTGCGATTTCCTTTCTCGACTGAACCCTGGGTGGCACGCTCCGGTTTGTCGCCTTGTCCACTCTCAGTCTTCACCGACTGCGGAGCTGTCCCTGCCAACACTGGACCACTCACTGGAGCAGGTGCACTGCCGGCAATGACGGGGCCAACAGGCGTCGCAGAAGCATTCACTGGAACATCTCTTGGGCTGTCTTTATCGCTAGCACTCCCAACACTGGATTGAGCACTACCACGCGAATCTCCCCCTCGTTTTTGGTCATCCGTTGGTCGTTCCTTCGTCTGCGTGTGTACCAAATGTGGTTCGAAGAATGCTTTTCTTGCCATGTTGCGGTCTACAGAAGTGGTTTGATTACTCCTTTTTTCCTTTGATGTCACATTCTGGTCCTTGCTGGCGGATCGGTCCATTGAAGATGTCTGATTTCTGGGTGCAGGCCGTGAAACATTGTGCTGGGGAGTAGGGTTTTTGATCGATTGCTGCAACATGGCATTGTACATGAAATCGTCGGTTGCTCCAAGATTTGTAGGACGCTTAGCACCACCAGATCCACGCCTTGAACCTGGCCTTGACGATCCCGCAGATGACGTGTCACTTAGCTCTACCACCTCAATACCTGCTGCGTCATTGGACTGCTCGTGTGACTTAACAATCTTTCGTTCAACTGTTCCGACCTTCACCGTTGAGCTGGAAGTCGTCGTCACCTGCACAGTCGCAGACGATGTTTCCCGTTTCTCTACCGCAGCACTGGTTTCTGTACTCGAAGGCTTCGAAGCTTTTGCCCTTAACTCCGCTCTAAGTTTCTCATTGGCAGTTGGCGTCTGTACTCTCTCTTGCGACGAAGTTCGCAATTGTTCTTTCAACTTATCTGATATCTTCGGTTTCGGTGCGAGACTTGGTTTGGGTCTCTCCTTGCTACCATCAAGCGAACCCTGTGACCCCGCATCTTTTATAAGTTCTCTCCGTGCACGATTGACACGTTCTCTTTCACGCCCACGCTCCATGGTAGACGACCTCTGCGGCACCTCCTCGTCTGTCGTGACGTCATCAAACTTCCATTCGTCCAACCCACGTTCCAATGACTTTGAACGTAGTTCAGGCGTGATGCCGGATTTTACTCGAGCCTCGTTGAATTCGTAAGCCTTTTTTGGTGTCCGCAGTCGTGCAGCTTTGGGTGAGTTGTAGAAGTCCCCATCGACGCCAATGCAGGTCTCAATGTAATAACCAACATACTCGTCCGGTACATCCTTATTAGCGTTCTTTTTTTCCAAAGTAGCTGAAACGGCGCCTGCAACAGGATCTGGAATGAGTTCTGGGGGTTCTGGCTCCGGTGTCGGCGGAGTCTTTGGCCGTGGTGCAGGAACACCGTCTGGCCTAGCACCGTGTATGATTGGCCCATCGTTCATCCTTGGTTGCACACCTGCTTGAGCTTGGGGTTTAGGAACGTGACCTGGGCGGTTTCCTGGCCTGGAATACGGTCCGTAAGGTCCGTAAGGTTGACCTCTTCCGCGGCCAGACATGCGTGGTGAGTAATGCGGTGGTCCATCAGGGGGTAAATTCGGCGGTGGTGGTTTATTAAAGTCCGGTAAGGCAATGTCGGAACAAACCTATTGTTTCCCATATCCTGCTCATCCTCAACCCTACGCCCCACTCTTGCCCGTATTGGCTTCTGCGCGCCCAATCTCTCCATAATCATGGCGGCCAAAATCGCGTCGGGTGAAATCCCCGGTCCCTCATGTTTCGGCCGTTTTGATTCATTTGGGTCGTAAAAATCCCTGTCGGAGCTCAGCGTACTAGTAGAATCGTACTCTCCGGGTACCATATCAGTCCTCGGCTGTACACCATCAGGGGGGCCATTTCTGCCGCGCGGTTGTCCTGGACGGATTCCACCAGTCAGCTCGTCCATAATCCCTTCCTTTTCCCGTTGTAATGACTCCTCCATGCGTTCTACATCACCACCATAAGCATCAAGAAAGGTCTCGTACGTTACATCGTTTTGTTCTTTGACGTCGTCCAGTTCGTCTTCACTTGAAGCCATGTCAGCCTTGAATGGGTTCTGAAATGATAAAACAAAAACTAGAGGCTCGGAAATTAAGACAGCACATGGCATTCGCAACAGGAGTGATTTCAACTTAACGATTTTTACTTGAAAGCTGCAATATGAAACGAGGAATTGTTCTCGTGTTTATTCATAATTGGCGTTCTCGATCAAGTGGCGTCTATTAAACAAGAGATACTTGAACGATGTGTTGCCAGACACATGCTCTATGACTATGAGTTCGTTTAGGGAATGTTTCGCGTCTGGTCCGCTCCATTGAGTATGGGGCAGCCCAGAACGAAATATGATTCAACACGTTATTTGGATGACTAAAAGTAAAACGAGAGAACATGATTAGGATAAAATAGGAAGGTGTAAGGCACATTTCGTCATCACAGCAAATCTGTGCAAGTCCTCATGTAACTTAAATTCATTCACTCAGTTCATCCTTCAGACGGGTTATCCTAATCTGAGAGCACGAGCCAGGAATCTGAGAGTCAAGAGCCTGAACCTAATTCAAGAGCCAAGTGCCGAAACCTAATCTAGGGTTTGGGTAACAACCCTAAGTCAACCCTAAAATCTAATCTGAATGCAAGATGTGTAATTTTGAGCTTGGCTCTCAGATTAGGCTACTCCTGGCTCTCAGATTAGGGTGTCCGTCTTCAGACAGACATATACGGATTTAAGGATTATCAAACAAATTTGATCGAAATAAACTTAATCAACTTAAAATCAAGGTGTAGAATTTCCAGTAGGTTTGGCGCCAAGGTTTGGCGTCACCCTCGACGTCGATCCGAGATTGTTAGTGTCAGGGCTGTTCTACTCTACTTCGACTTGCAAAGGACAACGATCTCCATTTTATGGTGGCTGCGGGTGGAAGGTGGATATGAGTGCATCCAGCTCCACGCGTGTGTCCCATCACCAGGAGAATGGGGAAGGTTAAAAAGTTAGTGGCTATGCTAGGTTTGCATAATATATGTAGTGAGATGTGTGTTTGTGTCAATCCCGTTTTTTTTTCTCTCGACCAAAACACATTTGATAATTATAGAGCATTAATTTACAGAAAAATGTGGCGTGCACTATGGATGCGTAAATCCGTTCATGCATCATGTCAAAATGCCGCATTGATTTATTGATTGTGTCTGTCGAGAGATAGATGTGCCTGGGTGTCCTGTAGTTAACCAGCTGCTACGACAGTTAAATAACCGACTACCATCCCTTTATAACAGACTGTGAAATAAAAGCGGCAGAAAGAATACACTATATTTCTCCGTCATGAAGTGTACCATGATTCTCACAATAGGAGCTGTCAGTCACTTGACCAATAGGTGTCACTACGGTCCAGTTCAATGCCTAGTGGACCCATTCATGGTTGATTGAGCACCAATCAAGAGAATGTATTTTTGTATTGCTGCAACATTTTTGCGGTAATAACTGCCCATACGTTACCATCAGGGTTACCGTTCGCGGGGTGATCTATCATGTTAGGCCTGCTTTCCATTGGAGCGATTCCGTGCGCGGAAAAGTCCTGCACTCACAATTGCCACTGCAGCAATATCCAAACAATAACCGTTGAGATCTTATCATAACGTTATGCTTCATAAGTAGAATCAATGCACACAACATTGCCTTAATTAACACTTCCATGGTCTTAGAAGGCGAGTAATGAGGAGCTCTCATTATCTATCAGAACGCCTTCAGACTTCTTTGTTGACATTACGTCACTAGAAGCCAATTTCGTGGGAGTTCAGTCACTTATTGCAATATATCGTAGGCAAGATGCATTGCTTTTTACATGTACTGTACCAACTTTGGAGGAGAGGGTATCACTAAAACACATGAATAGGTCAGATCACCCCAGATACTACCATCCTGAGAACATCAGGGGTCATAGCGCACGCTCCCTTCGTCACCGCACACAAACTTGCGATGGGGCGGTGGGGTGATGAACATTACATTTACTGTAAGGGCTTGGACACTCCACTGATTCCGGCGAATGTCCTCAGGGGTTTGTGTGCGGTGACGAAGGGAGCCAGCGCTAAGAACCCCAGATGTTCTCAGGATGGAGACTACCAAACGGTGGAACAAAACTCGGATAAAAAATGAAGAACCCAATGAGCAGTGCATCAGAATGAACTAGCCAATTTAGGGATGAGTGTGGGCAACATGGAGAAGTTTAATAACCGACAAAGCGGGGCAATAAGACCTGAAATTCTAATGTGGGCGTGATGGCTCAACAGACTTGATTAAACCCGCTCCACACACAGGAATTGTGCTAAATCGGGGCTTCCGCAGAGATTACTGTATGAAAGCCATGAGCATATTCAGAAAACTGTATCAAAAATTCCATATAGTCTGTGGATCGGATTTAACGCTTGTTGAAACAAGAAACGCCTGCACTTGTCGGCCGTAAGTCGACTTGGTAGATCAACATTACAATGGTGAATCCTCAGTTTACCTAAAATTCGGGATAAAAAAGTCGTCCCCGTGACGTGTACCCACCTCGTGATCCTTTAACCACGACTTCCGTTTCCTTCCAAGAGAATTCCTTTTGCTACCCTCATCTATGTCCCTTATACCTGCCTCCCTGGCGTTATTCTCTGAGAGTCGCTCTTCCAGTGTCTCTGGACTGTATTCCCACTCGGGGTCTATATACGAGTATCGGACCTGAAAGAATAAAGAGGGACAAAATGGTAAGGTAAGGTGCGAGAGTCCGTAACTAAGGATATTGAGATATAAAACGACTGCTTTGGCGCAATACGATCAGCCTCTTCTGCAATAATGATGCCTGAAAGAAAACTGCACACACAAATACGTATTTTGGAAAAAAATGAACAATTCTGATGATAAGGGTCATAAAAGCATGCAAGGCACACCTGCAGGGCACACCTGGTGTTCAGACTCATCGCCATATTCACTATTCAGACCCACATGGGACTGACGAAAAATGACTGGAGCTCGGCATGCCAAAAAGTGAACATCATCAGGACTGCTGATGGGCAATGAACGACCTCAAACAGGAAGACTAATTCTCCAGTACAGTGCTGACTATATTAGCGTTTTGGACAAGGGTGCTTTTGAAAAGACGACGAAGGCTTTTTTCAACAAAATCATTCTTTCCTCCTTTTTTCAGAACTCAACGGCCATCGGCCAGTGACCAGATGGCGTCGAACGTCATCGGGTGTTCCACAGGAATCATCACTGTACGACAATACAAGTAATTTTAATTACAGATTATACTGAACATCAACCAGGTCGTAAACGCTACCGTATCTCTTGATTGGCGTGAACCACACCCACGGCGAAGACAGTGGGGTACGGGTAGATCGATCATGGTGTATGAAATGCACCAAGACTTACTGGTATTCTCATCCTGAGAATGTCAGAGGTGGTTCGCTCCATTCGTCACCGCACAAAAAGTGCACGGTGACGTAAGAACGAACTGCTTGAATTTGTGGCATACCTGCGGTAAGGTAAAGGTCTAAAGTCCGAAACCAAAACGTAAAATTTTCGTCCATGACGCAAGGAACGGCATCAGTGATTGGTGAGTTTATAACATGTGACCAAGGCGAGTGCTGACGTAGGAACGATCAGTTCTGTACGAACGACCAGTAGGCCTATTATATAAAAAGTACTGATTTCCTCAGGATGGGTATTCTGGAAGGGGACACGTAAAGTCTGAGTTACTTTTTCTGTGCGCAATGACAGTTCTAAACATGACGATGTACGAAGACGCGAAGCAAACCCGGCTAGTTTATCAGGAAGCTTTTGGCTTCGTTCTCACTGGGAAAGTCACGATAGTGTGTGACTCATTTGAAAAATATGACCTCGTGGTTAAGTTGCAAAAAGGACTTTACACGCTTGAATGGAAGTTAATGGTGCATAAATAGTGCGTCACTCCATACACATACGTATACGTACACTGTACATGTATGTCATGTTATTTAAACATAGTATTTACGTCTTTCGACACCTTTTAATGCTTTGATAAGGCCGAGGTATTGATCTGTTTGCCTCAGGGGATACCATTGACCAGGAATGAACACACAGCACGGTATACATCAGACACAAAAGGCCTTGCCCTGATTCCCAGGACTGCGTATGGGAGGCCTCTCAGCGTACAAATATTGATGATATTGATAAGGGAAAAAATGTGTCATACAACGACGTAATAGGAAAAATCGATATAACCGGCATGTTGATGTTCTTATTCATAATTATATACATATGTAGCCTACTGGGGAACCCAAAAGTCCCAAAATCGCAGTTGTAAGGTCACGAAGACCTGACTTTGCCATTTGGATCTATAGCTCCTCCAACAATTATCCAAAGCGTCAGTATCAGGACTTCGATTCGAAGATATCAACAGCTTGATGTGTGGTCAGCAATGCCGACCATCACCAACAGGAGAAGTGAACCTAGGTTTTATATCTGCCAGTGTTTCTGTGGGTGAGTGTGTCCCCCTTATTGTTTGGGAAACGCTGGCAGATAATCGACGTGTTTCTCTGTGTCCCCTATTGTCAAGTCACCGCTTACTCCGTCAGACAATAGGAGGGAAACACTCAGAGATGGGGAACACTGACAGATGTTACACCGGTAATGCCAGACTTCTGTGACCTTATAACTGCGATTTTGGAACTTAGGAGGCAATGAGAGAGGGTTAGCTATCTGTATGGCTTTAAAACTCCCCACTGAGATCCAAAACTCTCTGCAGTGACACTCAGTGGTTCATCAGAACATCTACATCAGAAAGGTATGCATTATTTCATCAACGATCAGTTGATTGAATGAATTCCTTCACCTAACAGGTAATTTATACCTTCATTAGTAACCATTTGTATTCTATATTACCGAGGCGGACATTCCAATCGTCCTTGACGTATACAGGCATGGCAGATGTTTCACACACCGATGTGAGGAAGGACAAAAGACTAGGCTGATGAATGGCGACAACAACGACTATAAAAATAGTGATTCCATCGTGAAAACCTCGGCGATATTGTGACTCACAAAGATATGACATCAAAATACGTTGAAATGTACAAGAAACAATGCCTAAACGCGCCCAACTTCTCAGAAAGATTGACTCAAAACCAGTTGTTTTGAAACCAATGTTTTGGCGGCCATATTGGATCGAGGACGTCTGCTCTGCTGCGCAGACAACGAGACTGCAAGCGATATTTACCTTTTCGGAGGATTTGGTCCGCTTGACGCTGCCGCCAGTGGCACCTTTTGATTCTTTAGGATTATCTTGTAACACATCGTTCAAGTCTTCGTGGCTTAGCGTTCGTTTAGCTGAGCCAGAGCGCCGCACAGGGCGGCCGGTGTAAGCCAACGAATCGTTAACGTCCGGTAACGACATTTTCTCTAATGTTTGAGCGTCACTCAACACAAAATTGATAAGAAAAGGTAGACTATCACATCAGAATAGGTCACTAGAATACCAGGGTGGAGATTACACAGGTGAAATAGTGTCATACAAGTATTTACGGGGGCAGGTGGTTGGACATGACGCGCCGCCTACTCAAATATCCTTATTTACAGAGTGACCCAGTTTTCTTAACGAAATTCAAACCGATCATATTAAATCCTCAATTCCTTTGCATAGTTATAATCCAGAGACACGAAATTAAATCCAACGTATAAAGAATAATGTTCAGTCAAAATAACAGTCATTTAAGGGACGGAGGGCACGGACGAAATTTGATTTGGACGGCGAAGACTCGGAAGTCCGCAGAATACCTATCCAGGTGTAGCCATATTCGCACTAAATATGGCTGCGCATCGATTATTATGGCAAAAGCACTGTGTGTGCATGCTGAATACAGGCGAGGTCTGGCTTTGTGTACGTCGACAAAGCCGCACATTCAAATGAGATTCAACAATGTCTGAGCAAATACGATCTTTTTTATAAAATCAGAGGTGCCAACAAGTTCTCGATCCTTTGTCGTTTGCTAATTATAATTAGCACCTTTGTCTAACAGAAAGATGGAAAAACGAGGGGGGGGGGGTATTAAAACCATCTATATCTTCTATTTCATATTCAAAACCAATCTGCATAATGCCCTATTTTTAAATGACCTAAGGAGGTTATTGAGCTGGGTCATTCCAGGCCGCGATACCCCAAAACGGCATTCTTGAAAATGTGTATTTAGCAGGTATTTGTTTGCCATTTGTGTGCTGGTGTACACGTACGTACATGTACATCAAACGCTTCATTTTAAAAATACGACTTAAACTGTTAAAGAGTTTTCGGAAATACTCCGAAAGGCAAGGCTCGTCTACACGATCATACATTTGTTCAAAACATCATCATACATTTGTATGATGATGTCCAAGCTTGTTGGTCGATTTCTGTCTTGTGACAATGCAGCTAAAATTTTGAACATCATCATACATTGTTCAAAGCAGCATCATAATCTTGTATGATGATAAGAAGAAATGATAGGTTTGCTACGCTGGTCATTTGCGTCGACAGTACCGAGATTCGAACCCACGGTGCTGACGGTGTTGCCTTATGTGGAGGCGTGGGTTCGAATCTCGGTATTGTATGATGATGTTCAAGTTTGTTGCGGATTTCGATCTATGAGTCCCAACATTCATGGACATTGTATGATGAAGTATGATGGAGAAAGGATAATGTTGGATGCTGTTCAGGTTTGTTGGGAAAACAGTCCACACGATCATACATTTGTCCATGAACATCATCATACAAATTTGAACATAATCATGCATGTTGGTTGCTGTTCAAGTTTGTTGGGAAAACAGCCTACACAATCAAATATCTGTCCATGAACATCATCATACAAATGTATGATCGTGTAGACAGGCCTTAACGCGAACTCCAATCCCACTGTTCGATGCCACGAAGAGAGCACCGAACAAAAAATAGACGTTCGCGTTGGCGTTTCGGGGGCTTTGCGAAAACACATATCGCCAAACCTGGCATAAGACCAACAAGAGTACCACCGTTGACATGTAATTTTTAGTGCACGGCATAAACTGTGCACTCTTACATGTCTTGGTCGAGTATGGTAATGAAATTTCAAAGAAATCAATGCAAACCCGGAAAGAAAACAGCCAATCAAACAAGATTATTTGAATCGTGTTTTGATGCCTAACAAATACCAATTTCCCAAATCATCTGTGCACTGGTAATTACGTTACCACCACCATCTTTGTTTAAATTACGCTTGCTCTAAAGTGATACACGATATATTTTGGTCCTTTTTGCATATCAAGACATGAAATACGGATTATAGTAAGGACATTGTGTGTGCATTACGTGACATATGTCATTTGGTGATACTGATGCAACGCATTCTTCAAATTGACAGAACCAATCTCCCGGCAACTTGCGCCCGATTGGTCCGCAATCTACGATGACATATTTTACACCCTGAATGCCTTCTTGATGTCATGTATGGCAGGCAATCTCTGATATCGATGATGGAGAGGACAGATATGTGGCAAAAGGAGATGCAGGTTGATGACATAAACCATGTAAAGCTGCACGGAATGTGACGAGATAACGATATCGAAACGGCTTAGTGTTTGCTACCAACCTTTGATGACAAACCGTTAAGACATCTTCTATGAGATTAGTTAAACCTACTTTTATATTTTCTATAACTCAATTTGAAACCCCGCGGTTTCTCACACATATAAACTGATTTCAGTGTAGACTGGTACCCGGTCTTTTGGGCAGATCAGGGGCCGGTTGCACAAAACTCATGTTAGCGCTAACATGGTGTTAGCGCTAACTTTTATGTTAGATGACGTCAAAATCCATTGTCATTTTACGTCATTTAACATGATGTTAGCGCTAACATCATGTTAGCGCTAACATGAGTTTTGTGCAACCCAGCCCAGGACAGTGTTCGGTCTAATTTCAGAGTGATCGATGGCGAGATTAATTTACCGATTTCTCGCTAGGTGGTGCTGTTCCTCAACACTGGTCATTTTTTACAGAGAAAAAAACGTACGGCCTGAAATGCTATTAAATAAGTTTTTTGGGACATTTTAGATGCTGTTTCCAAGACTTCTCCTCCTTACGACACTCTTAACAGGGGCCTAGCTAGCTTTTTCGCTGGGAAATGGCAAAACTGCACTTTTTTTACATTTTCGGCAAAATTCTTCATGAAAAGGACCTGTTTCGGTGACCAGGCATTTGCTCCCCCGCTCCCTGCTATCTACAAGCCTGCTCAACCAGTCATGACTGAAGGCAGACGTAATTACGATTCACACTCGGAGCTCCGATAAAAATTATCGTACCACGACTGACGCGGACTATGTACTTAAGAACTAATAAAGCTGGACCACTTCACGTCATCCCCGGTTGAGTCAATCTTATCAAAATCATCGCAAGCAACATTAATTCACCATAGTAACGCCTGATAACGAAGTTTTTGTTTCCTCTCGTTGTTTGCAAAAATCGCCTGCCGCGCCGGGATGACGACTAGTAATTTTGTGGAGTCGAGTAAACACGAAAAGAACTGCAAGTCCGAAGACAGCCAGTCGCTGTGGGGTAGCTCATGCCAACGTGTAAACTCCATACGCAGTTGTGAGTCGCGCCCCCTTCGGTTTACTCGCTCTCCACATCTGCTTCAGTTCGCAGACGTCGCCGCGTTTGGTCAACAGATGGCGCCAGGGCCTGGCGCAAATTTTATACCCTAACAGCACCCTGCTTTCAGAACTCTTTGGCCCGTTGGCAACGAATGTTCTTGTGCTACCAAGGTTACTAGATCACATGATCCACTCAACCAATGCAAAAGTGTCTCAGGCCAGCTTGGTTACGGGTTGCTCGGTGCTCTCATTGGCCGACTCTCTCAGCGCCATCTGTTGACCAAACGCGGCGAATTTTACGAAGTGAAGCAGTTGTGGAGAGCGGGTAAACCGAAGGGGGCGCGGTACACAACTGCAGAGGGAGTTTAGCCAACGCTGCACCTCGTCCCCTGGTCGAGAAGAGTTCCCAAACAGTCAATCTGAACTTCATGCTTTGGCTATAAAACTCCCATGGCAGTTTCAAATCGCTCCCTGTATTACCCGCGCTCCGAAACTGCTTTGGATCACGCGATTCTCAGGAGATGATCAATAGGCGTCACTAGTGCTTGCCTTAGAATTTGCGCCAAACTGGCCAGCCAAACATTGATCGACTTTCAACCATTTTATGGGCATAGTGACCCATGCCTCCCGACCCCCCCTCGACGTGTTTCAGCCAATAAACGCATGTCTTGTGGTGGCGTAAGTCCCACAGTATGCATGAGGTGACTCTTTCTCCCTCCCCACCCTGACAAGACTGGTGTCCTGTCCAACCTATACATAGCCAGTGGTAACACCGAGGCTGGACTGATACTATATAGAAACAAAAATGGCCGCCATACTTTATTTCATCACTTGAGAAGTTCAAAGTGCTGTTATAGCGTGACTAATCCTTCATCAGGTAATGCTTCCAACTCATTCATTGGTAACTTAGACCATTCAAATAGATAGATTTGAACAGTCTTATCGAGCATGCATATACGACGTTGCCTAAAGGTCAAAGGTTACGTCGGCCGTCGCGAGATACTATAATACTGTCGGGCTTTAATAGCGGCTTTTGCATTTTGAAATGTGACATTTCCCCAATAATGATGTAGTACATGATATTAGTCTTATAACGCGGGAATTCATTCAAAACCGCTGTGGTCAGTAGTAGGCCTATCGTCAAACGAGGAATTCGGATTGCAAGACTGGTCAGTTCCGACTCTCCCCGAAAGAGGGACGATTTCCAGTGAAAGTCTGGTTGTTCAAGCTCTTCTCTGGGCGTGCCATTTATCGTCAATATAATAAAAGTGACACCACTCGGACTGCGGATTACATATCCAAACCAATGCAACGGACTATATTCAATTTTTGTCAATATGTGTCCCCATTATACTGTACCTTACTCACCCGAAATATATATAAACATAAATACGCAATATTCTACAGTGAAATCTGAGGAATGTAGGTCAAGTAAATGTATTTGGATAAGTAAAAAATAATCAGTCGTTGAAATGGGGGAACGCGGGGTCATAACGCAAATACAAAATAGATCAGGATCTCAAGAGACGAGACTCGACATACCAGGCCTAATAGTTGTCAGCCTTGCCTCACGTCCATCCCCGGGCGTCCATCTCACGTGTATAATGTTCAATCAGGTTAAGGAGGCCATGATTCTAATTGGAAGGAGTGAATGGGAAGAGTCAAGTCTAAAAAGGCAGTTATCAACAGGACACAGCTCTTCAACCAGGGCCATGCACTGGAGCATGATGTGGTTACATCAATGCATGACGTGTGGAGCTCAACCAGGGTCATGCACTGGTCATGCACTGGAGCATGTCATGCACTGGAGTAATGGATCACTGCATGATGTGTGGAGCTCAAACAGGCCCATCATCGCACTGGAGCGTGGCGTGGTTAAAACATTAATGCATGATGTGTGGAGTTTAACCAGGGCCATATGCACTGGAGCATGACGTGGTTATATCAGTGCAAGCCATGATGTGTGGAGCTCAATCAGGGTCATGCACTGGAGCATGGTTACATCCGTGCATGTGAAGCACGCCAGGGTCATGCACTGGAGCATGGTTACATCCGTGCATGTGAAGCACGCCAGGGTCATGCACTGGAGCATGGTTACATCAGTGCATGTGAAGCTCGCCAGGGTCATGCACTGGAGCATGACGTGGTTACGCCATGTGTGAAGCTGAAAGTCCTTGAAAAGGTTAACGTTTTTCAGTGTGGCCGTTTTTCAGTGTGACTTCCATTGTTCGGAACACACTGGGAAACAAACTCACTGTTTCTCTGTGTGTCGTTCATTGTCAGGTCGCCGCTTATTCCGTCAATCTATTGTATTTTCACACTGGCACACGGGCCTCACTGAAAAACGTTACACCGGCGCATGAAGTGCTCCTCGCTGCAGGAATTAGGGGTTGGTTACCATTTTATGAGTGTACAGGAAACGGGGTGGATATTGTCAGTAATGTCATTCTACAAATGATTTTCTAGGCAATGGGATGAGGTGAAAAAGGTGCAACTTAGTTTGCAAATCACACAGGGAATGTCTTACCGGTGTTTCGGGATCATCCCAACTTTCTTCAACCTACAAGGGAATTAAAATAATTTAAGAAGGCAAAACAAAAATCATCTGGTGAAAGAGACACAGGCCCGTATTTTAGAAGCCTCCTTAAGGTCCACTTTAAGCTTTTGTATTCTGCCCTGCAAACAATAGCTAAGGTAAACCTTAAAGGACCACGGTATTGCCACTTTCTGTCGACAGCCGGCGCCACCGACACCATTCTCCAATACTGTAGTTAAGCCTTTCGCCCCAGAGTTGGAGAATGTATGATTACCTTACAATGCACGTAGTAGCATGCGTGGTTTACCAAGTCGTCAATAGAGGTCTCCCTTAACGCGGGTAGGTGTAACACAGGATTGGGAAGCAATACTGTGGTCCTTTAAGTTAAGGAAGTTTCTAGAATACGACCCACAGGATGTTAAAATGAGAGACAGTCAAAGCGAGTATAGTGGTACACTCAATTCAGGTGGTCTACTTTCCATCTGGCCTGGGATTCTGGGATTCTCAAACGAACGAGAGTCCTTCACTTTGTCTACATTCTCACAAGACTTTGCCATTGTGTTCTCGATTATAACGGGATCAAGGAATTCCTACGACTTGGGATTTCGATCCCGCACATCGGCGAGTCGTGGTATCAGCCAGTGTAGTGTGAGTGCATAGCAGCAAAATTTCACGAGCAGCAGATAAATACGTAATATACACACCTGTAGCAGGCCTTGTAATGATCATTTTCCTTCATCTCCTTCACTCTTATTTACTCCGCCTTTCAGGAGAGTACAATCAGCAGCCAAAGCAGACGGAGTTAGAGGGAAACTTTCGCATGAGTTGCACAATTATTTCAAGTACCCTCGGTGCTAATTTGACTGCTCATTGAACAGACTGCAGACAGGCGATGGAAATCGAAGCCATAATTGAAGAGCACACTCATATTGAATCAATTCAGACAGGTTGTTCTATAGTGAACGAGACCGTCATCGTGACGAGTTGGATCTCTGAAACATTTCTTGAAGACGGGTGCGCCATGAAGCGAGCGGAATGTGGGAAGAACCTTTTGCCTATCATTGAAGACGGGCGTAAATGGATCAACGCTGTCAAGCAGCAGAGACACGGTTCTGTTTCTTTGGTGACAACGATGCATAGCGCTAATTCAAGTATGTCATTACAGTGAGAAATGAGCCTCATGACCTTTCCAACAAAGATGGCGGTCAAACTGTTGTGACCATATGACGTCAGAAGCTGTCACCACCAGTCACCGCGGAAATTCTGTGGTGACCACGAGTTGCCACAAGTTGCCGAAAATCAAACAGGTTTGATTTCTCACCACGAAAATTGCTCGCGGTTGCGAGTTGTGGTGATGCGTGGCCATCAGCAGCACACGAGACCACTGAGTGGTGACGTCTGCTGTAAACCGGCAACCGCAACAAAAATTGCCGAACACGAAAATTGCCTGTACGAGCAACGAAAATGGTGACGTGTGCTGCAGACTTAACATTAAAGTTGCCTCTAAGTTCATCTCTACCCGCCTTCTTTATGGACCAAGAGTATCGATACGGAAGCAATACCCGACAACATATTTTAATTTGGAAGGCACTCAACTCCAGTACCATTTAATAAGATGGCAATACTGAACAAAGCACGAGAGTTCTGCATAATGTAACCAATTCCTGAGAAACGATGCGAGTACATGTAGTGTGCTTTTGGAAAAATGGTGAAGAACGCTGTGCAAACAGTGCGATATTGTACGAAAGCCAAGAAACAATACCGTGTCCTTATATTAGAAATATTGGAGCTAAAGAACATGCAGGTCATCATGTCAAGCAATCTTAGTTTGATTAAATAGTCATGTATGAGAATCCCGCTGCTGGCGTGAGACTTTGGGCAGGTCTCTTTGCCTTACTGGCCTCTCTCCACCCAGGTGTATAAATGGGTACCGGTCGGAAATGCTCAGATTGTATGCGCTGAATGAGCAGCTCATCTGAGTTCTACTGAAAGGTTTCAGGATAGACTGGGGTTTAAGTGTGAAGTCGGATGACACCTCTACCGTTGTTGATATCAGACTATAAACCCAAACTTTAACTTTAACTTTAACTTTTTAACTTTATCTAGCTTGACGGGACCCCTAATCTGAGAGCCAAGAGCCAGGAATCTGAGAGCATGAGTCAGAACCTAATCT
>NMRB01000203.1:427861-459083 GCA_002633025.1 Notospermus geniculatus
CATGTATTCGAAACAGGTGTGACAGGAGAGAATGTCCCTCGAAAAACTGTCTATCTCGAAAGCGGCTCGGCCAACAGGGACTGGGAACATGCAAAATGTGGAGGGGACTGCCCGGATGAAGACCGTGAACGAAGATCATCAGCCGCTGATACCAGGCTGATCACGTGACGTGATAAGACGAACGAATTGACTTTAGGTTATCAGCTCAAATATAAGTAAATTTTACAACATGATCAAAGAGAAGTTTACAACCCCAAGTTCCTGTGGGAATGTCTTCTTCTATTTCGGAAACTTCCTTCTTTACCATAGGTGAAGCATTAATTTTACATCTTTGCTTTGCATTGACATAGGCATGAGTAAACGTGCACGTCCAGTACATGTACATGTATGTATGGTCGGAACGCGCGATCAAAATGCTCACCCAGAGACAACCGGCTGATTTTAGAAATGAACCAATAAGCATTTATCACCCCCAAATCACCCCTTTTAAAATTTCAGAACCAATTGACCACTATTTAACTCTGATATTTGGCCAGATAATATTGAAAATATCACCGCAAATCCAAGTGCTAAAGCACCGGAAAAAATAGAGTTTTTTGCCACTTTCGATGCGTGGCATTTCCACTCAACTGGACGCCATATTGTTAATAGCTCTGTGTTTGGTTTCCATGGTAACCAGGTCCGACTGACTTGTAATGCTAGAATAGATTTTCTACTTTGGGATGAAAATAGTCACAAGTCTTGATATTGTCTATTATTTGAAACAAGATGCGTATGATAGACTGATATCCCATGCCTCATTAACTGATGTTACTGATCAAAGCCTTGTCAGAATGTACATGTACTAATATTCATAGCAAATAATGTACATGTAGGTAGATGCTAAAGATGGTACAGGATCCTTGTATTTGAATTTGATTTTTCCGTCACGGCCCAAGCGCTAAAAAACATCAACAACAGCCCTTACTGATCAGAATTCACACGTAAATCAACAGTTCGTTTGATAGGGTAGCTGGGGTTGCTTCTCATATACATGTACAACACATTGCAGTTGCAGAAAGAGAAGGCATATTGGATTCAGCAAATTACCCCTAAAAGGGGACTTATTTCGAAAACGTTTTTTGTGTTCGCAAGAAAAATGTCAATAATGAGAACCGCTTCTATGTGGTCAAGTCCTATGACATTGTTCTTGACCCAAATTCCAAACACCCAAGGGGACGTAGGGCCTATATTGATCTGTTACTAGTCAGGTCACTGCCTCCCCGGGGCTTTAAGGACACGGTTAAGCACCAAGACTTTACAACTTTAGTAACACCTGTACATTTTACCTACTCCTAGAATTGGTACTTGTTACACACTTAACGTGAAATAAATTCTTCTCTAAGTGTTTTCGAATGAGAACCTACATTGTATCATACCATTCATTGCTTCGAAGCATACTCGTTTTTATACTGTATGAGGCATTGAGAGAGGAAGCAGCAGAACTAAAAGGACCTTGATCAACCATCCGGAACACTTCGGGTCTTTCCGTCATTCTTCGGTAAAGACAAAAAATGGACTGTAGAAATAATATAGACCGTAGAAATCTGGCACACAGTTTCGAGCGCTACGTTGAGAATGCTTGATCAACTAACAAACCAGCAGATTTTATAGATGTTGGAACGTTTTTGCCAGGAGAGATAACTGCAGCCAACAAGTCGACACTGCCCTCAAAAATGGTAAAAGACAATTTTTACTCAACCCGTGATCAGCTCGAGTGTAGCCGACTGAAGCAATAGCAAAAATTGTATTATCAAGTACGCTGTAGTGTAGAGTATTGGCTGTTATTTCAATTACCATTGCTCCCACTGTAGATTAGTTCCCAATCTCACCGCTTGGGCTGTATACTGCGTATAGCCGCCCTAGCGGTGAGATTTAGAACCAATCTAGCTGCCACTGTGGATCAGTGCACTGGTAGAGATTGCCATTTATGGGAGGACTGAATCGGGGGAGACCCGAATTTCGCGAAATAAAATGGATAGGAGGGGCGTTGTCACCACAGGATGTCCCACAAAGCCAACGACGTGAGAGTTCATGTTGTATAAAGTAAATACGGTAAAAGCATATCAGTTCGGACCGTGCGAATTCGCGTCAATGACCTTAATTGCAACTGTGCCGGAAAATCAATCGGTTTAATGGCGAATTGTATCAAAATCATTTTCGTCCTTTGTCAGCAGTGTTGATATCAATGATAAACACATGGCGAGGCATTCCCATGGGGAAATAAGAGAAGGCGTACGCGATTTCATATGTTCAACCGTTGCCATTTGCCATAACCCGAGCTCCCATGTTTTTCGGCTGAATTTCCCATTAGCGGTGGCAAAGTGCCCAAAACCGAAAAAACTTCGTCAATTATATATACATGTATAGATGATTCCGGAGCAAACCCAAACCTCTGAGGTGCCCAGTAATTGCTGTCATCCCCAGGAGGACCAAATCTAACCGGAAAAACGAACAATACAGTCATAGAATCATAGACTATGCTCAGTTTTGTCCCCGTTGGGTTATCCAGTCCGCTCTGGATATGCAGCAGTGTATACATACTGTATGTAGATCAAGATTACTGTATTCTCGGGTTTAAACCACCAGTTCCTAATATTCACGCCCCCGCCCATACATGAACACATACATGTAATGAATGGAGTTCACGTGGTTTTTACATGAAGTGAATGTCCAATGGCAAGCCTAATGCCCATACACACGATCCAATTTTTCATCCATTTTTTTGGAAATTCAGATTCCGAGCCTATTGGGGCTTCAATGTATAAACCTGCATGTAGGCCTTTATTGAGCATATTCAGAAAATTGGATGAAAAATTGGATCGTGTGTATAGGCCATAATATCATTTCGTCACGTGAGTAAATACGGTGAAACTGATTTCACCAAAAATCTTGATTACCTCTCGATTAAATCTCGAATTTAAGGGGATATGCCATATGGTGGCAGAATTTATGTAACTGTATTTAGGCCTATGTAGTTGTAGCCGAAACTGTTTGGATTCTCTGCTAGTGGATCCAGCCACCGTTAAACAATCGTTGTACATGTACAGTACATTGTTGTTGTTCATGCTTGTTCTGCCCATTCGCCTGGCCATTCCATACGTTTCTTGCACACAAATCCACGCTTCCCGAGTGGTCTATCATGATCCATCAATAAACACATCGGTTCAATACGGTGGTATCGGTAAATGTACAGCGTGGCGTCCATGGAGACTGGATGTCATAGCGTGACAGCCTGAGTAGATTTTTATGTATTTTTGTTGTCGACAACTGGGTTGCACCCAAGAATAAACCAACAAGGGAACTCAACACGTTGCAGAAGGCAGCCAATGATATGTCTATTACTAATAAACCAAAATCGCAGTTGTAAGGTCACAGAGACCTGACTTTGCCACTGAAATCCAGCTCCTCCAACATTTATCACATCAAAAGCGTCAGTATCAGGACGTGGACTCGAAGATATCAACAGCCTGCTGTTCGTGTGGTCAGCAATGCTGACCATCACCAACAGGGGAAACTGGACCGGGTGTGACAGGGATCTGAGTCCTCCTGGAATCAAAGTCCGGTATTACATGTATTGTTCAACGAGGGATCAGAATATAATGGCAAGAGACCACGACCATTCGAGTATAACCGTACAACAGCGGGCTATTATTTGGCAGACTTGCATTCCTAGGACGTTTCCTCTGGTTCACACCTGCAATAGCAGTAGACAACCTCTGTGACCTTACAACTGGACTTCATGGATTTTGGTGATTTTGCCACTTACACCGATAGGTTCCTTTAGTTCCAAACTGATCTGACCACCTCAACTATCGATCACGTACCAACATTTCCGCTTTTAGAGAGTTTCAACAGGTGTACGTGTAGAGTCGAAATCAATACAAACCCCATTCTTTCTCATTGATCATTTTGACCTCATTTATCATTGTCAAACCGCATGTTTGCAAAGTATGGATATAAACAAACCTGACCGAATAAAAAAGTTCAAATCAATCGCCATTCTTTTTTGTTCGTGGGCTGTTAAAGGCAAGCCAGATGCTGTCAATGGTAGGCCCTTGATGACGAGCAACGATTCGGAGACACCGACCAAGCTCGGCGGTTAGGACCAAGCCACGGACCCCGGGCGGTACGACAAGAAAACCCCCAAGAATAATTACCTCTTCATTAAAGCTTGTCCTGTGTTTCTTCCTCTCCTTCTTTTCCCTGAATCCTTCCGGCCGGTCAGGCCCCGGGCAGGAGACCGACCTATGCAGCCGCCTCCCCATCGGGGATATCGACCTCGAATTGGCAAGCCCCGATGGCACATGTCTAAAACAGTAGATCTCCCTATCTTTCCCTGAGCTTAAATAGAAATCCCTCAGCGTTAACTTCCTTTCACATGTGAAGCACGTGAAGCACTCCTTATGGTAACACAGTCTGAATTCTATATTGACCCTATCCACAGGATACACCCGACCCTGACAGCGATGACAGGGATCGACAGTCTTCTTAGCACCGGGAAGTTTCCAATCCGCCCGCGGTTTCTTCAAGATGGATTTCAGTGGTAATCCGAATATTTGTTGTTGGGAATGTGTCCCTAAGCTCCCTCCACTGGCACGCCGTGATCCTGTCACTGGGTTCGCCATACCTCAAATAAACTCACATTCATCCGCATAACATGTGAAATCATGGATCGATCGAGCTCTCCGCTATATTGAAATCAGCCCGATTGTACAGTGTATTATCGTACGGTTGTCATACGGCCATCATTACTGTTTCTCTGCAAGCTTTAGCGAAGATGGCGGCTTGTGTTGATGACGTAATCAAGGATACGGGAGATTTCCGATAGGGTGATGCTGACTGTGAGGAAAGAATCTCCATCCAGGCCGCTTACATCAAAGAGCAGTAAAGAAGGTGTCGCTGCATGGAAGGATCAGATAAAAGCTATACTTGTAAAATGTCATGCCGTTCTTAGAGAGCTCTCGACATAACAGTACCATACCTATTCTCGTGGTATTGCCAAACCACTTTCCCTGCAATGAATGAAAAAGATATCTTGGAATTTCTAGAAGTGGTTTTTTCAAGGTAGAATTTGCCGGGAAGAAATAGGAAGATATGACGATATCGCTGCCTTGGCAACTCCAGCAACACCCTAGGGATATTCCTGCGATTCGCCGGTGCTAAATGATGGTATAATGCACGCCAAAGGCGGGGTCTGCAGTCGGCAACACTCTCTGCGAAAGTGAGGAAAAAAATCCAATCGTGGCAAGCGATTTTTGTCCTTGACATGAGCAAATTTTGCGTCTTACCAAGTCGAGTGCGAGACCACAGTAGAGAGATATCGAGTAACAACAGAGGTACTGATAACAATGTTTTAAGCTACTTTATTGTTCGTACCTATATTGACTACGGCCACAAAATTTGATGATAAGTTAAGTACCATTGACATCATGATGATAAAGTCAGAATGAGGGGAATGTGGATACAATAGAGGTCAGTGTGACACGGCAGTTTGGCAATTTTTCCGCCATTAGCGTTGTTTCTGATTGTGAACATGAAAACATGACATGAATGACGATTCTCATCAGGTTCTGCTTGCTGCCATCTGGCGAAGGAAGGCTGAACGACATCGCTCCTCAATGCAGAACAGTTTTGTTGATGGCGCGTCAACAAGGCTTTCTTCACCATCTGACAGGTGAACTGACGGAGACCGAAACCGGCTGAACACCCTGTATCGCCTCATTTCCTACAACAAATAGGCCTACACAACAAAACAAGTTCAATTCGAAGGGAGGGCTATCGGACTTACCGTGTTTGCTAAGGCTAATCCGATGTGTTGGTGACACCTCGAAAGAACACTACGATATTTTTAAAAATATTCCCACACCATTAGGCACTTATTTGTATATGTAGGTCGATACTTATTTACATGGTCATAACTGATTTCACACAGTGTATTAACTGCCAAATGCTCTGTGGTTCAAAAGGCACTTTTGCGTCATTGGTTCCACTACAAGGTGGTGGTGGTAGGTATAGGCATGGAGGAATTATACTGACAGTATAATTCCTCCAAGGTATAGGCCTGTAAGTTGACGTGTGACAGGCCGTTGTGTAATTCTCACCTTGATCGCAACAGGCGATTGTTTTCTTTTATCGGTGAACCGTGTAGTTATGCAAAGCATCGACGGCCCTTATTCATAAAACCTTGCCAGGCTTGGTTACTTGCTGAAGCGCCCACTTTGTACAGGCCACTGTACACAACTAGCTACCAACTACGCCAACAAGGTTTTTATGTGGTTTTATGAATATCGGCCCTGATATAGGCCTATACTCAATAATAAGCAGATTGATATCAAGAGAGGCCTACATGAATGTTCTGAGATATATCCACATTTTCCTATCCTACGAGCCAAATGAAAGGAAAGGCGCCCAGCAAGGAGCATGGCTCAAATTCCTCCCACCAGGTTCGAAATCACGATCCGTTCGACTGTATTCAAGCAGAAAAAAGATCTGATGTGGTGTGATCCTGAGTAGACTGAGATGGCCTCCTCATACTTACCAGGGCTTTGGCTTCGGCCCTGATGGTAAAATACACGAAGTGTCATCTCTGACATTTTTGGCTCCTCATCACCGAAACCGCGGGAAGTTGCAACTTGCAACATTCTACTAGTATATTCGCGCATACTCAATTGCCGTGACCTCCTTTCGACACGCCCCGCCTCAACGGCCCCAGAAAAAGCATCACGATTTCTTTACGATAGAAGGGCAAAGTAGAACCGTAAACAAGAAAATTACAACAATAGTTTAAAACACTGACAAGGTTGAACACATAACCTAAGTAGAAGATGAACTGGACATATATTGGGTCTGGATGTCCAGACTCGGAGAGGGTGGACCAGTAGGCCCAGATTATCGAGGGTGGCATCAAAAATAGAACGTAAAAAGTCGACACAAGCATAAGGGATAGAATGACTTTGCTGTCACCTTTGGCTGCCAGTTTTGAATGCTTTCCTTCAATTCGCCTTCTCGATCGGAAAATTCCGCCCAGAGTTAAAATGTTGGAGACGAATATCAGTACGCAGGGAAGGTAGTTGTAGAGAACCGTATCGAGCTGCCAAAGAATCGCCCCCATGTTTCCACTGGGGTCGTAACTGCACAGCAACATGCCTATATCTATGACGATCTTGACCAAGAATAGGCGGTGAACGCTGGCGCACAGGCAAACCGCGCAGATAGCCACGATGGTGGCCAGCCTGATCCTCGACGTGATGTACACTCTCCTCAAAGGAAACCATACGATCACTGTCCTTTCGACTGTGAACGCCACGATGATCCAGGCAGATATCAACTCAAATAACAAGATACCAAATGCAACTACCTTGCATGAACCGAGAGAATAAAGCATTAAATTCAACGAGTATCTTCCGTTCGTGATGGCCGGTAACCCACTGGTCAACCAGTGGACGAATCCGTAGACAAGGATACAGCCCGTGTCAGAGACGGCGAGGCAGCTGAGGTACTGGACGGCGGCATCGGCCCGTTGACGAGTCCTGAGGAAGATGACGAAGGAGACGGAGTTACCCAAGACACCCATTGAGAGAAAGACTAAGGATACATAACCTTCAAGGAACCACAGGAACCGTTGTACTTGCTCCAGAGCTGACGCCCATTCCGATATGGTAGGTTCAACTGTGGATGTCATGACGTTGGACTAGATCTGAAAGCACGATACCAAGAAGGAACGTCATGTACATGTACATGTAGGATAAGAACTACACTCATCCCCAGTGTTCAGTTGGCCATAGGTAGGGCTACTAAACACTGGGATGATTGCGCCAAAAGTGAAGATCATCAATAGACGGCGCTGTCTGACGAGGGATCCAATCATAAGTCATCATCACAGGAACCGATCCGACGCCGCCGTATCAGACTTTCTGATTGGCTAAGATACATGTACAAAATGTATACTGTATTTTCATACTCGCGGCAAATTCCCGAATCGGACTGCTAACGCCGTCTATTAATGATACTTTGAGGATCGCATCAACTGAAGCAGTTTCAGAGCGTGGGAAACGGAATGGGTAGCGGTTTGAAACTGCGGGCACTTGTGGTTGTAGGTCTTCGATGTCTTATGCCGCAAGATTCCTATAAACTTAGGTTTCCTTAGAAGTTAAAGAGTTGCCTTCGTGCCAATTTCTTCAGTGGGGCCACTGCACAAGCACCACCACCGCTGTTGTCGAGAAGACGTCTCGAAAGGAAAGCGGACCGAATTTCAAGGTTTGATGACGTGTGAAGATGGAATTAAAACTCCCTGTGCAAGTTATCGTCAATAATCCAAAATTACGTTGTGTCGCAGATGTTCGGTGGATGCTGATGGACAACCTATAGGCCTACATGTATAGTCTCCTGGATGAGTTCCGCAGTTGTATAGACAAAAGATCGGATCGAGAATGCAAAAGAACCATTTCCATCAACAGATATTTAGACACCCAAAACATGCAAGCTACTCTTGATCATTCGGTGACAATAACAATGTTTTGATCAAAGAGTTTATAAATATGCTTGTCGTCGTTGTTGCTGACGCTTTACTGAGTTATGGAGTGCTGACAAGCTGGTGAAAATGTTTGGGAAATGACGATAGCCTTGTATGTCTATTTTTGAGATAACCACATTTATCTTCGCAGAAGGTAGTGTATGTATTAAAGCACCACGGTATTGCCACTTTCTGTCGACAGCCGGCGCCACCGGTACCCGCTCTCCAATACTGTAGTTAAGCCTTTCGCCCCAGTGTTGGAGAATGTATGATTACACTACAATGCACGTAGTAGCATGCGTAGTTTACCAAGTCGTCAATAGAGGTCTCCCTTAACGCGGGTAGGTGTAACGCAGGATTGGGAAGCAATACTGTGGTCCTTTAACTGCAGCAGCTTCCGGGGATCTCTACTAGAAAGTGTCTGAGGAAGACCCCGGTTGGGGTCGAAAATTTGCTAAATTCGGAGACGACTTTACTTATACATGTACTACCCTTCTTTATGGTGGTAGCGCACTGCCCATGCATGTCTCTTTCCCAAGGTCACTGACCGGTAGTGATATCGACAGCGATTCGTCTGTGATGTCGCCAGATGTGAAGCGAAATTCTGTAGATTCGATGGCCGATAAGATAAACTCGTATGACAAACAGTACAACAACCCCGGTATTTTTTCCTGGGTAACTGAACACGACAGATGCGAGCAGCATACACCGTTAAGTTATGTCTTTTGGGAGTATTTGCGTCGATTTTCGTGTATTCGCTCTACACAGTAGTAACAGCAAATGATATTTCTCAAAGGACATTTCTACTGCTGGGACGGTTCGGGAAACGAGTTCACTTCAAAACACGGTTCCAACGATCATCAGCCACGCACCATACGAACAGCCTGAATTGTCTGGAATCAGAGAAACCTTCACTGAAAGGAAAACGCAGGAGGAAAGCGTAACGGACTCAAAAGACCACGAGGCTGACACAGAGAATCCCCGACACAGGAATTTACCCAAAAGGACGGTAACCACAGAAGGTACTGTCAGAAATACTTCGTTAAAAGCACGCTCGAAAATAAACATACTGTTTTGGACTAGCTTACATAAGCGACCGTTTGTTCCCCGAAATCATTTGTTCAAAGAATGTACCTTCTCTCAGTGCCAGATTCTCACCGACAAGTCTCGGTATAATCACTCAGACGCAGTCATATTCCATCTATGGCGCGCAGACTTCGATCAGGACCGTCCGACATACCGTCCGGGAAATCAACATTGGTTGGTGTTCAGCCGAGAACCTCCGACCAGGTTATCGGACATGGTCACTGAAGACATCAGATGGATATTCAATTTAACTTTAGGCTACAGCAGATCTTCAGATATACATGCTCCACACGGACGGACGGTCGTCCACAACGAGGTGCAGAAAATGCCGAAACGAGATTTCGCCAGTGGGAAGACAAAGATGGCCGCCTGGCTCGTGAGTCATTGCTGGGATTCGAGCGGTCGGTTCGAATTCGTGGAGAAACTAAACGCCACTATCAACGTTGATGTCTTCGGAAAATGCGGCAAACCGTGTCCTGGTGATTCCAGGAAGCCTGGGACATCGAGATGTCTGGACTGGATAGGTAATTAAAATACCTTGGTCCATTTTCGTCGAAATGCCTAAAGTAATGTCAGGATGTAGACCTTTGTGAAATATTGCTGCAAAGTACGTACTGTTTGGTCAACTATTGCGGTGATTAATTTCAACATTTTTTTCATGCAGTGCATGAAAAAAGGCAAAAAGTCGACAATAATCTTTCAACCAAGAGTAAGTGGCCTTCCTCTGTGCATCACGAACTGCATTAACAAAGAACTGCTTTCTGTATAGAGTCCATTTCAAATTGTTTCCATTGCAGGCAAACAATCGGAGAGGGTGGACCAGTAGGCCCAGATTATCGAGGGTGGCATCAAAAATAGAACGTAAAAAGTCGACACAAGCATAAGGGATAGAATGACCTTGCTGTCACCTTTAGCTGCCATTTTTGAATGCTTTCCTTCAATTCGCCTTCTCGATCGGAAAATTCCGCCCAGAGTTAGAATGTTGGAGACGAATATCAGTACACAGGGAAGGTAGTTGTAGAGAACCGTGTCGAGCTGCCAAAGAATCGCCCCCGTGTTTCCACTGGGGTCGTAACTACACAGCAACATGCCTATATCTATGACGATCTCGACCAAGAATAGGCGGTGAACGCTGGCGCACAGGCAAACCGTACATATAGCCACGATGGTGGCCAGCCTGATCCTCGACGTGATGTAGACTCTCCTCAAAGGAAACCATACGATCACTGTCCTTTCGACTGTGAACGCCACGATGATCCAGGCAGATATCAACTCAAATAACAAGATACCAAATGCAACTACCTTGCATGAACCGAGAGAATAAAGCATTAGGTTCAACGAGTATCTTCCGTTCGTGATGGCCGGTAACCCACTGGTCAACCAGTGGACGAATCCGTAGACTAGGATACAGCCCGTGTCAGAGACGGCGAGGCAGCTAAGGTACTGGACGGCGGCATCGGCCCGCTGACGCGTCCTGAGGAAGATGACGAAGGAGACGGAGTTACCCAAGACACCCATTGAGAGAAAGACTAAGGATACATAACCTTCAAGGAACCACAGGAACCGTTGTACTTGCTCCAGAGCTGACGCCCATTCCGATATGGTAGGTTCAACTGTGGATGCCATGACGTTAGACCTGATCTGAAAGCACAATACCAAGTAGGAACGTAATGTATAGGATAAGAACTTCACTCATCCCCAGAGTTCAGTTGGCCATAGGTAGACCAATAGATCTACTAAACACTGGGATGATTGGCGCCAAAAGTGAAGATCACCAATAGACGGCGCTGTTTGACGAGGGATCCAATCATAATTAACCGATCCGACGCCGCCGTATCAGACTTCCTGATTGGCTAAGATACATGTACAAAATGTATACATGTACTGTATTTTCATACTCGCGGCAGATTCCCGAATCGGACTGCTAACGCCGTCTATTAATGATACTTTGAGGATCGCATCAACTGAAGCAGTTTCAGAGCGTGGGAAACGGAATGGGTAGCGGTTTGAAACTGCGGGCACTTGTGGTTGTAGGTCTTCGATGTCTTATGCCGCACGATTCCAAGAAACTTAGGTTTCCTTAGAAGTTAAAGAGTTGCCTTCGTGCCAATTTCTTCAGTGGGGCCACTGCACAAGCACCACCATCGCTGTTGTCGAGAAGACGTCTCGAAAGGAAAGCGGACCGAATTTCAAGGTTTGATGACGTGTGGAGATGGAATTAAAACTCCCTGTGCAAGTTATCGTCAATAATCCAAAATTACGTTGTGTCGCAGATGTTCGGTGGATGCTGATGGACAACCTATACATGTATAGTCTCCTGGATGAGTTCCGCAGTTGTAATATAGACAAAAGATCGGATCGAGAATGCAAAAGAACCATTTCCATCAACAGATATTTAGACACCCAAAACATGCAAGCTACTCTTGATCATTCGGTGACAATTATTGAATAACAATGTTTTGATCAAAGAGTTTATAAATATGCTTGTCGTCGTTGTTGCTGACGCTTTACTGAGTTACGGAGTGCTGACAAGCTGGTGAAAATGTTTGGGAAATGACGATAGCCTTGTACATGTATGTCTATTTTTGAGATAACCACATTTATCTTCGCAGAAGGTAGTGTAGCCTATGTATTAACTGCAGCAGCTACCGGGGATCTCTACTAGAAAGTGTCTGAGGAAGACCCCGGTTGGGGTCGAAAATTTGCTAAATTCGGAGACGACTTTACTGATACTACCCTTCTTTATGGTGGTAGCGCACTGCCCATGCATGTCTCTTGCCCAAGGTCACTGACCGGTAGTGATATCGACAGCGATTCGTCTGTGATGTCGCCAGATGTGAAGCGAAATTCTGTAGATTCGATGGCCGATAAGATAAACTCGTATGACAAACAGTACAAATAACAACCCCGGCATTTTTTCCTGGGTAACTGAACACGACAGATGCGAGCAGCATACACCGTGAAGTTATGTCTTTTGGGAGTATTTGCGTCGATTTTCGTGTATTCGCTCTACACAGTAGTAACAGCAAATGATATTTCTCAAAGGACATTTCTTGCCTCAACCGTAAGGTTTCCGAGTGATACTCAAGCTACCAATGAAGGGAAGGAGGAGATTCGTAATGGTTTTGCAAAGGCAGAGAGAAGAATGGACAAAACCATCGGGAGAGTCGACCTGCCTGCTGGGACGGTTCGGGAAACGAGTTCACTTCAAAACACGGTTCCAACGATCATCAGCCACGCACCATACGAACAGCCTGAATTGTCTGGAGTCAGAGAAACCTTCACTGAAAGGAAAACGCAGGAGGAAAGCGTAACGGACTCAAAAGACCACGAGGCCGATACAGAGAAACCCCGACACAGGAATTTACCCAAAAGGACGGTAACCACAGAAGGTACTGTCAGAAATTCTTCCTTAAAAGCACGCTCGAAAATAAACATACTGTTTTGGACTAGCTTACATAAACGACCGTTTGTTCCCCGAAATCATTTGTTCAAAGAATGTACCTTCTCTCAGTGCCAGATTCTCACCGACAAGTCGCGTTATAATCACTCAGACGCAGTCATATTCCATCTATGGCGCAAAGACTTCGATCAGGACCGTCCGACATACCGTCCGGGAAATCAACATTGGTTGGTGTTCAGCCGAGAACCTCCGACCAGGTTATCGGACATGGTCACTGAAGACATCAGATGGATATTCAATTTAACTTTAGGCTACAGCAAATCTTCAGATATATATGCTCCACACGGACGGACGGTTGTCTACAACGAGGTGCAAAAAATGCCGAAAGGAGATTTCGCCAGTGGGAAGACAAAGATGGCCGCCTGGCTCGTGAGTCACTGCTGGGATTCGAGCGGTCGGTTCGAATTCGTAGAGAAACTGAATGCCACTATTACTGTTGATGTCTTCGGAAAATGCGGCAAACCGTGTCCTGGTGATTCCAGGAAGCCTGGGAGATCGAGATGTCTGCACTGGATAGGTAATTAAAATACCTTGGTCCATTTTCGTCGAAATGCCTAAAGTAATGTCAGAATGTAGACTGATATTGCTGCAAAGTACGTACTGTTTGGTCAACTATTGCGGTGATTAATTTCAACATTTTTTTTCATGCAGTGCATGAAAAAAGGCAAAAAGTCGACAATAATCTTTCAACCAAGAAAGCAAATCAGTGGCCTTCCTCTGTGCATCACGAACTGCATTAACAAAGAACTGCTTTCTGCATAGAGTCCATTTCAAATTGTTTCCATTGCAGGCAAACAATACAAATTCTACCTCGCCCTAGAGAACTCCGACTGCGATGACTACATAACGGAGAAGGTGTGGAGAAATGCGTACATGCACAACCTCGTCCCAGTTGTCAGAGGGTCAAAGGTCAGATATGACAGAGTGCTGCCACCTCATTCCTACATAAATGCGGAAAATTTCAGAACAGTCAACGAACTTGGTGAATATCTGACTTATGTTCACAAAAACAACCACGTGTACAACAGCTACTTCCTGTGGAAAGCTATTTATAGAACTATACACGGTGGCTTCTTCTATTGCCAGTTGTGTAAAACACTCCATGAAATGCGTGGAAGAAGGAAGATAGCCGATTTGAGAAAATGGTTGGATGTTGAATCGCAATGCAATGTTGCTCCCAGCAAAGATATAAAGCTGAAATTATGGCAAACAACACGAAAAAAAGAAGTCGTAAGTTAGACTGGTACCTAATCCTCCCAACCTACGCGCTGCAGTTGGACGTGGCTAGAATAGTTAGGACCGGGTACCAGTCTAGTCATAAGTTCTACTCCATGGTGGCCAAACGTCCTCACTGGTTTTGCCGCTGTGCATCTTGATTGCCTTGTGAATAGGCCTATACAGTGTTCTGATTGGTCATGGTTCTTGGGCTATGGTGGCAGCGGCTTCGTTAGAATGTCACAAAAGTTTTTGACGGAATAAATTTCATCTCAAAATTGACCTACATGTAATGTTCAGTTCATTACCAAATCGTCCCCTGTAATACATAACTTTAGCGTACATGTTTGCATCGCAAGCAGAATTACCACCATGCACCAGACACAAACATTATCAAACCGAATGATAAATTTACCATCGCTTGATCTCAAATCACACACGCTATTCTTGTCGCCAAAGACACGTCTCTTTGCATCATTATCTATCTTTAAAAATGGCCACTGAATGTGAACGCCAATCATCATCATATTATTAGAATATTACCAAGTGATAAGCGAGATGGCTCACTCGTGATGGCGAGCACTTCGAGTCCATGTCAGTCGCACTATTATAGAGTTTTCGCAAAGGCCCCGAAAACGCGACCGTCTATCCTTTGTTCGGTGCTCTCTATGTGGCATCGAACAATGGGTTGTGCGTTCGCGTTGGCGTTTCGGGGCTTTGCGAAAACTCCCTATATAATAGGTCTACAAACTTGGAGTCGATGAGTAGTATTGACAGCTTCCTGTAGCAACTACGGACGAAGGAATTTTTTCTATCCTATCTGTTCGTCGCTACTGTTGAAGTAGAGGTGCTAAACTCTGAAAACTACCACACGCAGTTGGACTCATCACGACCATCCCGTTTAATTCTTTGTAACACCAGGCTGTGTCCAATGCCACACCAGTCAAATAGTCGGATGTCATAACACCGTGACGAAGACATGGGTTGCACAACGGAGCTTTTCTAATTTAATCGACGTCTACCCTGGAAATCCGGCAGCGTTTCCAAAATGGCTTTCACCGTCGAAACCACCACATCGAACTGGGCAAAGACAGTGGAACAAATCCAGCGATTCCTTTGGTACTTCGAAGGCTATGCCTCCCTCGTCTTCTATTCCGCGGGCATTTTAGGTAACGCCATCTCTTTCGTGATTTTCATTCGAACCCGTCATCGCGCCGATGCATCTGTTCAGTATCTCAGCTGCCTGGCCCTTTCTGATACTGGTTGTATTGTATTGTATGGTTTTTTACGGTGGCTTAACCGCGGACTACTTGCAATTACAAATGGAAGATATTTTTTCGAAATAGCGCTTTTATCTCAAAGTTCGTGCAAAATATCAGCTTTTGGTATCTTGCTATTCCAGTGTATTTCAGCCTGGATCATCGTGGCCTTCACTGTAGAAAGGACAGTGATCGTGTGGTTTCCTTTGAAACGAATCCTCATCACATCCAGAATCAGATTTGCGACCATTTTGACGATCTGTGTACTTTCTGTCTGTGCCACCATCCATCGGTTATTCATGTCCGATATCATTGCCAAAAAAGATACAATTTTCTGCAGTTACGAACCAAGCAACAACGCTGCACCGTTTTTGATGCAGTTCGACACAATTCTTTACAGTTATCTGCCGAGTGTAATAATCTTTTTATCAAATATTCTAACCCTCGCTGGAATATCCCGATCAAGGAAACAGGTCGAAGGGAAACATTCCAAGACGGCAGACAAAGCTGACAGCAAGGTCATCCTGTCATTGATGCTGGTATCGACTATGTACGTCGTATTTCTAACGCCACCACCCATACTCTGGGTACTTTGGTCCAACGCCTCTATGGGCAACGATCCAACTTATGCTCAAATTATGTTCTATCTCGGTTACATTTTTAGCCACGTTAGTATTTTGAATTACTGTTTTAATTTCGTCATCTACGTCTGCACACTACCTTTCTACCGTAAAGAGTTGAGGACGATTTTCAAATTTACTAGAAACACTTGCTGGCCCAGAAGTACCAGGAACAATTTATCGGGTGGGACGAGCAGATAGATGATGACGGTAGAGTTAGAATGGCATCAGGATTTTTGGGAGAGAAGGCATCTACAACGAAACGGAAAGCAAGTTTTTCCTTTCTATGATCAACGAATGGTGTCGCCATCTCTGAAGTGATCGTAGAACTATGCGCCCTAATGTGGAGCATCCGACTGCCATCTGCTGTTCGTCAAAAGAACCACCAGCAAAGCAGGCCGCCCTCCACGAGACTGGTATGAACTGATCATAGTGATTAAAGAATTAGTTTTATATTTTCAAATGTTTCAGAATGAACGGTTGAAGCCAGTGGCCCATAGTACAGACTAAAACACACTACGGAATAAAACAAGGCTGACGAAACAAAAGTGAATACCAAATAGTGGGGGACAGAATCGAATGCCTCCTCTATATCCATGAAGGCCTATGGTCATAGATAATTTGTCAAAGCAGGCAATCACATCAGAGATTATTTTCTAACTATTCTCCGACGACGGTTCATGCTATTATCATCGAGAGAATCAAAATAACCAAGAATAGATTAAACTGTTATCAAAATATCCTGTTATTTTTAAGTTACTCAGTGACGATTGTTAATAAAAGTCGTAACGTTCGCTACAAATAGATGTTTAAAACCATCTGATTGGGCGGAACATCAAACCAAATTCATAAGCGAGCCTTGATGATGGAAGGCTGACACGAACTGGTCATGGCAGAGTGGACTGGGAATGCTTGGATTCATGTAACGGTGTGCCGTTTGCATCGGAGGTGGATGTGAGTTTCCAAAAAGCTTCTCAGTATTATGAAAAAGCACTAAAAAGCCATCGTACACCCGTACACCGAATAAGCGTGCAAGGCTGTAAATGGGGACGCTATAGCTCAACAGAGGGCAGCAGACCGAAACCCGGTCAGCAACACTATCTGACTTCGAGGCCTTTATGGCCAATGCTGGCTTATATTATGTCATCCTTCCTACGTTATCCCACAAATTCAGAAGCAAGGAAGTGGGCACTGACGCTACAACAACCTCACTGATCATGAGTGATCAGTTGACGATGATGACTTCCCCCACCGAACTCGCCACATCAAGCTGGGCGTCAACTCTTAAATTCGTCCAGAATTTTCTCTGGTTCTTTGAAGGCTATGCCTCACTCGTTGTCTTCTCAGTCGGCATTTTAGGTAACACCATATCTTTCATAATTTTCCTACGAACCCGCCATCGGGCCGATGCTTCGGTACAGTATCTCAGCTGCCTGGCCGTCTCCGACACTGGCTGTATTGTATTATACGGCTTTAGTCACTGGCTGAACAGCGGGCTAATGGCAATTACCGACGGTCTGCACTCTTTCGACGTATTGCTTTTTTCTCGAAGTTCGTGCAAGATATTAGCTTTTGGTATCTTGTTATTCCAGTGCGTCTCGGCCTGGATCATCGTAGCCTTCACTGTAGAAAGGACAGTGATCGTCTGGTTTCCTTTGAAACGAATCCTCATCACATCCAGAATCAGATTTGCGACCATTCTGACGATTTGCACAATGTCTGTCTGCACCACCGTCCATCGATTGTTCCTGACGGATATCCTAATGAATAAGGGTCCCACTATGTGCAGTTATGACCCTGGCGACAATGCTGGCCCATATCTGATGCAATTCGACACATCTCTTTACAGTTATCTTCCGAGTGTAATCATTTTTTTATCAAATATTCTAACCCTCGCTGGAATATCCCGATCAAGGAAACAGGTCGAAGGGAAACATTCCAAGATGGCAGACAAAGCTGACAGCAAGGTCATCCTGTCATTGATGCTGGTATCGACTATGTACGTCGTATTTCTAACGCCACCACCCATACTCTGGGTATCCTGGTCCGCCATCTCTGACCCGAGACAACATGACCCTTTCTATGCTCAAGTTATATTTCTTGTGGGTTACATTTTAAGTCGTGTTAGTATTTTAAACTATAGTTGTAACTTCGTCATCTACGTCTGCACACTCCCCTTCTACCGTCAAGAGTTAAAGACGATTTTTAAATGCCCGAGAAGCCTTCGCTGGCCGTGTCTGAAAAACGCGGGTTTTTGAGACACGGCAATGCTTCTCGAAATCCCCGTGTTTTCGTTAGTTCTTCGCACGGCGACAGATGGCGCAGCCATTAAGTGACGTCGTTTTCGCGCCTCCGACAATGTCTGCCAATTCAGAAATGACCGAAGAGTCAATGTTTTGCAGCGCAACTGTCGCCGGGCTGGCATGCCTTGATAATTAATGTGGGTGTCTTGGACGGTACTCCCTGATTTCAAATTCAACGTACTTTGAGTATTTTGAAGGCAGGGTATTCAGTCAACTCAGTATATCAATTATTGCTGTAACTTTGTCGTCGATGCCTCCACTATATGTCATTCCATCGGCGAGATCTCCGATAGTTTTTGTGTTCTTTTTTTACTGAAACATTACCAGTTTCAGCCACGCCGCTACCCGCTGAAAGATGGGATTTACCAAAAATAGATAAAGACCTGGGCCCGGTTGCACGAAACCCACGACAGCGCTATCTTGGTGTTAGCGCTATCTTCATGTTAGATGACGTAAAAATCCATTGTTCTTTTACGTCATTTAACATCAAGATAGCGCTAACACCAAGATAGCGCTGTCGTGAGTTTCGTGCAACCGGACCCTGGTCTTTATCTATTTTTGGATTTACTCATCTCCAGGAAAACGACTCCTAATTCATTAACTAGTTTACCGTACAGGAAGAGTATCGTACATGTCGTATTCCGTTACCGTACGCGAGTACAATGCCGCCAAGATAGATGGCGACAGTTGCGCTGAAGCATACGGTGGCCAGGGCCGTATTTAACTTTTTGGTCCAGGGGGGGGGGGCAGAAGCCTCTCAGGGGGGGCAGAAGACCTCTTTTTGCCTTGTTTTGCCCAAAATCTGCATGAAAATCACGTTTTTTGGTTGGCTCAGGGGGGGCAACTGCCCCCTCGCCCCCTTTAAATACGGCCCTGGTGGCGGGTCTGCAGCTCATGTGTATAGCTCGACTGGCAACTGCGTACTACGGGCAAAGACTGTGACTGCTCTGCTTGAATCGCATGCGGTCTTCCACAGTGAGATGGTTGTGCATGGTAAGCCCGATTCTGATCCTTCGCCCTCGTCTATCCGATGTTCCAGAAGCACCCTGGATATTGACGGTTGTGTTGTCGGCAAACATTCATACACGCGGCCGCGTCCGCGCCGCCGAAATGCGGAGGAGGGCGGTCTGGAAAAGTCTGTGCAACAGGGAAAACAACCATGGCCATCACTCAGCAACCTCCGGACAATTCATGGACTTGCTGGTATCCTCTCTTATCATGAGATCATCCCGAGTTTAAGGGAGTTACTCTACATGGGGCGAGGTTGATAACCGGTACTTCAACAACAATGTTAATAGAGGTCGCCATTTACGCGTGTATGCTCAATCTCCAACGCAGAGGTCAGACGGTTTCACCTTACAAGTGGAGCAAACCGAAAACGCGGAACGCCGTACCACTGGGCTAGCGAGTTTGGTGTATGCTTAGCGCAGGATAGGGGAGGAATACAGGGTACAGGGTACAGTGCCCCTTTAAGTGGTGGGCGGTGGGAACCACATCCAAAACCTTCTGGGGTACATGTAGGCGTGTCAATCTTTTCCGACTGTGGTCGGACCCCAGTGTAGATGGCAGCACCGATGCTAAGCCAGAATTTGAGGACTAGGGGTCTACCGACTACCTCACTGACCTCGTAATGGACAGAGGCTACGTCCATTTCACGCTTGGTATACAGGGGTCAATTACAAGACAAACAACGTTTTTTTTCGCGTTTCTTCTCTTAAATTTTTTCTCATATTTTTGGCCCGCCATTTTGGCGGAAGAAATGCTTTTCCTACATCTCCGTATTCAGCACCATATAAAATGTGAAATTCAATTGAAAGACAAAAACAACTAAGAAATACGACTCTCAAGTCGACGGACATACCAAATGTACAAAACGTGTTAAACTACTAGTTTCCTAATTAAATGTCGAACTTTACAAGACAAAATCGAGGGAAGGTTTCTGCACGAACTGTTAGTGAAATCAATAAATTCGGCATCGGTACGACAATTCATGGTGAAACCCTCCCTTGTTTCTGGAACAATACACAGATGCAATGTACACAGGACCACACGACAGACTATTTATGTCATGATGAAATGTACTACATCCGCTAGAAGACATTCCGCGTACAAACCAGTTGCATCAGCAGACCGTTTCTGCTGTCACTCGACGCGACTCCTAGCGGAGGCAGAAAATGGTCCAGAACCTTGAGATGCAATTGAATGAATCGCTTGATCACAAGAGGTAGAAATTGCAATACCCTATACACTTGTAAGTATTTATTTATAAACTAGATTCGTAATGATTTCGTGACGGCGTGTATTAGACTGGTTCCCGTCTTTGCGCGCCATTCCAGCGGTGCTACTTCCGCTGTGGAATGAGCGCCACGGTCGCGAGTGGAGCGCAAAGGCGGGAACCAGTCGAGGAGTGCATGAGAACATGAATGGCGACACGTTGGATCAATTCCAAGGATTATCAGGGCACGCACCAACGACAAGTAAATATATTTACCAGTCGAAAAGCAAATGAAAATAGGCAGGGCACTTGGCGTCATCACGCCCTCCCTAGATAGGAAATATCCCCAACCGATTTCATCGCAAGTTACCAAATACCACACGTGACCTGACAGACCCTGCAGGTTTGTCATCCAAGACAAAAATAAAAGTTTTTCAATCAAAGTTTCAAGGCACAACAATAAATCTCTCTTTCGGCCTGTTCCAGTTTGATGACAAAGATATTCTTTCAATGGTTCTGCAAAAATGCTGGTTTATGAATGAGATGATGACGTACGTACATTCAAACTGTGCCTGATGCAATCGAGCATGACCTATCTCAACATTCACTGAGCATGAACGGATCACGCACGAGACGCATGGTCGATTTTTAAACACCTGGACTGAAATGCGTACAACATTCCAACCGGGTATTTCCATAAAATTCATTAATATCGTGAGACATGTGTTGTACAGGCACGTTTGCAGTTGCTGATCGATTAATAATGCCTTCATGATAATAGCTAGGCCTTTTCATACTGCACTGGCCCATGGCCTAGTTGTGTGATTTACCGGTTTCGTATTATTACAAAGGTATACCTGGCCTCGCACCGCTGTTACAAATTTTCTGAAAAACGTATGTATGAGGCTTTGGCTTCCCACCCAGGCAACCATTTTGTAATAATCCAGTAGACCTACAAACCAATGAAGTGTCATTACTTATCCAAGGGGAGTACTGATTTTGAACCTAGTCACAACATGGTTCAAACCCTGCCACACAATTACAATCTTATGTAGATAATTACAATTAAGCCTAGCACAGCCCAAACACTCTTATTCTTGGTAATTACAATTGTTAGGCCTACCATGGTAATTAAGCTTGGTTTGGTTTGTTAAACAATACAACACTATTTAGAATGACAAGATTTTCCTTCAAGAGCTGTCGAAAACACAGCCTAACTGTCAACCTTGACACATCGATGGTCCTTAATTCGGTGTTTGGCGGCATCTCAAATAAGGAGTAACTGAACTGAGATCTAAAGTGAAATAAAACATGTTAGATGATTTTTGGACAAAGCCATGAGATTGGGCTAACACCGAACGCAGAACTACGTTGAGCAAGGCTGAACCAAAAGATAAACACAAAGGAACTGTTTATCAACATTAAAATGAATGACAGAAACAGGAAGTGCAAACTGCGGCGACCTGAATGTGGCTGATGACTCACTTTCATTATTCAAATGATGGGAGTTTTCAAGCCAGTCTCATTCAGAGAACAGCATTAGGCCAAGTAAAAAAATATATTACATGTAGATTAGCGTCCCATCCCACCCCAAAAAGTGCAAAAACTGCAAAAAGATTTTACAATGCATTTCCTATGAAAAGAATACCTCCCCAAAATTTTGGCAGTCTGAATTTTTTTTTATTTGATTTTGACATGTCTTTTCAGCCTCAAACTAGTAAAAATAAAAAATAAAAACCCCCTCCCCACTCATCTGAGAAAAAAGGACGCTAATCTAATTATTATTTTTACTTGGCCTTATGCAGCGCCCTGAAAAATCCTTCAAATTTGGTAAAAGAACAAGATTCGACAAAAACTGCAAACTGAAAGTTAACAAATGAATAGAACATCATATGTAAGAATTTAGATGCTGCAAAATGGTGATGATGTGATGTCCATCATAGAAACGTAGCATCATGGCCAGTCATGCCAGTTGGTTCTCTCTACAGCAAGAAAATGTCTGAACATCAAATAAGATTTTACAATGCATTTCCTATGAAAAGAATACCTCCCCAAAATTTTGGCAATCTCTGAAAAAAAATTTTATTTGATTTTGACATGTCTTTTCAGCCTCAAACTAGTAAAAATAAAAAAATAAAAACCTCCCCTCCCCACTCATCTGAGAAAAAAGGACGCTAATCTAATTATTATTTTACTTGGCCTCATGCAGCGCCCTGAAAACTCCTTCAAATGTGGTAAAAGAACAAGATTCGACAAAAAAACTGCAAACTGAAAGTTAACAAATGAACAGAACATCATATGTAAGAGTTTAGATGCTGCAAAATGATTATGGTGATGATGTGATGTCCATCATAGAATTAGAAACGTAGCATCATGGCCAGTCATGCCAGTTGGTTCTCTCTACAGCAAGAAAATGTCTGAACATCAAATGTTTTATAATGACAGTCTTAGCAATTTGGAATGACGTATCCGCAACAGATAACGTTGAAGCTTCTCCGGTTACGAATCTTACACTTACAGGCGTAGTCAGGTAGTTACGAGCACAAAACGTAATGTCATCCCTCATATCACAGGTATAACACACACAAAGTCACAGAATACGACTCCATATTGGGAGAGTTCATAATGTGCGGCAAATGAAAGATCCAATTGATGACGTCATCATCCACGATGATGATGATGAAATGTACTTGGCAACATCAGGATCACATTCGACAAAAGTGAAGTGTCCGATTGTTTTGATGGAAGGCACGAGATCATGAAACGTGAAATGAACGAGAGTTGGTGATGACGAAACAGATCATAATCGCAATAATGAGCAGTGACCACCAGACGACAAGCAATCAGCGGACAATCCATCATTTAGGCGTAAACAAGCAAACAACAGCAACATCTGACATCGTCATTCTCCTTTTTTTCATTCCGCACCCTCTCAGCTTATAATTGACCCTTTTCCACGATAATATTTCAAGGAAATGTCTTTTCACGTCTCAAATCTTCATCAGGAAACCATCTTCATGAGATGTACCACATATCATTGACCTCAGCAGCAAAGTTCACGACCGAATTGAACATCATCCATCACAACACAACATACTTGAACCGCAGCCATCTTGTTTTTGGCCCAGCGCCAGACGATTGGAACATTGCCAATGACCACATTTCCAGACAGCGTGGTGGCGGCCATGATAGTCTGGGCCAAAACATAACAGAAGACGTCCTTTAAACATAGCTTTCTTAGACGTATAAACAATCTCGATCGACGAAATCTCCTTCTACACTCAAAGCCACAATAAGAAACATATGAAACGATGCTTTTGGCGAGATTTTCCTTCATATGTCCACGTCTCCGTCTGAATCGTAGTGAAATGACTTCTTCCTTTCCCTTGTGCCATACAGACGCTGCACTGCCTCCTTAATGAGCGAGCCTTCCCTGAGTAAAGATTGTAGAAGTTCATGCGGGTTTTCACTCGTTTTTAACGGTTTCATCCTACATTTTAAACTTGGTGAGCAACAATTGCACGCACTCCCGTGGTCCCTGGATTGACATTTTGATGGAAGTCTGTAAGGTACTGCATATGGCGAAGTCCGATAAACGCGTTGCTTCTGTCTGGCTTTTAGCCGAAGTGTTTCACTAATTTTCTCCACTAAATTGTCTATATCTTGAGCTACGGCTGCCTGGTTGTCCTTGTTAGTATCCCTGAGAACGGTCTGCTCCTGTTTGATGGGCATTGTGGATGAGTTCTTCATACAAATTCCGGCAAAAATTGGAAACACTGTTGATGAATTGCGGAAATTTGAATGAATGGCGTGGTTTGTTGTCCTACACTGCACCATACCAAACACAAAAATTAATGCGCGACATAGTGCAATATTATTCGAATGATTGTGTTTTATTCCTACCGCCACAGTAAACATATTTCAATGAAAATGTTATTTATAATCATTCTTCAACTTATGAATGCTTAACATAAACGTTAATTGCTTTAATTAGAAAACTAGTACGTAAACAAAATTGCACCAACGCGGAAGGATCGACGTCGGCAGGCCGTGATGCGGTTTTGGTGTAAACACACGTCTAGAAATTTCCCGATGTCGGATTGGTCGGATTTTCGCGGGTTTAGAAATCCTTTCAGGAAATGGGTCAGACAGAAGAATAACAAGGAATTAAATACCACGAGTTGAGAACATGATTGCATTCCATGCATCCGGTGAAACATAACCTCGGTATTATTAAAAACCTATTTTGCCATTTATTCAGCTCTGTGGTCATAATATTATCGATTGAATGGGGGCACTCTCCGACGTGCCGAACGTATGATTAGTCAGCACGGCATTCAATACACATGAGGAAATATTGCCGACGGTGAGCTCGGGGTATCAGCTGAGGTCATCGGGCATAATTTGATAAAAATAAAGATGACCTCTTTTTCTAATGGTATGAGAGATTTTTAAAAATTATCATGGACTGAGAATCTCATCCTAAGAACATCAGGGCCCATATTTTCAAAGCTGTTTTAACGCTAAAATGCATTTTAGTCCAGCGTGCTGGACTAAAATGCATTTTAGCGTTAAAACAGCTTTGAAAATATGGGCCCAGGGGTTCTTTCCCTCCCTTCGTCACCGCACATGGTGACGAAGGGAGCCAGCGCTAAGAACCCCTGATGTTCTCATGGAGAATCTTCTTACTAAGATTCTCAGTTCCATGATCTGATGAATACACAAGATATTTTCCCGTAAATAGGCCTACATGTATAAATGTGTCCCTATGTGAAAACATCTCTCTACATGTAGGCCTATTTCTTAGTTTTTCGCATCCCTATGAAAATACTGTATCTATTTCATAGTTTTTCGAATGACGCATCTGTTTCATATTTTCGTCTTCCAGAAAAAAGAAAAGGGACATAATTATAGACCTTTCCAACAAAGATGCGTCGGCGTTCTAGACACTTCTCACCATATGACGTCAGAAGCGTATTAATACTATTCAATGACACGAAGCTGGTCAAGCAATTCATGGGCAAAAAAGTTGAGGTAAAAAACATGTCTGAGAGGATGCGTTTGGTATGCTTGGACAATGAATGGCCACGACGTCATTTGGGGGAACTAGCAGACCACCATCTTTGTTGGGAAGGTCTGAACTTGTTGAACATCGTGGTATGTCTCTCCTGGTGGTTTTTTAAGATCACTGTCTGAGGTTGCATTCGGCTTGAGTCTATTTGAGGCTCACAGCCTGCCCCCGAAGTAGTGATGACGTGGTCATAGATTTTATCACAGCTGGTCTGAAATCTCAGCTGCAAAATCCGATCGATCGAGATTAGTCACCTATTGTGAACCGGCATATTTTTACATGTGGACGCATAGGGACACAATAGCGAGGTTTCGCAGGCGCCCGGTTAGGCCATACGTTTATCTATTGTTTGGGTATACCCACACAATAGATAAACGTCGTGGTAGGGCCTAACCGGGCGCTTGCGAAACCTCCCTAATATCGTACCTGTTACGAGGGATGCGGACGTTTGGTTCATCGTTTTTTTCAGTTTTATATAAGTTGAAAGTTCCTAGATACAGATTGTCGCAAAGATGACATCAAAGTCTCCGTCCCAGACGGCGACATCACGCCAGATGCTGGCTGGGCGGGGCGCGACGCTTCGTGATTCAATACGCTACATATTTATTCCAGAAGCTACATTGCACATGAGGCCACGTGTCACCGGCTGATAGTGACTGCACGTGGTAGGCCTAGGTTCGATCGATGGAGTAGAACATGTAGTAACAACCGGGAAGATGCAAACACTATGACATAAATCGATTAATTTTTCCGGGACCTCGAAAAGTAGTCCGGCGGAAGTAGGCCGTGAAGTCCACGTGCTCTTGGTGACGTCACCAAACGCGTTATTATAGTTACGACGTAGAAGCGCGGGAGACCCAGATCGCTTGATCCCAGGGTAACAAAATTGATTTGTCCACTTTTTGTTTAGTTTCCCTGAAGTTGAGATTGATGATGGCGGCGGGGTTGCTGGCGGGGGATGAATGCATCTTCAGTAGCATCGCATTGGGAAGAACAACTTTCACTTTAAAGAGCCGGCGGCAATCACAAGAAAGGGGCTGCAACAAGACGGAATTCTCTGATTTGGCGGAATGTGTGAGCGCTGATCATTCCTGGTCCAGTCAAGGACTTGCTTGACGCCGGCCATCTAGGCCCTGCCGTGCCCGGGACTTCGATCTCGATGGGGAGTGATAAAGGGGAAATTAGACAAAGAAATCGATTTCAAGGGCTGCGGTTAGTGACTGCTGATAAAACTGTAATCAAGATTGCAGGGCTGGTGAAATGCAACGGTGGCTGATGCAATGGTCGGTGGCCCTATACCAAGGGTTAGGATGTTGACTATATTGACTTTTCACACGCGGAGCAGTTCAGAGGACATTTCACAGTGAGCCCTGTCGCCTAAGAGGGTGTTCTGGGTCCGGACATCCGCACAAAATGTTACGACGCCCTACACAAACATGCCCGTCCTGTATGGGACTGGGGTTGTTGAGTAGTACAGTCATCACCAGGGCCGTATTTAGCGACGGGGGGGGGGGCAGGGGGACAGTTCCCCCAGAGCCAACCGTAAAACGTTATTTTCATGCGGATTTTGGGCAAAAAACGGCAAAAAAGGTCTACTGCCCACCCCCCGGACCAAAGCTAAATACGGCTCTGATCACTTTTGATATGAAGGCGCGTTTCTCATGGTCTTATCTCCACACAAAACATTATAAACATCATGACTGCTTTGTCGATGCCTATTCTTAGGCCTGCTGATCATGCACGTGACAATCGGAATATCGATTGATGGACTTCGCTGTAAGAATAGACCTAATATTTTCAGGTAGACATAAACAAGTCCAGGAATAGCGTGACCCAAGCTAAGCTTAATTCTTTCGGCTCAAAATGAATAAAAATAGACTGTTTTACAAAAGGCCTACTTTGTGCACTACTGGCAAATCGCCACAATCCAGAAAAACATGTTTACTTCGGCGTGATCTTATGTTCATTGGTTTTTCAATCCCATGGTTGCGGTTGTTCCCGCCAAATTGTGCCGATGGATGTGGAAGTTGAGAAGCAGCCATGTGGCTTGATGAAATCTGATGAGACGTCGCTATTCATGATTTCCTGTTATCCCGCAGCCCACCCGAGGAACCTCCGGAAAATCCCGAGTACGTATCAGGGGAGGGGCGTGTCCATGGAAATGGGTTGCTTGAGGTCAATCATCAAAACACTTGCCGGCAGCCACGAGCACTTGCCCCTGATTGAACCCACTGTTTATTGTTATTGGTCTTTTCTGAGCACTCAAGGTCGGTGTTCCCGATAAAGTTTCATTTTGATATTCAGGTGCATTCCGTCTGTTGTTGACTGGCAGCTCTAACCTGTTATATATCGGAGGACCCCCCCCCCCCCANNNCACTTTTTTCGACACATATAGCTTTCACAATAACCCTCATTTGTTGCAGTGGTTTGGACATCATCATCACCGGTTATTTGGGGCTAGTGGTGTAATACTAATAGATCAACATATAGAAAATAGTGCCATTCCGAGATTGCTTTTCGACCATCTAAGTCAATTGATAGGGGAGTAAAACTTTCTGGCATTTTTTCCAACATTTTGAACATTTTGTCGTCCAAAACGTGTCTCAAATGGAGCGGTTCCCCTGTAGTTAATATACGCCTATATGTAAATGTTACATTTCATACATATCGTCAGGAACAAGATGTTATATTTTAAATAAATTTCTGTATTGAGTTTGGCAATGCTTTATCACATAAGGCTATTTTTACTCTCATTCATGGCACAGTTTAATTGGCAAGGGTCCAGAAAACATCACATCCTAGAGTGTAGAATAATCGACTGACATGACTGATGTGAACGCCTGATCATGGCCTATAAAAGCGTGAGGCTTTCATTTTACCGGGTTGGCCCCTTTCAAATGTATTAGGGAGGTTCAGATTTAAACTGATTCCCGTCTTTGCCGCGTCAATTCCGCGGCGCTACTGTCTGTTATGGAATGAGCGCCACGGGAGTGCAGTAGCAAAGACAGGAACCTGTCTCGTTCAGATTAATAGACCGACTACGGAGTGGGAGGATGCGGATTTCTTTTTGCGGACGATTTCATTACTGGCTGGAGTATATAGTCCGACGTAGGCCTAGGCCTACGCGCCTAAGCAACACACTAGAGCGGTCAAGGATAAAACATTCCGCTTCTTCACGAAAGCAAGAAACCGCAGCTCTCTGCCGAAGGATTGTGAACAACTGGACCCCAAAAGACCGCACCCACTGGTAGCCGCCATATTGAATTCAAATATGGCCGCCAAAATAGCTAATTTTTCGACTGTAGGCCTATCTCAGGTCCTGCATACAGTAAATGAAGTACATGTATAGTCTTTAATCATGTTTTTGAGCTCAGGGAACAACATGATATTATGTCGGATGGCCGCATTTTGTACTGAATCGACTTAATAACCGACCTGCAGAACAGTAACCATTTCAAGCCGTTCTTGGATCTCGGAGCTTGTACTGTACTGGCCTTGGTAGTACCATATCACCTTCAGTTACCTGCATCTCGGTAAATCCCGTGGTTGTTTTTAGAGTCTACCGTTTTCGATGCCCAGTACCATGTACCAAACAACGGCGACAGGTGCGCCGACTCATGAATGAATAAATAGGCCTACTGTTATTCTAGTGACGTCATCGTGCGTCATCAGATACGGCCGCAACAGGTGTCTGGTCCAAAATACATGAATTTATGCTGACTTATGCAGACTAGACTGGTTCCCAACTTGGCCGCGACACTCCCGTCCTGTGGAACGGACACAGTAGCGCCACAAAGACGGGAATCAGTCTTGAGGGCAATACCTGGTGCATTTCAGGTGCGCGAAAGATTTATGTGACTTGGAAATCTGCCAACAAGTCCTCCACGTACAACTCGGAATTCTCAAAATAAGTATTCGTAAATCATGCTTACTGGGTCAGTGTGCCACGGAATTAGGTCACAGATCTTTCTCCTGCTCATCATCCATCATATCTGAATGGATCAATTGAAGGATCACGAGGGATGGTTGTGACAGCTGTAAAATTCATTGACGGGGGGCCTGTCATGTGCACGTCAATCTGATGTGCCACGAGGCTGGATCAGGGTGTCATGCCTATGGTAATTTCAGAAGCGTGCACCTGTAGAAGAAGATGAACCATTGGTCTTTGGGCCCAGGCCAAAAATCGCCCTACAGTTTTTGTTTGTGAACGTGTTTGATTTCATATACATGTAGAACATTCAAAGCAGTCAACCATCACAAACATTCATTGAGAAGTAGTGAGAAATTAAGTATCATTTTACGTACAATTTATGGCATGTTGCCAACGCCGCCCCACTGCCAACACATACGAATGTCTCCGACGAACCTCAAAAGCCCCATGATGCTTGTGACACGCACGCACACGGACACGCACATAAAACATTACTAAGATTGTTACAAAACTGTTGTTTATTTCTTGGTAAAGTTACAACTTCATATGTATATATGTGTAAGTAGCAGTAAGAATTACATGTATAAGTACAATACAAGGGCAATGAGCATGCAGAGGGAAGACACTTCTCTCCACCGACTTCTGGCTTGACACGTCTGCCAGGGGCAGATCCAGGAATTGGGAAAAGAGGGGGCGCCCTGTGCTTGGAGCATTGAAATTGGCGCCCAATTCCAGAATTTCACAGTTGATTTTTATACATATTTGTTGGCCAAAAGGGGAAGCGCGCGCCTGGTGCGCCCCCCTCTGGATCCGCGCCTGTCTGCATACTTCACAGTAACAAATTTCATTTCATTTCGTTGCAGCTGTGAAAGGAATGAATACCCAAAGGTCAGGGAAAATGTCCCGCGAACAGAAGATCCTATGACCACATTCTAATTTCTGGTGTTTGTTTTCTATAGCCATGTATTTTAATCCGTCATGGAGCAATAGAAGCGGACACTTTTTACACAAGGACATTCTTTACTCTTACACCGCCATGGGCTTACAACCAGTGCATGACCAATATGTATCAGGCCCATTGCGACTTCAGGTATAATTTTGCAAGCAGCTAACTGCAAGAGCTACCTCAAAAACCCCAAATGTCATGGTTACTTTTATGATAACAACACAGTGTGGAGATTACTGGATTAGTAATGACTTAAAAACAATCAGTCACTGAGTATACGAAGTGTAAAGCATTGTTAAAAGTTATTAATATAAATGATATGTACAACTATGAATAAAACGGCAGCACATAGTTTGATTGAGAGAAATGGTACTGTACATGTAGATGTACGCTTATTTGTTCACTTGTGGCTCAGAATATGTTTCAAAATCTTTCATATGCATTTGAGAAACCACAATACCTGGAGACATGGGCCTCGTCTTGTCACTAAGAAAGTATCTCAATACCTGGAGACATGGGCCTCGTCTTGTCACTGAGGCAAGTATCGCAATACCTGGAG
>NMRB01000203.1:460616-488383 GCA_002633025.1 Notospermus geniculatus
GTACACACTTTTCTCGACACCTATATAGCTTTCATAATAACCCTCATTTGTTGCAGTGGTTTGGACATCATCATCAACGGTTATTTGGGGCTAGTGGTGTAATACTAATCGATCAACATATAAAAAATAGTGCCATTCCGAAAATAGATTGCTTTTCGACCATCTAAGCCAATGATAGGGGAGCAGGCAAAAGTTGCTGGCATTTTTTCAACATTTTGAACATTTTGTCGTCCAAAACGTGTCCCAAATGGAGAGGTCCCCCTGTAGTTATATAGGCCTACATGTAAATGTTACATTGCATTACATATCGTCAGGAACAAGAGGTTATATTTTTGGTTATACCTTAAATAAATTTCTGTATTGAGTTTGGCAATGCTTTATCACATAAGGCTTCCTTTACATAGAACTATACGGTATACGAATACCGCGGTTAACAATTGCTTCACGGTCGTGAATCCACTTGAAGCCTTTGTTAAATGGCGTTTTCGTATACCGTATACTTCTATGTAAGGGAAGCCTAAGGCTATTTTTAGTCTCGTTCGTGGCACAGTTTAATTGGCAAGGGTCCAGAAAACATCACATCCTAGAGTGTAGAATAATCGACTGATGTGAACGCCTGGCCTAAAACGTGAGGCTTTCATTTTACCTGGTTGACCCCTTTCATGAATTAATTAGGGAGGTTCAGATTTAGACTGGTTCCCGTCTTTACCGCTTCACTCCCGCGGCGCTACTGTCTGTTGTGGAATGACATTCGGAACGACCTGAGGCGAACTGCTCATCTATCCACTGGGCGGCGCTTTTCACCTCGGACACAAGTCCAAGGCAGCCATGTTGTTTATCAACAAACCCACGTGACCGACCGTGGAACTATTTTCGCCGAATTTTGGCCTGCAAAAGGTATCCAACCTTATTTCCTGGATATGTTGAGGCGGCATATTATATATAAACTTACCGATATCTCACCCAATCTGCCAATTATTGATCACTAACGCAACGTTTTTGTGTGACCTATTTCGTTCATGCGCAGGGTGTGATGAGGCGACCGCATCCAAACCCACTGAAACTCAAGGCAATCACTGCGCATTCAAGATGGCTGCCTTGGAATTGTGTCCGAGGGGAAATGCGAGTGTCTACGGAAATTGCCGAGCAGTTGCCTTCGGAAGTTCCGAATGGTGGAATGAGCGCCACGGGAGTGCAGTGGCAAAGACGGAGTAGGATAAAATATTTCGCTTCTTCACTAAAGCAAGAAACCGCAGCTCTCTGCCGAAGGATTGTGAACAACTGGACCCCAAAAGACCGCACCCACTGGTAGCCGCCATATTGAATTCAAATATGGCCGCCAAAATAGCTAGTTTTTCGACTGTAGGGCCGCATTTTGTACTGAATCGACTCCAACCGACCTGCAGAGCAGTAACCATTTTAAGCCGTTCTTGGATCTTGGAGCTTGTACTGTACTGGCCTTGGTAGTACCTTCAGTTACCTGCATCTCGGTAAATATCCCGTGGTTGTTTTTAGAGTCTACCGTTTTCGATGTCCAGTACCATGTACCAAACAACGGCGACAGGTGCGCCGCCGACTCATGAATGAATTAATAGGCCTGCTGTTCTAGTGACGTCAACGCGCGTCATCAGATACGGCCGCAACAGGTGTCTGGTCCAAAATACATGAATTTATGCTGACGGAGAGAAGTTCCATTCTTGTAATAAAGGTTACATACCGAGTTCACTTTGTAATTTACCGGTATGCAGGGTCATGGAAAATATTGAGAGCAGTTTAGGGACACCCGTTTCGCTCAGATCGGCCATTTCTAAAATGCGGATTCTGCGGAATCTGCGCATTCGGCGGAATCTGCGGATAAAGGTTAAATTGGTGGATTGAGTGAGTGTAATTAATAGCCCAAGTGTGTATATAATCTGTACTAGAGTATAGTGTGCATGTCTGTAGTAAGGTCCTTATCTGTGGTCCTTTTGTTTCCGCTTCCCAGGTGTATTTACCCATAATGCGGTCATAATGCAAATGTAGGATTATGTTTTAATGCTACCTTGTGGAATAAAATTCTGGGATTAACTACATGTATTTGCGATGCCATTTGGACTGCGTGTTGGAAAAGATGCTTTTGATTGCTGTTTTTCCCAAACCTTTAAGCAAATTGCGACTCCCAAACTGGACCCAGATTTGGAATTTAAAAACAATGACTGCTACATNTCCCAACTTGGCCGCGACACTCCCGTCCTGTGGAACGGACACAGTAGCGCCACAAAGACGGGAATCAGTCTTGAGGGCAATACCTGGTGCATTTCAGGTGCGCGAAAGATTTATGTGACTTGGAAATCTGCCAACAAGTCCTCCACGTACAACTCGGAATTCTCAAAATAAGTATTCGTAAATCATGCTTACTGGGTCAGTGTGCCACGGAATTAGGTCACAGATCTTTCTCCTGCTCATCATCCATCATATCTGAATGGATCAATTGAAGGATCACGAGGGATGGTTGTGACAGCTGTAAAATTCATTGACGGGGGGCCTGTCATGTGCACGTCAATCTGATGTGCCACGAGGCTGGATCAGGGTGTCATGCCTATGGTAATTTCAGAAGCGTGCACCTGTAGAAGAAGATGAACCATTGGTCTTTGGGCCCAGGCCAAAAATCGCCCTACAGTTTTTGTTTGTGAACGTGTTTGATTTCATATACATGTAGAACATTCAAAGCAGTCAACCATCACAAACATTCATTGAGAAGTAGTGATAAATTAAGTATCATTTTACGTACAATTTATGGCATGTTGCCAACGCCGCCCCACTGCCAACACATACGAATGTCTCCGACGAACCTCAAAAGCCCCATGATGCTTGTGACACGCACGCACACGGACACGCACATAAAACATTACTACGATAGTTACAAAACTGTTATTTATTTCTTGGTAAAGTTACAACTTTATATGTATACATGTATGTGTAAGTAGCAGTAAGAATTATAAGTACAATACAAGGGCAATGAGCATGCAGAGGGAAGACACTTCTCTCCACCGACTTCTGGCTTGACACGTCTGCCAGGGGCAGATCCAGGAATTGGGAAAAGAGGGGGCGCCCTGTGCTTGGAGCATTGAAATTGGCGCCCAATTCCAGAATTTCACAGTTGATTTTTATACATATTTGTTGGCCAAAAGGGGAAGCGCGCGCCTGGTGCGCCCCCCTCTGGATCCGCGCCTGTCTGCATACTTCACAGTAACAAATTTCATTTCATTTCGTTGCAGCTGTGAAAGGAATGAATACCCAAAGGTCAGGGAAAATGTCCCGCGAACAGAAGATCCTATGACCACATTCTAATTTCTGGTGTTTGTTTTCTATAGCCATGTATTTTAATCCGTCATGGAGCAATAGAAGCGGACACTTTTTACACAAGGACATTCTTTACTCTTACACCGCCATGGGCTTACAACCAGTGCATGACCAATATGTATCAGGCCCATTGCGACTTCAGGTATAATTTTGCAAGCAGCTAACTGCAAGAGCTACCTCAAAAACCCCAAATGTCATGGTTACTTTTATGATAACAACACAGTGTGGAGATTACTGGATTAGTAATGACTTAAAAACAATCAGTCACTGAGTATACGAAGTGTAAAGCATTGTTAAAAGTTATTAATATAAATGATATGTACAACTATGAATAAAACGGCAGCACATAGTTTGATTGAGAGAAATGGTACTGTACATGTAGATGTACGCTTATTTGTTCACTTGTGGCTCAGAATATGTTTCAAAATCTTTCATATGCATTTGAGAAACCACAATACCTGGAGACATGGGCCTCGTCTTGTCACTAAGAAAGTATCTCAATACCTGGAGACATGGGCCTCGTCTTGTCACTGAGGAAAGTACCTCAATACCTAGAGACTCGGGCCTCGTCTTGTCATTGAGGAAAGTACCTCAATACCTGGAGACACGGGCCTCGTCTTGTCATTGAGGAAAGACCTCAATACCTGGAGACATGGGCCTCGTCTTGTCACTGAGGAAATTGTCACAATACCTGGAGACATGGGCGTCATCCGTCACTGAGGAAAGTAGGCCAACCTCAATATTTGGCGACATGGGCCTCATACATTACTGATATAATAGCAGGGTAACTGGGAATTAGTGCAGGGTGCAATCAGTTACTGAGTGATTACTTCATAAACATGAAATACCGTAAACATATTACGGTACTGAGAAAAGAGCTCAAAACTGGCAATTAGGCCGAGTCTGGCACTGAGGAAAGTAACTGAATAGCTGATAGCCTTTTGTGAGATGGTAGTTCAATTACTGCACAAATGAACCATGAGTAGCTTACCGGTAGTGAAGTTACATGGGAGAATTTGACCAAGTCAGTAGGTTAGATAATGAGCTCAATGACTTGAAGAAAATGGACCAAGTCTGTTGCTGAGGAAGTAGCTCAATTGGTCGGATGAATAAAGACTCGTAAATGCTTTTACTTCAATTTTGCAGTACAAATGCACTATGCTATGTTGTAGAAATCTGAAGTAAAAGCATTTGCTAGCTTTTATACATATCACCCAATGACTCGGGGAGAAATTGGCCAAGTCAACTACTAAGGAAAAAGCTCAAAAACAGGAGACATGAAGGTCGCTCAATACAACTGACTGAAACTAGTGATGCCATCTGTTGACTGAGTAATGAACTAAATGTCTCCTTGGTCGAGTCTGCCCTCCAATACTGAGAGATTGGTGGGATGGGATGAAGATAGATTAAAGCAGTTGCTACATCAAGCACAACCACAAAAACTATATTAAATCAACGAATTTGATACCTGGAAGACTAGTCAAGATATATGAACTGAGTATGAGAAATCATCTATATATTTATATGTATTTGATCTCGGCCTATTTCAATTTCTGGTTGGTATTCTGTCATCTGTGGCAATTCCTTGAAAATGAGAAGAACATTATGCGACTCTAGAATGTTATGGATGAGTCTCATAGGTAGTTGGAAAGTGCTCACTAAGAGCATTCCAATGAATATCTAATTGATAGCGTAGAGCTACTTCAGGTCTTTTTGTACATGCAATGCATTTGGGATTTTCATGAAAATTTGTGCTTAAAGGCCATATGAATCATCTTGCCCAACCAAGGCTTCCTGTCACTCCTACTATCGCTCCATCCACCCTTGCCGACCACCGTAGCATTTATTGCTCACATTTGCCGCCCATGAGCGTGGCGGCTGAAGCAGCCAAACGTTACTGAAAGCGCGGTTTATGACGAAGATAGGAACATTGTGAGGTTTGGATCGATGAAAATCTCAAAATGAAGAATAATCAGAGACTGCTACAACTGACCTTTTCCTATCAAGAATTCCGGAATCTAATACGTTAATGCATGTTTTATTCACAAAACATTGGATTACACGCATTTATCATTGACAGTGGTGGGGGGGGGTGCGGTCCATGGAACGACCTGTCTGCGAGCAGGATGACAAACGGTGGTCGTCAAGGGTGAAGGGAGCGTAGTTCGAAGGGCGGAGTGACCGGAGGCCTTGATTAGTCAAGATGATATGAATATAAATGATCAATACTTGAAGCTGAGCAAGATTGGATAATTTGATGATAATGATCACCGGACATGATATGTGATTGCCATCTTGCCTCGAGTCACGATACATGCCTAAGGTTTCAACCGCCTCTTTGACATTGAGAGGAGACAGCAGAACTTCGTGAAGCACTTCTTGAAATAAATACACTGTTAAAATGAGATCCTATATACCCTTCTGCTTTGAACACTTATCATGATATGCTGATGATAATGTGGAAGTTATAAGTAGTAACTATTAGTGGCCACACAAGTAAGAATATTTCAAGTGTGAGCTGACTCTTCAGGACTTGCACCAAATTGACAACCCTTTCCTCACCATAGGCCTACTCGTTCGACGTCACGTAAATCATGTACCGGTAAATACATGTATCAGTATTCGTCTTCGTTACTAGCATTTGAGTGATCCTTTGTGGCGGATCAGTCTTTTGGGTGATGGGCGGTTTGGTGAGGAAGTGGTTAATGGCAGCAGTCACCACCTGAATGAAAATGCTGGTACAAGTAGCTTCGAATTTGGATTTGCCTGTAACCGAAGTCAATAGGGACTAAGATCACATCAAATTCTCTGGGATGGCATTTGAGTTCCCAATTGGCTNCACCCCCCATTTTGGAGTGGAGTTCAATGGGATTAGGCCTAGTTAGAAAGATCAAGAACGAGATCCGAATCGGCGGCAACATCGCCGGCAATTTTCGCCTTCCCCACGTCGAGATTATCACTGTTAGAATAACTCTCATCCGCACTGAGATCATCCTCCAAAAGGGGGCACCGCTGGCATTTTGATTCATTCATGCCATAATCCAAGCAGTTGCTGCCAACGCACTGACAACATCCATTCCCATTGAACCAACGCATCTTTGATGCACCCATCGACTTACAGCTTGCCTTACATTTACTGAGCGACGTGCAATCTGAAAGGTAGGCGACTGTGCAATTTTTTAAAGCCTCTGTTTTGAAGTGGTGCGCCCTTGGATGTGCAGCGAGGTCTGGATGGGAACCTGAAGAATGAAAGACAATGGTTAGTTGAGTTTACAAGGCCTACATCTTCCAATAATCAAACTGAGTGAAGGCACCTAAAGAGGTTTAGACAACGCACACTGTCAATTTGAAGAGTGTGTTGGTACTTCCATGGTTCCAGGAGGGCTGTCAGTGAACTTAGAGCATGCATCTACCCACATAAACACCAGTTTACAAAGAACACACCTGTGTTCATCAGTTTGGGGGTGTTTTTTGCAAAACGGCATTTTTAGGGTACATACGTCCTTTTCTCATTGGCAGCACTCCAGGGGCCCGAGGTTAGACACAGATGAGCAATTTCAACCTTTCACGGTTCCCAACACTACAGACTGTAGGGCGGAGGAGGGCCACAGTATGGGCATACCGACCCATTTCATAATTGAGTGGGACACAGAACCAGGCCAAAATTCACTAATCACTCCACTGAATAAAATTCTGCAGCTTTTATTTGTCACTAGCAGTAATATCAGACTTCCAATACCTCATTGTACAATGTATTTGTCATCAAGACCTGTTTTTTAGTAGACTACCGTAGTTGGGTTGGGTTGGATATGCCTTACCAAGGTCAAGGGAAAAGTGACCAAGCTCTGGGCGGTACTGCAACAGGCTGTGGTACGTTGGGTACCGATGGGTGGTCCATTCCATGAAATCATCTTGGTCGGTTAGGATGCTGAACAGTTCGGGTACTGGATGAGGCAGGTCTTCAATTGTACTGCTCTTGTAAATGTCATCATCATACTTAGGTTTTGGACAGATTCCTGAATGTAAACATAGGATAAAATCATCATTATTGAAATGCATCTGTCCTGGATAGTAATCAGTGTTCTCACCAGGCCTTTTAAACAGGGTGGTACCATCCTATTCAAAATTCAGAGGTCATTTTACCACCCTGTTTGAAAATGTAACTTGCAAATGCATTTTTTATTGCACCACCCTGTTTGAATTTCACTCCCACCCTGTTTGAAAATCCAGGACCTCAAAATCATAGGAAAATGCAGTCATCCCACCCTGTTTGGAAAAATTTCTGGCTAGAACACTGAGTAATTCTAAATTTTGGAACCAAGCAAGATAGAGGGTCCACCCGGTAATAGAATCGGTCTTCAAATTTTGAATGAGCCAATAAAAAACAACACACACCTGTAGGCACATGTACATATATGTATGTACATGATCAACAAAACTAAATTAGAGCCTTTAGGGCTTTACTGTAAGTGTGACACTTGTCCTTTGTTCAACACAAAACGACTGCCTACACGTACGACCAGTAGTAGACTTTTCCACATCATCCGACATGACTGGCCGACAGAGGTAGCATTCACGTCGAGCTTGAGTCATACAATGTGACCAGGCCCTATAGGAAGTACAGTAAAATATCAAGTATTTCATAAGGCCTCCCTTACCTACACAAGAACAGCATTGCACATACAGATTCGAATGTGTCAGGCACTTGGTGCAATTCTTGCAGCACGTGCAGTTTCCCTGGTCCTGGACATCACATCCGCAGTCCTTCAGGAGGATACACTTGCTGACAAGACTAGCGCATACCGCTTCATTACAGGCTTCTGTGTAATAGAAAGTGGCCACATACGCCAGGATGATTGCGGCTGGTAAGAGGTAAAGGCCATGCCGATTCATGATGGGACGTATCTGAAGCGAGAAAAACAGGACGACGGAAAATATTAGGAAAACTTTTCAAATTTCTTTCTTGCTTGGTTATGGGTTGCTCGGCGCTCTCAGTGACACTGGTCTAGTCTCTCAGCGCCATCTGTGGACCAAACGAGGCGAACATCCAAATGAAGCAGTTGTGGGGAGCGGGTAAATAGGGGGCGCAGTACACAACTGCTTAGGGAGTTTTTGACAGTAATGAGGCTCTGATGCATGGGCCCCTGGATGGAGAGCTGTCAGAGGAGAATGTCAAGCATGAAAACCACACCGAAGTGACTGTGAACTCGTAGAGCTTCGAGTTCGAAGCTTTATGAGTGTACAGTACTTCCGTGTACGTTTTTCGTGCTCTGTGCGAGACCTTCTCCTCTGACAGCTCTCCAGGGCCCCGTGAATGAGGTTAGTTCATGGTCACCAATGTCTGGACTGATATTCATCGACATGAACACTTACCGAGCCTCTGATTTGCCTCCTAACTTCACTTCCTAAGCCTACATGTAGTTGCTTGCAAGACTGTTACTCCGAAACATTTCTTAGGCCTAGTTAGATTCTAAGTTGATGCTTTTAGCGTAGTTAGAGGTGGGCGTTTGGCACTGGTTAAGTGGTGGGCTACATAGGATGGCGCCTCTCAGAATACCAGACCAAAGAATACAACATACCGAACGGCCGGTCTGGTTATGTGTGAAAACACAGAAAATGTATCACACTTTAATCAACCTGAACGCCAAACTACTCACTCCAACTACCACTGGTTTGTAAACAAGTCTTGTTCACTAACAACTTTACAGGTACGCAAAACGTCAGCACAGTAATTGGGTTTGTTCAGGAAAGATGTGTACTCAAGTACCAGGCGTCAGAGTGCCTCACTTGCCTCAGCCTAAGGAGTTGAAACACAACACAAAGGATGTGATACAATCCGTCACTGAGGAAAGTAGGCCAACCTCAATATTTGGCGACATGGGCCTCATACATTACTGATATAATAGCAGGATAACTGGGAATTAGTGCGGGGTGCAATCAGTTACTGAGTGATTACTTCATAAACATGATATAAACATATTACGGTACTGAGAAAAGAGCTCAAAACTGGCAATTAGGCCGAGTCTGGCACTGAGGAAAGTAACTGAATAGCTGATAGCCTTTTCTGAGAAGGTAGTTCAATTACTGCACAAATGAACCAAGAGTAGCTTAGAATTGGTCAAATGGGAGAATTTGACCAAGTCAGTAGGTTAGATAATGAGCTCAATGACTTGAAGAAAATGGACCAAGTCTGTAGCTCAATTGGTCGGATGAATAAAGACTCGTAAATGCTTTTACTTGAATTTTGCAGTACAAATGCACTATGCTATGTTGTAGAAATCTGAAGTAAAAGCATTTGCTAGCTTTTATACATATCACCCAATGACTCGGGGAGAAATTGGCCAAGTCAATTACTAAGGAAAAAGCTCAAAAACAGGAGACATGAAGGTCGCTCAATACAACTGACTGAAACTAGTGATGCCATCTGTTGACTGAGTAATGAACTAAATGTCTCCTTGGTTGTGATTGGTGGGATGTAGGTAGATTGAAGCAGACGCTACATCAAGCACAACCACAAAAACTATATTAAATCAACGAATTTGATACCTGGAAGACTAGTCAAGATATACGAACTGAGTATGAGAAATCATCTATATATTTATATGTATTTGATCTCGGCCTATTTCAATTTCTGGTTGGTATTCTGTCATCTGTGGCAATTCCTTCAAAATGAGAAGAACATTATGAGACTCTAGAATGTTATGGATGAGTCTCATAGGTAGTTGGAAAGTGCTCACTAAGAGCATTCCAATGAATATCTAATTGATAGCGTGGAGCTACTTCAGGTCTTTTTGTACATGCAGAATTTTCAAATTTCACAGAATGTATTTTTATGGCAGTTAAAAGTTTAAATAACTCTTCAATGCATTTGGGATTTTCATGAAAATTTGTGCTTGAAGGCCATATGAATGTAAATGATCGGTTTATTCCCACTTCGCCCCTTCCCATTTCGCCCCCTAACGGTAAATCCATTAAATACTGGTAGCTAACCCTAACCAATAACCATTAGGGGCGAATTGGGAAAGGGCGAAATGGGAAGACACCAAATGATCAATACTTGAAGCTGAGCAAGATTGGATAATTTGTGATGATAATGATCACCGGACATGATATGTGATTGACATCTTGCGTCGAGTCACGATACATGCCTAAGGTTTCAACCGCCTCTTTGACATTGAGAGGAGACAGCAGAACTTCGCGAAGCACTTCTTGAAATAAATACACTGTTAAAATGAGATCCTATATACCCTTCTGCTTTGAACACTTATCATGATATGCTGATGATAATGTGGAAGTTATAAGTACCGGGTAGTAACTATTAGTGGCCACACAAGTAAGAATATTTCAAGTGTGAGCTGACAGCATCTTCAGGACTTGCACCAAATTGACAACCCTTTCCTCACCATAGGCCTACCTACTCGTTCGACGTCACATAAATCATGTACCGGTAAATATCAATATTCGTCTTCGTTACTACATGTAACATTTGAGTGATCCTTTGGGGCGGATCAGTCTTTTGGGTGATGGGCGGTTTGGTGAGGAAGTGGTTAATGGCAGCAGTCACCACCTGAATGNTGAGTGATCCTTTGTGGCGGATCAGTCTTTTGGGTGATGGGCGGTTTGGTGAGGAAGTGGTTAATGGCAGCAGTCACCACCTGAATGAAAATGCTGGTACAAGTAGCTTAGAATTTGGATTTGCCTGTAACCGAAGTCAATAGGGACTAAGATCACATTAAATTCTCTGGGATGGCATTTGAGTTGCCAATTGGCTGACAGGTAGGCCTAAATGTGTATGAATATGAACCACTGAATGATAGGCATCTGAAAAAACTCATGTCAGCTGTTTAGAATAGTCACACGATTCTGCCTGGGAGGGGGCTACCAAAAAGGTAATACTGGAGTGGTGGGATCGAAAAATCATCATCAGCCCAAAAATTGTGCAATGTGCCCCCACCCCCCATTTTGGAGTGGAGTTTGATGGATTAGGCCTAGTTATAAAGATCAAGAACGAGATCCGAATCGGCGGCAACATCTCCGGCAATTTTCGCCTTCCCCACGTCGAGATTATCACTGCTAGAATAACTCTCATCCGCACTGAGATCATCCTCCAAAAGGGGGCACCGCTGGCATTTTGATTCATTCATGCCATAATCCAAGCAGTTGCTGCCAACGCACTGACAACATCCATTCCCATTGAACCAACGCATCTTCGATGCACCCATCGACTTACAGCTTGCCTTACATTTACTGAGCGACGTGCAATCTGAAAGGTAGGCGACTGTGCAATTTTTTAAAGCCTCTGTTTTGAAGTTGTGCGCCCTTGGATGTGCAGCGAGGTCTGGATGGGAACCTGAAGAATGAAAGACAATGGTTAGTTGAGTTTACAAGGCCTACATCTTCCAATAATCAAACTGAGTGAAGGCACCTCAAGAGGCTTAGACAATGCACACTGTCAATTTGAAGAGTGTGTTGGTACTTCCTGGTTCCAGGAGGGCTGTCAGTGAATTTAGGGCATGCATCTACCCCATAAACACCAGTTTACAAAGAACAAACCTGTGTTCATCAGTTTGGGGGTATTTTTTGCAAAACAGCATTTTTAGGGTAGAGACGTCCTTTTCTCATTGACAGCACTCCAGGGGCCCGAGGTTAGACACAGATGAGCAATTTCAACCTTTCACGGTTCCCAACACTACAGACTGTAGGGCGGAGGAGGGCCACAGTATGGGCATACCGACCCATTTCATAATTGTGTGGGACACAGAACCAGGCCAAAATTCACTAATCACTCCACTGAATAAAATTCTGCAGCTTTTATTTGTCACTAGCAGTAATATCAGACTTCCAATACGGCATTGTATTTGTCATCAAGACCTGTTTTTTAGTAGACTACCGTAGTTGGGTTGGGTTGGATATGCCTTACCAAGGTCAAGGGAAAAGTGACCAAGCTCTGGGCGGTACTGCAACAGGCTGTGGTACGTTGGGTACCGATGGGTGGTCCATTCCATGAAATCATCTTGGTCAGTTAGGATGCTGAACAGTTCGGGTACTGGATGAGGCAGGTCTTCAATTGTACTGCTCTTGTAAATGTCATCATCAAACTTAGGTTTGGGACAGATTCCTGAAGGTAAACATACGATAAAATCATCATTATTAAAATGCATCTGTCCTGGACAGTAAATTTTGGAACCAAGCAAGATCAAAGATCCAATAATAGGATCGGTGTTCAAAGTTTGAACGAGGCAATAAAAAACAACACACACAGCCACACGTACCTACATGTACCGGTATGTACATGATCAACAAAACTAAATTAGAGCCTTTAGGCCCACTCTCGTTTAAGTGTGACACTTATCCTTTTGTTCAACACAAAACGACTGGCTGCAACCATAGTAGACTTTTCCACATCATCCGACATGATTGGGTGACAGAGGTTCAAACATTAGCATCGGGCTTGAGTCATAATGTGGCCAGGCCCTAATTGGAAGTAAAATAGAAATAGGAAGTACAGTAGAATATCAAGTAGGGCCTATTTCGTAAGTCCTCCCTTACCTACACAAGAACAGCATTGCACATACAGATTCGAATGTGTCAGGCACTTAGTGCAATTCTTGCAGCATGTGCAGTTTCCCTGGTCCTGGACATCACATCCGCAGTCCTTCAGGAGGATACACTTGCTGACAAGACTAGCGCATACCGCTTCATTACAGGCTTCTGTGTAATAGAAAGTGGCCACATACGCCAGGATGATTGCAACTGGTAAGAGGTAAAGGCCATGCCGATTCATGATGGGACGTATCTGAAGCGAGAAAAACAGGACGACGGAAAATATTAGGAAAACTTTTCTAATTTCTTTCTAATTTTTGACAGAACACACAGCATGCCTTCAAGGGACAGATTTTTTCAATAGGCCTAATGCATGCATGTGTGATTGATGCCCTGATACTATAGTGTAAACTCCATGCATATGTGTACTGCGCCCCCTTCAGTTTATTCGCTCTCCACAACTGCTTCACTTGGATATGTTCGCTGCGTTTGGTCCACAGATGGCGCTGAGGTTTCGCACTATTTTTGTAGCCTATCAGCACGCCACTTACAGAAACTCTTTTGCCCGTCGGTATTGGGATGATGCTGGTCAAATGATCACCAAAATGTCCTTCCTTTGGACTGATATACAATGTACTCTTCAACGCCTGCTTCTGGTGTTTTTTTAATGTCAACTTAAATTTATCCTTTATTTTTGCTCCTACAGTACAGGTCACAATTGACATCCCTAAATTCGCGTAAGTTACGAGTAAGTTACGCAACAATTCACGAGCTATGTTACGCGTAACTTACAAGGCGAGTTACGCGGTGAGTTGCGCGAATTTCGCTAGCTACGCAGTGATTTACGAGGCGAGTTACGCGAGTTTGGCGAGTTATGCAGTGAGATACGCGAAACCAAAGCTGTAAGTTACGCGTAACTTACGAGTAACTTACGCGAAGCCGTAGGGATGTCAATTGTGACCTGTACTGTACCATTTGATCGGTAATGGGCGCGGCCATCCTGTCTGCTTTGTTCTTGCTACCAGATGATCACATGATCCGCTCAGGCAATGAAAAGGTGTCTCAGGTCTTGCTTGGTTATGGGTTGCTCGGCGCTCTCACTGACACTGGGTCTAGTCTTTCAGCGCCATCTGTGGACCAAACGAGGCGAACATCCAAATGAAGCAGTTGTGGGGAGCGGGTAAATAGGGGGCGCAGTACACAACTGCTTAGGGAGTTTTTGACAGTGATGAGGCTCTGATGCATGGGCCCCTGGATGGAGAGCTGTCAGAGGAGAATGTCAAGCACGAAAAACACACTGAAGTACTGTGAACTCGTAGAGCTTCCAGTTCGAAGCTCTATGAGTTCACAGTACTTCGGTGTACGTTTTTCATGCTCTGTGCGAGACATTCTCCTCTGACAGCTGTCCAGGGGCCCGTGAATCATAATGAGGTTAGTTCATGGTCACCAATGTCTGGACTGATATTCATCGACATGAACACTTACCGAGCCTCTGATTTACCTCCTAACTTCACTTCCTAAGCCTAGTTGCTTGCAAGCTGTTACTCCGAAACATAGGCCTAGTTAGATTCTAAGTTGATGCTTTTACCGTAGTTAGAGGTGGGCGTTTGGCACTGGTTAAGTGGTGGGCTAGCATGGCGCCTCTCAGAATACCATACCAAGGAATACAACATACCGAACGATCGGTCTGGTTATGTGTGAAAACACAGGAAATGTATCACACTTTAATCAACCTGAACGCCAAACTACTCACTCCAACTACCACTGGTTTGTAAACAAGTCTTGTTCACTAACAACTTTACAGGTACGCAAAACGTCAGCACAGTAATTGGGTTTGTTCAGGAAAGATGTGTACTCAAGTACCACTTAGGTTTCTAGAAAAAAGCATGTTAGGCGTCAGAGTGCCTCACTTGCCTCAGCCTAAGGAGTTGAAACACAACACAAAGGATGTGATACAAATGGCTAATTTATTCTATTTTAGTAATACTGGGCTATGTACATTTCATGTCTGGTATATAAATCATCAGCCCTCTCCATCATTCAATCAGAAAACTTCATACCAACAAGTACAGTGTACATGCAGATGTGGCAGGTAGGGCCTGCTGTAGGAATGACAACCTGAACCATGCATCAAATGAATGGTTTAGTAAACACGGAGAACATGCCTGGTTGTCATCAGTTTTTGTTTTCCTGTTAAAACAGACGCCATGCTGGCAGCAGCAGCACCTATCTGCCAGGTGATAAGAATCAATCAGAAAAGGCAGAACAAATTTTCTTCCAGTACTAATCGCAACGGATAGCTCGTTCACTCTCATTTACTATTACATGTACACGTAATGAGCAGGACTTGGCAATGACGAAACAAAAAAAACATAAAATAAACAATAAAACAATGGAATCTTCCTTTTATTTAACACTGGATTAAACACAATCACACACAGAATCAGATTGAGAAACATTTTTTTATTTGCCAAACAGACGACCTGCAGGCCTTGGCTTGGCCTATTTCTTAATCTAACTTGGTATATGATCCCTCTGAAGCATTTTCCTGCACCCCAAAATGCCCAAATCCTCTCGTAAATGCCCTAAAATATCATCATTAAGTGTTAATTTCTTGCAAAGAGGCTGAAATCAAACAACTTTGTTCGATATGTCGTCCACAAACTTTATGTGAAGTCTCCCTCTTGAGAGTGAAGTCTCCCAAAATTTTGAGGAGGGAGACATTATTTCTCCCTAGCCTAATTTTAGACCCAAGTGTGAGCCCTGGGCTAGCTACTTAATTAACTCCATCAATCGCACACAATGGAAATCCTATTGTTCGATGAGGCTTATTCCGTCAATCGGTGACCTTTTTTGGGGCACTGATCGGGGATTCTAAATTCGTTCTCTTTTCTTTAGCCACAGTAATGGAAATGCATTGGATCACTCTGAATTTCTTTAGCCACTGATGGGAATTTTCATCATTTTCCCGGTCGTTTTCAAAGATTTCTACCCATTTTGGCTTGGGTCGTGGCTAATGCTAGCGCAATTCCTGACTAGGGGACCACAGGTCCTTACACACTTCAGGTCCTCACACACACTTCACTGAGAATGAAGGCTATAGAAAAACAAAAGGTATGACACTTCACCAACTAGCACCCCGACCTCGCCAATTCAAACTGCCGTCAAACCTATACTTTCCAACCGATTGCCACAATTTTTGGCACGAGTGATCTCAGATATGTTTATTCCACAATGAAGCCAACATTATGACTTTATCCGAAGCCTGGTGATTTTGATTGCGAATTGCGATCACCGCCGAACTGCACAGACACTGCGCCAGGAAGTGAGAGAGAGCGATAACTGCACATGCGCGACTAACGGAGCCGCCTTTCTGATTGGATGCTAGCCTACTGTAAAATATAAACACAGAAGTAAATACAAGCACGTGTTTTGTGAGCACATGGTCCGTTAGTCGCACATGCGCAGTAATCAAGTAATCGCTCTCTCTCTCTCACAGTCACACACCTGGCACAGTGTCTGTGCAGTTCGGTGGTGATCGCAATTCGCGATCAAAATCACCAGGTTTCACTCAGTCTCAGATAACATGGATAAAGTCATTTAAAGTTGGGTTCATTGTGGAATAAACATATCTGAGATCACTCGTGCCAAAAATCGTGGCAATCAGTTGGGAAATATAGGTTTGACGGCAGTTTGAAGTGGCGAGGTCGGGGTGCTAGTTTAGTTGGCTTACCGTCATGACCGTAGTGACCAGTCAGGAACTTTTGCCGCATCGGGAGATCACCTCCCGATTGGGATTTTGCATCTCCCGACTGGGAGGTTGTGTCCGAAACGGGATATTGGGGTTGTAATTTTTTGTTGCTTGAACAGGAGGAATGTCTCGATCAGGCAGTTCAAAATCTAAGAACTGATTTGCGCATTACATCGCGCATTTGCGCATGGTCGTAACCAGTGGAAAACGTGAAACAAAGATCAAGGTTTGTGTGAAAAAAATTTCTGATTGAAGTAAATTTTCTGGCCGAGTTGACGTTCATTTTCCCCAATATTTGATGAAAGTTGGGAAGGGAAGAGAACATTGAAATCCCAATTGGGAGGTGTACGAAAACTCAATTCGGTTATTACCTCCCGACTGGGAGTTTTTTCGATTGGGAGGTCACCTCCCGATGCGGCAAAAGTTCCTGACTGGTGACAGTGTCATAGGCCTAGGCCTAGGCCTACCTCACCTTTTGTTTTTACATTCTCAGTGAAAGTGTGTAAGGACCTGCGGTCCCATACTATAAGGCCTATCGAACCAACCTGTGTAGGCTAGTGTGTGGACACGGTGTGTTGGAGTTTTTTTTTGATACACACCATAACATATAATACTTATAAATGGTGTGTATCAAAAAACCCTCAAACACACCGTGCATGCGTGGTGTGGAGACACACACAGACACAGTCACACAGAGACTGACAGAGCGAGGCGAGGGAACTCGAAAAATAACTGCAAAAAGAATACTTTCTGTACCAACCATTGGGTAAACTAATTCTCCAATATGCTTTACAAAACAAAATGACTAATTTGTACCCTTACCTTTTTAAAGCTGACGTTCCTAACAACTTTTACAGGGCATCAAACATGTCAAATTTTCAGAAAAAAGTGAAAGAAAGCCCTGTTGTTGTTGTCGCGCACAATAGACTTCAGTTGGTGTTCTCGGCCCGCGTCAAAAACCTCGCTTTCGCCGAAGACATATACTCGAATCAAATCGGGAGGGCATGGGTGGGAGGGTGCAGTAAATCTTGGGGGGATTCAGACTTATTGAGACCTCCGCTGGTCTATCTGCCCGGTACGCAGCTATGAATTCAATTCTGTATATGGTCAGCACCAAGAGACAACTCACAAAAGCCCTGTATGGCAAGTTTTTTGTAGCAATATTCGATTTTTGGACATTCGTTCGATTTTAGTTGAAATTCGTTCGATAAATCACCACCTTTGTTCGATTTTATCGAACATCTATTCGATTTTATCGCAAAAATGTTCGATTTATTGCATATAATATTCGATTTTATCGCACATATGTTTGATTTTATCGCACATATGTTCGATTTTTAATCAAACNGCCAATGTAGTGCCATAGCAAAAGCTTTAATTTTGGTACAAAATTGGATTCGCTCATTTGTCCCCACGGCTTGAAGCAGACAGTAGGCCTATACCTTCTCTCTGTTTTGTAAATACGTTGGAAACTAAGAAAGAATTTGAAGAAACATTCTTCACTTGGTTCATTAAACATGTTAGAACAACCTTTCTTCAAATACCAGTATAGGCCTACTTTTCTATCATCATCAAAATATGTGAACACAGGGACCTGACGTGAAGTTTGGCTTAGGAGGGTTAGAATTAGGGTTCTAACGCTCACTTAGGGTTAAACCCTTGGTGGATCAAAATCCACCAACATATACCGTATACAGTACTCACAAACACGGGTTCTAATTATTTGTTTAACCCTAACCCAAGTGAGTGTTAGAACCCTAAATCCTCCTAACCCTAAATGACACATTACCAACTATCGCAGGCATTCATCCATTGCGCATGTGCGACGTCACTGCCATGCCCGCGCTCGACACGCCTTTTCACGATACACATGCCGGGATACAAACACAACGATGTTAGGCGGCATTGTACAGTTGTGTCATTTGCCTGCCTCTGCGCATTTTGAGACCAAAAATGGTTGATTTGGATGAAATTTTTATATTTACGCTAGTTTTGGGAGGGTTTCAATGTATTAGGCTTCTCTCACATGTACATTTCGCCAAAATCGACAAATCTGGCTTGCAGCCAGCTGGAAACGGGAGACAGCGGTGTAGTTTGCCTGCCCTCTGGATACATGGCAGCATCATACGGTACAAGATTCTTCACTTTATACTGAGTTACGAAAAAGTTTTATGGTTAACAAGGGGTGTTGAAAATGGGATACCACAGCCCTGATTGCCATGTCCCTGCGTCATTTCGACGTCACGGTTCTCTTGAGGGGGCGACTTGCTACATTCTGATTGGCTTAGCGCTGCGTGTCATGCTGCACTCTAGCTGGACGTCGTGCCCGCAATAGTAGGTAATGATGAATGAGCCTAAGGAGAACCCTTACAACATTCGTGTCAGGCCCCTGTGGTGAGAAAACTTTGACAAGACATGACATGACGTCTGCTCGACTTTTGGGCCGCCAATCAGTTGACAATAATCGTGTTAGGACAAACCCAGTGACGAGTCCATGATGAAACAATTGGTATGTACAGAGATATAATGTGTACAGGATGCATCAAAATCACTTTTCCTTGGGGGACCGTGCCAAGCTTGCTAAAGCTTCTCAAGAACCGAACGTCCTCTACTGGCCGCAACCATTAATTAGTCGTCTCGCGAATATATTCAAGGCGTTATGATATCGCCGTCTCTCCCCGGCACCATACCACTGCACTACGTGGCTCGAAGAATCGAGAACATATTTGGTCCTGAAATGCAACAGAGGGTAAATGTGTATAGTTTAATATCAAGAAACACGTTGGTCTGTGAATCAACAGAACAGGTGACAGCATGGTTTCCAGTCAGAAGTTTTATTGGGAATCCGAGTTTAGCCGGCCTGGATGGGTGACTGGTATGATGTAACTCATCCACTGAAATGTCCACTTCCTTGTGAGGATCATAAATAATATGCAGTCTGAAATGCTCACATGACCCAGGCCTTTAAAAGCCTTCTAGCTAACCCTTACTTTGTACGTCCGTCCCTGCCAATGAACTCTTTCCCATCTCTCCCCATCACCAAGTAGGGCACACCTGGCGTCATTAACGGAAACGGACACTCTGTGTTCCAAAGGAAATTCATCTTCTCACCAACGTTAAGGTTTTCTCTCCCTAGAAACACGAAATTAAACATGAGATTTCCAGACATTGCCAGTGATGTTTTGAGGGTACCAAGGCTGAGTACACCTATGGGTGGTGGTGCCATCGATTAGCAATAGTTCCGGTAATTAGCCTAGGGATCCAGACTAGGCTGATGTGTAGATGGGGAGTAAACATCCTATTGACATGGGCAGATAGACGGTCGAAGTGCCAATGGCCAGTATTAGGTCACTACACCAGAACCATACACTGGCCACAAATGTCCTTTGTTGGCTACCGGTTCCGGTATACAGTCATTGAGATGCGCACACAATGCGTATATCTAATTTATATGTACCTATATTTAATGTTCATAATTAGATATATAGGGCCGATTTCACAAAGGGTGTTTAAGACTTAGACGCATGTAACTTCGTCAAATGCATGGTGGAAGTGCGTGCATTTAGTGAAGTTACACGCGTCTAAGTCTTTAAAACACCCTTTGTGAAATCGCCCCCCAGTGTATATATCTAATTAGATACACATAGTGCACATACATCTAATGTATATTGTATGCATATCTAATTCATAGGCGTGGCTGTTATATTTACCTAGCTTAATGACCATTTGAATCGTTGCTTCCGATTCAACTAAACTCAATGATTTGTTGAAATTTTTTCTTCCCGCAGTTACCTTAACAGCTGAAACAAAGATGTATATGGTAATGACCGAGTTCTAAGTTGGCCTATGCCTTTACTTCAAGTACTTTTTTTGCAACAGTATCGGTATGGTAACTGATGGTTGGGCTGTCTTCTTCTGTAAAGCGGGGTTCATTGGCACATGGATTTTGTCCGATTCAGGTCTGTAAAAAATCGATCAAATTGACTTTTGCGTTGTCGTATCCGGAAAACTAGGGGCAAGCGGACAGGAAATGGACCGGATCCGTGTGCCAATGAACCTTGTTTAATACTAAATGAGAGAGAAGGAAGATTTTCCCGTTGGTGGCCAGCAAATGGTGTCGCCATCTCTAAAGCGATCGTTAGACTATGCGCTCCCTCTTATGTGGTACACCCAACTGCCATAGTACTGTTTGTCAAAACAATGTTGTCTTTCGTCTGTTTATATGGGCTAACTATGCATATGCATGTACTTACCATAGTCATATATGGCATCACGGCATGCGTCGCGGAACAGATCGTCTTTCGTCTTCAAATAGAAACTCCTGCCCTTTGGGAGATGAGTACGATCAAAGCCAAAATATTCGGCACACGTGCCTGTAGACAGAAAGAATTGTATGCCTGATTATTTAATGCAAATGACCAGATGTGAAGGACTCAAAGTCCCCCTGGGGTCTAAGTCAACAAGGTTCATTCAATGGGAGTTTAGGATATGACTAACGCCGACCATGCGGGGCTATTAGAATTCAATCATAAAATAGCAGATATTGCCACTTTTTGTCGATTGCCGTCACAACCGGCAGTGATTGTATCATTCTCCAATAACATAGTTTTGCCTTTCACCCCAGTGTTGGAGAATGTATGATTAATAATGCAATGCAAACCTGGATGCCCTAGGAACGAGAGTGGGGCGAGGATGATAAGTGGTAGTTCAACAACAATAGAGGTCTCCCTTAACGCAGTATGTTTACATGTAGTACATTACCAACTATCGCAGGCATTCATCCATTGCGCATGACGTGCGTTGTCACTGCCATGTCGCGCTCGAGACGTCCATACGCGATACACATGCCGGGATATAAACACAACTACGCCGGGCAGCATTTTACTTTTGCGTCATTTGCCTGCCTCTGCACTAGTCTAGACCCATCTGATGATGCGCATTTTGAGACCAAAAATGGTTGATTTGGATGAAATTTTTACGTTTACATTACTTTTGGGAGGGTTTCAATACATTAGGCCGCTCTCATATGTACATTTCGCCAAAATCGACAATTTTTGGCTCCCCGCCAGCTGGAAACGCGAGACAGCGGTGTAGTTTGCCTGCCCTCAGGATACATGGCAGCATCATACGCTACAAGATTCTTCACTTTAAACTGAGTTATGAAAACACAGGGGTGTTGAAAATGGGATACCACAGCCCTGATTGCCATGTGCCCGCGTCATTTCGACGTCGCATTGCTCTCGCGGGCGCCAACATGACGACGTCCTGCGGCATAGCGCTGCACGTGATCATTTATCACGCTGCGCTCTAGCGAGACGTTGTGCCCACAATAGTTGGTAATGAGTGCAGGATACGGAAGGAATACAGCCTCTTAAAGATAATGTATCACAGATATTTTCGCGGGCCACGAAATTCATTGTTTATTTACATTTTGTTTGTTTATGTCAAGGCTTTCGTGTTCTTGTGAGTAAATTATTGGTGGCATGCTCCTCTAGAAATTCTGTTGATTCCAAAAGTATTCATTTTGGTGGGTTGGCATGTCCCAAAAGTCCAAAATAACATAATGGACCGATTTCACAATGGGTGTTTAAGACTTAGACGCGTGTAACTTCACTAAATGCACGCACTTCCACCATGCATTTGACGAAGTTACAGGCGTCTAAGTCTTAAACACCCTTTGTGAAATCGGCCCAATGTAAATATCCATGTTTACAAACATTGAATGTAAACAATGAAGTCGTGATACATTATCTTTAAAGCACTGTTGCTGCTATTTCCCATTTCTGCTGCAGAACACGTACAATACAAACTCACTACTAAAAGGAAACTAACCTGCAACACATTCACAGACCTGCCTCTCAGCAGCAGAATCGCCACAAGACTGGGCTAACAAAGCACTCCCATCCTTAGGGTGGTAAAATTTCGTGCATCGTCGTCTCTTCGGTTCGTAATAATCATAGACTTTGACAGCGACAGGCTGGGTTTTACCAACCTGTTTCTTCTGTGTAGCTCGGAACGCGACTATTGTATCTACAATACTGGAAATCTAGAAAGAAGAGTACAGTCTACAAACAGGGGCAAATCCAGGCTTTTGCATACGGCGGGTGGGGGGGNGGGGCAGATGGTTCCAGACAAAAATGCATGGAAGAAGCAATTATGCTGAACTGAGCTATTTATGAACGAGTCATCAAAAATAGATACATATCCACAAATCTGAGCTTTACCTCTTTCAAGTAGAATATAACTGAGGAGTTGGTGATTTCGTACTGGTCAATCACGAAGTCGGTCTTCAACTGGAATTTTAAAAAAATATTGTTTTATGCATGTAAAAACACCCGAAAGAAAAAATGATCCGAATAATGAGAGGGATCTCATATTCAAGGTAAGAAACTGCTAGAAAAAGATATCACAATTCATTTACAATTCATAATAGGGCCTATATACTACAGCGATTTCTGCCACGGTTTGCCCTTAGTGGCGGGGTTTTCACAGTGTTTTGGAAAACCCTTCGATGACTTGATAATATTTGGCGTGTTAAGTATCCCAATGTGTGTGAAAACGGCTCGCCACAAACCACAGCAGTGTGGAAACCGCTGCGTGGAAACGAGCCTTAAATGCTCTTACCTTTTTGAGATCAACCAGAATGGGCTCAAATCCAGTGAACAGAGTAACCTCAAGAATGGACATGCCCACTTTCTGACCACCGCTGTACCTGGAGAAGGGGGTAATCCAAATAAAATATTACTTAAAGGAGCACGGTATTGGATCACAAATGCGTTATTTGACTGCCGACGTAAAGGGAGCCACCTAGTGGCAGTAAGGCGAACTACAAAAATGCATTACAAAATGTACGCAGTAAATCGGTTCATTCGCCGAAACATAGTTAGTCCCTGGGTTGGAGAGTGGTGCGGTGGTGCCGGCTGTCGAGAAAAAGTGGCAATACCGTGCTCCTTTAAACCACTATGATTTTCCACCGCTTTTTGGACACACCAACCCCGCTGAAATCCAATGAAAGTCAGTTGAACCTAATCAGGAAAACGCAGAAACAAGGTTATCAGTGTTTTTAATGACTAACCTGACCGTCGATTCGATTCTGACGACATGATTACTGGCTCCGCCTGCCGATCTTCCAAACCTCGACCTGTCATCTCTTGGAGCAGCTGGTATGGGAGCATCGGGATCACCAAGGTCTTGATTCGTTGCCTTGTACTCAGTTCCCTCCACCTTGAGTACAAACGGACAGCCCTCATCATCCTTCGGTGGTGCATTGTACTCACACTCAACTTGAAACTGCGCAAGACCGCTGCCTTTTGCTTCTACACTGAGTGTACTCCCGACTGGAAGGTTCTGGAAGTGATGGAGACACATTAGGTGGAGAACTCGGAAAATTCGGACAAGTTCAAAATACATGAAGTTCCAACTTTGTGGAGTATGAAGAGTAGAGAACTGAATTGCATTTGTTCAGGAGGAGGTCAGATGATTAAACTCCCTACGCAGTTGTGTACCGCGCCCCCTTCGGTTTACCCGCTCTCCACAACTGCTTAATTTTGTAAAATTCGCCGCGTTTGGTCAACAGATGGCGTCAGGGCCTGGCGCGAGTTTTACAGCCTATCAGCACGCTGCTTTCAGAACTCTTTGGCCAGTTGGCAACGGACGTTCTTGTGCTACCATGGCTACGAACCGCTCGGCCAATGAAAAAGTGTCTCGGGCCAGCTTGGTTACCGGTTGCACGGTACTCTCATTGGTCGACTCTCTCAGCGCCATCTGTTGACCAAACGCGGCGAATTTTAGGAAGTTAAGCAGTTGTGGAGAGCAGGTAAACCGAAGGGGGCGCGACTGCGTAGGGAGTTTATCAGATGATGTACCCGGTAGGCCTACCTACAGTGGTGTGAATTAATATTCGAACAGAATTCAGCAAAATTTGTCACTTCGGTATTCCAATATCTGTATCAAAAGTATTTGAAGTCAGTCCTAGATATGCACTCCTCTAGTCTGATATGTTTTCGCTGAATTCAGATGCTGGATATCAAGAAAGTGGTGAAAATATCAAAATTTGACATATTGGAAAATATCAAAGACATCAAACTTGAATCACAGGTGTATGAATATCAACTTCTGTTTCCAAACGCTGTCAGGTAATACCCCATTCAACATGTTGTTGCAAGGGGAAAGAATTCCACAAAATATCCAGACAAAATGGTGATAACAGCAAATCTCAAGAAATGTCAAATTTCGATATTTTCGCCATTCTCGTGATATGCAGTATCTGAATTCAGCGAAAACATATCAGACTAGAGGAGTGCATTCTAGGATTGACTTCAAATACTTTTGATATAGATATTCGATACAGTTTGCCTTTAATGAAAAGCTGAATTCCCCCTGTTCGAATATTAATTCACACCACTGTAACTTGCTCAACCATCATTTGTTCCACAGAAATGTTGAAGTAGGCCTACAGTATGTATTGTACATGCCAATCATCCATCCAAGTACCGGTAAGTACTGACCACGTTGGCTTCTGAGCACTGAACCGCTCACAAGCCAATGTGCCAACCACTAGATTATATAAAGCAAATCCTCCATCAATGTCCGCCGTGTTAATCCGTGCCATACAACTGGTCAGGCAGGCTTGACCAATCCAAACTAGCGAACCCCAAGATATACGGTACCTCAAATGGCAGGGTAAACTCACATCATAAATATATATGGGAATCAGGGCATTGATTTGGTTCAACCTTAGATTCTCATTCAGTTTATCCCCTCCAGAGAAAACACGTATCTGCATGTCTAGGCTGCTCCTGGAATTGGCTTTGAAAGCGTACTCTGCCAAAGCTTCCAATCCAAGGACTGTATCCTGTAAGAGAAGAGAAAAGTTGACATGGGAGAGTCAAAAAGATAAAGGAGCCATGGTGGTGTAGTGGTTCGGGCCTCCGACTACCGGTCGGAGGGTCCCGGGTTCAAATCCCACTGTAATGTGAGACTTTGGGCAAGTGTCTTTGCCTTACTGACCTCTCCCCACCCAGGTGTATACGTGGGTACAGGTCGGAAATGCTTAGACTGTAGTGCTGAATGGGCAGCGCATCAGAGCTCTACTGAAAGGTTTCAGGATAGACTGGGGTTAAAGTGTAAAGTTGGATTACCGTTGTTGACATCAGACTATAAATCCAAACTTTAACCTTAACTTTTTAGATGCTGACACACACAAATGGAATGAAATGGCCAGGGCCATTGTGCTCACCTCTGTGATAAGTCTCCGTGGTTAAATGTGAAACTGTGACTCTCATGGTGAATGTTGAAGGATCAGGATAGATAAGATAAAGCTGAGCACACCAAGTACTTTCCTGTCTAGGTCACAGATGTCAAAAATACTATTTTTCAAGATGGCGACCTGGTGGCCACACGTGACATTCGTTGGGACTGAAATTTTAGCAGGAATGNACATGAAAAATCACTTACTGTGGTAGACACAAATGTACCACTTCTTGCCCTTTGGCGAATTAGCCAGGCAGCTATTGGTCCACTGTAACTGAAGTAGGCCTCGCTACCGCTGATGGCCAGTTGGGTAAGGAGAGCATATGAGGCTGTCTCGATGGCTGCTGCTGGTGCAGTCTCCTTGTACCAATCTGGTGTGTTGTGATTTACGCCCTTTCCATCAAGGCTCCAGAAACGCATACCGGTGACTGAAAGGAGCAAAGTAAGCAAAAGATTTGAAGAGAGAATTCATGTCCAAGATATGTGACCCGATCTAGCAAAAGTAGGCGCAAGTCGCAAACGAGGAAAGGGTTAACGACCTTGCAACACAACAGCTAAAATGTATGTTTCTGCGGGTTGACAATAGTAGTGGACAGCCATGACAATAGATGAGTAAACTGATGACCCATGATGACCACCGCCGACTTTTGGCAGATCGGGTCACATATGTCTTTCATTCCAACTACATGTACATGTAGTTTTTCAGGATGGGTCAATGATCACATTTGACACTAATGGCGACTGAAAAGGCCAGTTTCTATTAGATCGGTTTCCGCTGCGGTTGGCAGCACCGGAGCAGTTTTCACAGGCATTGTGATAATTAACACGCCATGTATTGTTAAACCATCAAAGGATTGTCCAAAACTCTGTGAAAACCGCTCTGGTGCTGCAAACCGCAGCGGAAACCGGTCTAGTGGAAACAGGCCTAAAGGCCAACTTGACAAAACAAGTAGGCCTATGTAATGTTGACATTGCGGATGTCCTCTCAGTGTTGTTGATGCTGTCCTTCTGCTGAGAAGGAACCTTCCCGTGACCTCTCCAGTCAAAGTCACGTTGCCGTTCGAAGCACGGGCGAGGCAGGTACGAGTGATTGGAACGCTTATTGGGGCAAGTTGTTCTGCCTTTATCATCGTTTCTTACCTGGATCAAAGGTTGACATGCTCCTCAAACGCTGATTTGCCTCTAATTTGTGTGGACTATCCATGAGGGCCAAGGCATAGGTTAGAATGGCCTGACTGTAGGGGTTACCAAGCTCGCCATGACGATTACGCTCAAGAAACTGCCTGGCTCTTCGCAACGGCACTGCGTATTTGCGGTCGTTAAGGTTGATCTGAAGAAGAAAGACACCATGTTGTCATCCTCCCACAGCGGGGCTTTGGTCTCGCTCTTCTGCATACTACTGCACATAACGTTTGTGCAAGTGGATGAAGAGGAGCAAGGTAAAAACCCCTGCTCTGGGAGGTACGTACACCGTAGAAGAAAACGCAAGACAAAACCATGAGGTTTGCTCGGAATTTTTTGTTACTGCTCCATGCTGCACTATCTTGAGGGCAGGATGATTCAATATGCATCTTTCGATGAGAGACTTACCACGTCTGCATGATCAGCTCCACATCGTAAGATACATTCCACTACATATGATGTGAATGTCACGTCGTTGATCAGAGTTTGACCCTGAAGAAGAAAAAGTACATGTATATACAAGAATTTGAGGACATTCTTTTTGTGCAATGACAAATAGGCCTATGCATCTACCCACTTCTCAGCGGTTCCTCGAAAGGAAGTTAGTGAATGAAATTCGCCACCTTTTGATTATTGTAGAGAAGTCGGTAAAATAAAGGCCCGTTTCCGCTACAGTGGATTCCGCCACAGCTTGCGG
>NMRB01000203.1:488437-507932 GCA_002633025.1 Notospermus geniculatus
GAGTATGACCTGAGATTCTGAGGATGGAGGAAATGGGGCTTTAATGATCCTGTATTTTTGCTCTTTTACCTACCAACATTTCTTTATGGATGACGACGTGGGTTTCGACAAATTTTCCACTCTGATCCTGGGCATTGTTGATGATCCAGTCGACCGTATCCAGTACATGTTCTCTCACTTTCTTTCCAATCTGGTCAAAGGCACTTGCCTGGCAGAATACTTTGGTCACAAGAGCAGTCAACCTGAAGTAATGAATATTCATTCTTAAAATATACTTATTTTGCTTGGTTAATGATTACGGTATTTCTTCCCGTTATAGATTCCTAATATGGAATCACCTGGTTAAAGGCCCGATCCACAACAGCGGTTTTTACTGCGGTTGCAGTGATGGATGGTTCTCACAGGGTTTCGGGGACTACCGTACTTCAGTAGTTCACAATATTTGGTGTGTTAAGGCTAGTTCATACTTCGACGCACGACCATCGGCGTCTGACGCGCTATCAAAATCTGACTTCGCGGAGTTGATTCATAGTCTAGCATACTTCAGCGACGGCGACACGTGATGAAATGACTCAAGTAATTACAGTCTCGCGATCAGAGGCCTACCAAATCGCGAGACGGGGTCGGCGTCGAATGCGAGATCGTGCGATCGATCGCCGAGGATGGTCACACGTCGAAGTATGAACTAGGCTTTAATCACCAGTATCTCAATGCTTGTGAAACCAGGAAATATCCTCCAAAACAAACGTTTCTGAATTTAGAATACCGAATTTGGACACATAAAAACCTAGAAGATCAGAAGGTTTGGTACATCAACAGGCAAACGCATCAGATCAAGAATTACTAACAAACGCCACCACAAAAATACAAATGCCATTGTGAAATGAGAAAGAAGTAGGCCAAGTGCTGCTACAGTGACTTAATAAAACTCCCGATGATCATTTCTCACATCCTGACTTTGATTTCAAGTTTATGGTGTCCGAATTTGGAAGCCTTGACAGTTTCCGAATTAGGACACGGAGTTTGAAATTGGAAGCAGTATGAATCCAAAGTTTGAAATTGGAAGTGTTATGAATCCAAAATCAGAAAAATATTTCCTTCTTTTAAAGGACATTTCCCTGACTGACTTTCATGCCTACCACGCGGCTCGCTTGCTACCACTAACAATGATATTACGAGCAAGAAACGTAGCTATTTGTACTGCAAGCTAGGCTTGATGGCCAGGCAGAAAACAGCTGGTATACAGGTACTGGTATTCGAAAGCATGGAAATGATGACAATAACCTTACCATGTGCTGGATGGGTAGTATGTCCAAGCCGCGAATGAACCATCCGACTTCTTGTATGCAAGTTGACTTCGATATCCCTTGGTGATGTAATCGTATGCATTTGCCTCCAGGGCCCCGGTAAGTTTCCCAACTCGCAGAAGATACCTAGTGGCATAGATCAATGGAGCCATGGTTATCATATTCTGCTCTCCACAACCTGCTGGTATCTTTATTCTCTTTGAAACATCAAAATCACCCGATGGTACCATGTCACCAAGAAGGTTTCCTGAAAGATACAATATTACAGCACATTAGATGACTTCTGACATTGGCCCTGTTCACACAGCGTCGGTTCAATCCGGATCGAGGCTGGTTCACTTGCTTTTTATTGTGAAAAATCCACGCGATCTGTACTATCCTTCCCTTTTCATGGTGCAAAAAGTACCGGTAAGTGAACTGGCCTCGAACATGATCGAACCGATTCCGTGTAAGGCCTAGTGACTGTGTGGTTGATATGTCTGCTGGAAACAGTGAGACACGAAGCACTGCCAATGATGTCAGAGCTATGATTGGTGTGGTTTGCCTTATAAAGCTTAGGGAACTTGATTGGAGTTGTTGGATTGACGACAGGAGCAATATATACTCCAACCGTTTATTCTCAATAAGACAGCGAGGTACAACTTGTCCGTCCGCGGCGGGACCAGAACATTGAGTCAACGACAAGATGTAACCGTCAAATCAACAACAAAGTACGTCATGGCAAACCGCCATGGCAAGTAACGATGTCGTCACGAGTGACGTCATCATAATCAAGGCGTAATGGTACGCCGAATCGACAATCACAGGGGTTGTTGCCTAACTTACCATGAATACTAACAGCACAGGCCTCTGTACCAGGAATTGTGTCTAGCGGAAAAGTGAGGGGGATCTTCAGTGTGTGTATCCTTTGTGCTTTGTCAATGTTGCTCTCTGAAATAACAAGGTGACCGTCAGAAAGGGTGAGCATCACTGGCGAGAAGATTCCGTACATCGCAATCCTGTGCACACCGGGCATCACCAGCCAATTTTGTTCAGTGACTGGCGAGCATATCGCTTGTGATATCACCTCAGGTGCGGATCAAAGGGGGCGTGCCCCCCTTTTGGCAAACAAATCTTTAAAATCGACCATGAAATTCTAGAATTTGGAGCAATTCATTGAAATTCACCGTGGATTTCAATGTTCCTACACTGCGGATTTCAATGTTCCTATTACAGGGCGCCACCTCTTTTCTCAAACCCTGCATCCGCCCCTGAACCTGGTGTGCTGCTGGCTTAAACACTGACTGTCAAAGAATAACTGGGCCTTTTTTTGCAAAAACTCACGAATTTCAGCAACAGTAAGGGAAGTGATTTTCCTACCTATGCCGTTAGAGATTCCACTGCCACTATCTCCCATAATCCCCTCTGGATCAAGTTTGACGGAAATGGTCTTCTCTTTCTTGATACCTTCATTCTGAATCCGAAATAAGCAACTACCGTCATTCCAAATAAATGATTGAGTATCACTGACAAAATTTCATTTCAAATCTCATTTCATATCTAGTTTGCATGTACCGTACAATAATAGACGACAAGCCCAAAAAACACATTCAGATTCAATACGATTGGATCCGATCGACCCGCATTGGGTCTCATTTGGATCCGATCGACCCGCATTGGGTCTCATTTGCGTTTAGACGAGATTTGAATGTGGTCGTATGTGGTCCAATGTGGTTTCGGGACCATTTTAAATCCACATTGGCCTGCATTGGGTAACGTTTACACGCAAGAGTTTTGAACCACAATCGGATTTGATTGGATCGCGTGTGGATTTTTTCCTGTCGTCTGAACTGAAGTTCACACCATATCAATGGCAATGAAATGGATACCCGTGATACATTATCTTTAAAGAATATCAAAAATACACAACTACATTTGTTGCCAAAAAACATTTTAAATTTTAATTATTAAAACACTAGTACTTACACTGATTCTTAATTGTTTGATCACCTCATCTCCACTTGCCTCCGTTAAAGCCTTAACATGGATTTCCGCAGGGTTGTCGATTTTCGTTGCCTGTAATAATCATACACGGGCCTATTATAATACATCGTAATTACATGTACTATGATTCTAGAGCTCAAATCACTGAATCGGGATATCTTAGTGTGTCTTCTACATGGTGGGCCAGAGAAAGTGTCCCTCGAACAACAGGGAAACAATAGAAATGCTATTGTGCAAGGGACACTTTCTCTAGCCCACCCTGTAGAAAGACTCTCCACCCATCGACATTAGGAATTGTGGCTCTGGTAGCAGAAGTATGCTTGTGTGTTTTCTTTAGGCCACCCTGTTTTAGCAGTGGAATCGCTAGATCAGACGACCTTACCTCAAGTGGAACGATCGGGAATGTAACAGACTTGGCTGATCCTTTATTCAGCGTGATTTCATAATAGTCAGTGTACTTCCCGGGTTCTGCGGCATAACATATGCTAGCATCGGCTTTCATGCTCACTTGTACCTAAGAAACGACAGACAGATGAACAGACGATGAACCACACAGAAATTTGGACAATCACCATGATACAACATACATGTATATGCGTTCCGACATCAGCTATTCATGAAGCTGCTGGCACACTCACGAAAAACTCAGGGAGACCATCATGGCTAGGCTGTAAAATGAAATCTATGTGTACTATGGTAAAGAACTGATCTAGGCCAACATGCAAAGTTCAGGCATTTCTTCCAGAAAGCCATGATGATGCATGGGTCGACTCTTAAAAAACCAGTTTTACACTATGCCTGAGTGTCAAAACTGCGATATAGGTCATGTATTACTGGGATATTAGTTCAGGCATTGAAAATGTTTCGGCATGAAGTTTCTATTAAGACCGGACGCAGAACATAACCATACCCTCAAACCATCCCTATCTCCTAAATTGTACACAGTGGCCTTGACCTCCAACTGCTCCGTCCTCACTGCGGCGTACGGCAGATCAACATGGACGAAAAATAATTTCTTGCTGGTAATGTTGGTTGGAACCGCGACGCACATGCCCTGGTCTTGGGATACGCTCACTCCAGAAACCACCCAGGTTGTGATGGAATGGGGGAGTGTCCTCGACATTTGACGGGTTCTCTCATTTCGTCTGCAAAAATACCCCAAATGTTCCAAAGGAAATAGCCAATAGATGCACGGTGTATAAGATTAAAGGACCACAGTATTGCTGCCCAATCCTAGGTTACACCTACCCGCGTTAAGGGGAGACCTCTATTAACGACTTGGTAAACGACTTGTTCGATCCCCAGCGGCTGGGTGACCGAGACTGTAATCATACATTCTCCAACACTGGGGCGAAAGGGCTTAACTACAGTATTGGAGCATGGTGCCGGTGGCGCCGGCTGTCGACAGAAAGATGCAATACAGTGGTCCTTTAACATCCAGGGTACAACCTGGTGTTCGGACTCCTCGCCATACTCTGACCCATAAACAGGGCACACCCCGGTGTTCAGACTCATTACGAACGACTGATGCACAGCAGGTCGCGGGCACTCTGAAAACACTCAAAATCATCGGTACAATAAATCGGAAAGTCGTCTCCGAATATTTCGCAAATTTTCAACCCCAATCGGGGTCTTCCTCAGGCGCTATGTAGAAGAGATCCCAGAGGTGAATGTTCAGAGATGAACATTCACCTCTGGGATCTCTTGTACATAGCGCCTGAGGAAGACCCCGATTGGGGTCGAAAATTTGCAAAATATTCGGAGACGACTTTCCAATTTATTGTATACTGTGTGTCGTTTTCGTGCTGTTTTTTGGATATAAAATCATCGGTACCATGAANAAGGAAACATAACAAATTACCCGAAAGTGAAAAACTCGTAGAACCAGGAGTCCTTGAAGTCATCCCTGACGTCAATCTCATCGACCTGAAAGGCGCCCTTCTGTAGACCTTGATCTTTCGCCCCGGACCTTCCTCGATCAGAAGACACTCTCACTTTAAAGAGATACAAGTGGAATGCAAAAGTACATGTACCGGTACGTAGAAATGAGAAATTCCATGACAATACCACGATATGTATTTGGTTACAAATGGACACGATTTTGTTGATGTCCACCCAGCGGTGAAATTGAGAACTTTGACTTAAATCTGTGACCCTGATCACATTACCTAGTAATCAAAAGCCATACTTTATGCAATAAGAAGTAGGCCTATGATTTAATTTTGACCAGATATAGTTCCACTGGCAAATGGCAGGTAGGCCTGGGTACCCTCTTCCCCAGACATAGCAGATATGATGAAAACTATTTTTCTTTGATGGATGCACTGGCACTTAAGCATGCACGTTTGCCATTAAACTTTAGAGATGTAGCCTATTATTCATTAAACTTACATCTTTCCGCTTCGCAACAATCTCTGTAAGCACGTTCACAAGAGCCGGAGCTGCCGTAGGTCCGAGCCAACTGAGGGCAGGTCCTTGTACCATCCTCACTGTCCCTTATTCCTTGTCGACAGCATGCTTTATCTTGATTATTGAGGCGAGCAACTGGAACCAAAAAGAGCACGAGGTTTGGCATACGATTTGTTTACGTTGTTAAATGTTCATTGACACTATACCCTTTTAGTCTGCCCTTCGCGGCGGTGAGGGTACTGTCGGGCTTGGGATCTTACGGGTGAATGGATACAGTACATATAAATGTACATGTACCGGTATATCAAATTCAGGACTTCCTAACGCATACTATATTGTTTTCGTGTTGAAAAACAAACAAAACTCACGGATTTCGTCAACTGTTTCCGAGATGCTTCGCCGTCTCCTGGAACCGGGCGGAGGGCATTTTTCGTCTGCCCTCATCGGAGACACCACGTGACCAGTCTTGGGAAGAACGATCAATCCGGCTTGCTGGATGGAATGAAAATTTAAGAAATGTCACAGTTAGGCAGTGTCAATTCCATGATACTACAGGCATGATAGGATAGACCCACAAGTGTGACATCTACCAATATTTCCCTATTTTATTGTTTTCCCTAACTGTTTGGGAACACTGGCAGAGATCGATGCCTTTTTCTGTGTTTCTCCCCTTGTGAAGTCGCATTATTCCATCATACAATTGTAGGGGAACACTCACCGATGGGGAACATTCAAAAACGTTACACCAGTACGTAATCAAATCAATTTTACCACAGTATTTTTTGACTAAATGTGACTTGTTGACATGATTCACATTCCGGTTATTGATTCATGATCTATTGATGGGAGCACGCCGCAATTTTTGGTACCACTCGTTTTTTTGCGGCCTTGGCCTACCTTGAAGACATCTGATGCATCCATACCACCGCCTGGACCACACCCAATGTCCATAGCAAGCATCTTGTTAAACATCTGCAAACAGACAAGAGAAAAAGTAACACATGGACCGTAACTGCACGTACCATAGGCCTACTCACAGAAACAATGTCATCGCGCACCCTGTATTATGTTACTTCAGTTTGAACAAAATGGCGCGTCAAATGCGGCATGGAGTGATTTCCTGCACCCAGTATCACACGCTCCCCACGTGTCCTTTTCCTTGAAATACACCAAGTTTTTGATCAACATTTCTGAATACGCCGATCGGCTAATTCCTTAGTGAGCCGTTTTCAACATACATGTACCTGGTGTGTTGATTAGGCCTACTCTAGTCCCCTGCGGTTTTAAAGCGGCCCTGTGTTCCTTTCCAATCCTGCGCTAAACATAGCCTACCCGCATTAAGAAGGGAGACCTCTATTGACAATGTTGTTAAACTACTGCTTATCAACCTCGCCCGATAGTAAATCTTGTTCCCAGGAAATCCACGTGCACTGGGCGAAAGGCAAAACTAGGCCTATGTCATTGGAGAATGATGCAATCACTTTCGGCGGTGGTGACGTCCATCAACAAAAAGTGGCAATATCGTAGCCCTTTAAAGAAGATCTCCATTAAGGCCTGAACCCACTGACGCGTTTTGCCGCCATGCAAAAAACGCCGCTATTTCCCGCGATGGCAAGCCGCAGCGGCAGAGATTAGGTAAGCTGTTCCCACTGGGGCGTATAATCATGGGCGGTGTTTATACCTTCAAAATCAATACGTCGCATATAGGCCTGTTTGATAAAGATGTCCGACTCCGATTCAGATGCCGAGGTATTCGCCCTCTCTACTCAGTAGGCCCTACAAAGTCTGTGAATTTTAAGAAGAACATGGAATTTCCCATTCACGAACCGCAGTGACTAAACACATTGATTGCTATTTTTGCAATCTGAATTGGGCCGTGTGCGGGGCCCGCCGCGGAACAATTGGGGTGTATTACCGCATCGCCCAGGTGGGAACAGATCTATGGAAATCAATAGAAAGCATTCTCGGCGTTTATCACAGCGTTTTCCCGCAACGGCGAATGCTGCAGCTAAACGCGTCAGTGGGCTCAGGCCTTTAGTGAAACCCCAGTCCTACCTTACTCCTGGTCAGAACATCTCTTTCACTGATCAGATAAACAGCCTTGTCTACCCCCAGGACGGATATGGACGATCCCTTTGCCGCGTTGATGGTGAAGTGCACAGTATCTTTTGGTCGGTAATCGGTGGATTTGTCGGGAGTAATGGTGAGCTGAAAAAGAGATTTTCAGCCTCACAGATCGTGTGTCATGTGCAACCACCGAGAAATGTGAAAAAGGCATGATAGAGACGAATGCACCACATTCATGTCAAATCGCACATTATCCAAGATTTACACGCACGAATGAATGATTAGGGAGCTTTCGCAAATCTGACGAAACACGAAGTAAGAAATACGAAATTCAACTTCATTTCCAGGATGTAATATATTTCTGGAGATGGTTGGTACCAGAAATGTCTCTGCTGCCAGTGCCTCTTTTACAATATCATGTAAGACCGAGAGAGTTTTGGTGCATTTTGAATTTTTAAATTTCCACTTCATATCTACGAAGTGGAAACGAAAGATAGATTTCAAAGTTTAAGATACACTGTAACTTTATCGCTCTAACGTCATACGCTGAAAGACGCTCTTGTAGCAGGCGATATTTGTGGTACCAATCATCTCCTGAAATATATTACGTCACGGAACCGAAGTTCAATTTCGTATTTCGTACTTCGTGTTTCATCAGATTTGCGAAACCTCACTATTATCCGATCATGGACATGACGGACTCGAACCTCGCAGATGGAATAAGATGCCTGCCAAACGAATCTTGTGTTTTACTGGTCAAAGATTGTGATTGAATGTAACCTCGTTCTCTGGGCTCAAAGTCCGTGATTAGAGGGCTCTGACAACAGAGGAGGAGGATCCTAGCAACAAGGTTGGCCAGAATGACATCAGGACAGCCAAGGCGTCTGCACAGAGAATCAAATGCCACCATCTTGAATCTATTACAGTACTCACATCGGGATTTATTGCCTACGAAGGGCATGAAAAGTATTTAGAACACGGTCAACTGCAAATCTAGGCTCATCAAGGCTGGTCTGAGCCTGGGGAGGTACACATTTTTGTGAAAGCGGAACTCGTCCTGAGCCTTGGCATGAAATTTCACAGTATGCCGAAGAGTAACAAAGGTGTGCTCTGGAAGGGGGTCTGGAGGGGCCTCCCCCCAGAAAATTTTGGAATCTACTACATATAGATGCTCTGAGACGTGATTTCATTGCTATTCTGAACCATAATGTACAAGATTACAAGGTTGATTTTTTTCTTCTTGCCCAGAGCGGAACTCTCTTACTGCTGTGGGGAGGTGCACATGCACCCAGTGCACCCCCGCCAGCCTACGCTCCTGCTTATCAAGGGATGTAATCCACTAAAATACGATGTTGTATGTATTTATAATTTAGAGACGCATCATCAGTCTCTCTAACCTGCAGTACGCCTCTGATGGGCCAATAGACATCCTGAGAAAGTCGGCCATGACAGGCCAGAAGGGGTAAACAAACCTTGGGCCTAGTGCATTGTACAGACGGTAAGCACAGGAGCCAACTGTACAAATGCACTGGGCCCCCTAGGGCGAGGCTAATGTTTACCCCTTCTGAGCTGTAGGCCTAATGGCCGACTTTCGCAGGATGTCTATTACAGACAGTGGTCAGTCTATATGAACACCTGACTTGTCATGCTTGTGTGCCTACCTCTTCGCCACATGATTTCACAATATCGAGCACCAAGGAGTCGCTGATGACCTCATTGCCGTTGGTGTAGTAAGCTATCACCCTAGCTCGAGGTGACATCAAGGGAAGGATGTTGATGTTAGCATGTGTGATAGTCGTACCGTCATTCGTTATTTTGACAAAATTTTGCAGTATCACTCCTCTTGCAACAACCTAGAAATCAAAACATAATATATTTTAAGACAATATGGCAAAATTATCGGCGTTCAGTTCAAGGAAAATGAATGCCGAAACTCGGCACACATGGGTCGAACTATGTGTCTGGGTCCTTCACTGATGGCGCGTCTATCACAAAAGACTTCATCCATAGGCCTCGTTTTCACTACAGCCGGATTCCGCTGTGGTTTGCGGCGAGCGTGGTGTGGTTTTCACAGTGTTTTGGATAATCCTTCGATAGTTTAACAATGGAGTGTTAATTATCCCAATGCCTGTAAAAACCACAGCGGTTGCTGCAAACCGCAGTGAAATCCACTGTAAGCATTTCACGCCAAGATTTAATGACCCAACTCTAAATAAATACATGTACCTTGGTCCACGTATGGCTAGGGTGCTTGTTTTACAACTTTCACAGAACTTACCATAAAATTAACTTTTTTGGATGCGGAGTTGGTGAAATCAGCCCTGATCTGTAATTCTCTATTGATCCTTATGTCCCTTGTTCCTGCACCAAGCTGAAGAAACAAGTACTCTTTCTTCCCACTCCGATGGAGTGCGACAGAGATTTCTTTACTGTTTTGTTGAGCAGCCTGGAAATCAGTGTCTTTCGTTGTCACCTGAAATCCGAATGATTTGCTTGATTTAAAAAAATCATCCTGTGAACCAACATAGGAACAGAAAACTGCGAGGAAGATGGGCCTGCTGTCAAAAATATTCATTACAATGGGTTCTACTTGGTTCTACTTTGGGTCTTCTGGACCCATGGGGTCGTATTCATAAAGCGGTTCTATCGTTAGAACCGTCTTAGGCCGGTTCCAAGTGCAGTGGTTGACCACACTTGGAACGGGCCTAAGAGGTTCTAATGATAGAACTGCTTTATGAATACGACCCATAGTGTTTATCACTATGAGTACCGGTACTATAAGCAACAGCCATCGGTACTTTATTCCAGATGCATTTATGAACACGTGGGAAATGGGCTTAAAAACTTGGACAAGGAAGTTACCTAATGTACATGGGTACAATGGACCAACTTGTTTTTACAATGCAGGACGGAATGTGGTGTTCACTCAGACATCTTAAAGAGACTGTCTCGCCTAATGAGCAGTTATTTAAAACGTCCCTAAAAAAACTGGATGTTGCATAACGAACGGATGTAACACTTTTGATCAAAGGAAGTGTTTGACACTCATAATTAGGGCCTACGCGTCAGGTCAGTTTCTGCCTACCTTGATTTTCAATTCACCAGCATTACCAGGTATATCTAGCGTGACATCATATCGTCCATTTCCGTCTGTGGTGTGACTCTTTTTCCTCTGCCCGTTACTGAATGCCCCTTGTTCTCTGCCGCTGAGTATAACGAAAGCCTCGATCTCAAAGCGGATATTAGTAGCCGCATTGTTGTTAGGATAGGTGAGGTCAATCTGTGGATGATTGATCATAACTTGAAGCAGATAATGATGAAAAAGGTGTCCTGTATCCAGATGTTGAATGCACCTGTCACCCATCCACATAGGCCTACATGTAGGTTACTAACCATGTGGGACGTTGATTAACTTCAACCTCGGGAGACCAACGCAACAACAATAGGCCATAAAGGAAATCCTCCAGGTTACGCCGAGCCATAGTGGGGTACCGGTACCTTGTCTAACTCGAAGCATACCATTTAAAGTATCATTTACCAAGGAACCTGATGCAAACAAGGTTCCCAACTAGCTGGCTTCATGGCCGTTTCATTTGGAGACACTTTTACTAACATATCACATCGAATGAAAATGCATGGAAACTTAAGGTGTGATATCCAACTACATTGTATCTTCAGCCAGCAGCACACCAGGCGATACTGGAGGCGATCTAATCGCCACCAATCTTCTCGCCAGGCGATATCGAGTTTGGTATTGTTTTACTGGGCAAGAAGATTCCACGACAGCCAATTTTGCTCGCCTGCGATATCGCCTAGTGCGCTGCTGGGTTGATTCCATGATGCGGAAGTTTTAAAATCCCGAGGTACCTCATGTAATCATTTTCTTTCCTACCTTGACTACAAATGGAAGACCGGGCCGAAAGTATTTTGGCATGCGCTCGTACGAAATCACAAAGGGACTTTTGACAAAGACAGCCGATGCGTCCTGCCCTTTTTCCTGCTTTCCCGTAGCACTCTCGGTGAGAGTAGCCTCGATCAAAAGTCGAGTTCCTTCGGGCATGTTTGGTGGGAACCACTTGTCTCCAAAATCATTCTTGGTGATTGCTGCTTGGGTATCCCCGTCGACCTGCAGAAGTTCCAGATAATCTTTACTTTGAAGTCAATTAAGAATAAAATGTTAATTTCACCTTAGAGACCCGATTTCTATTTCATATTAAACAACGCTGTAACGCTTTTGACAAATGCAACCTACTCTCTCGCCTTTCCGTCTTTTACAACCAGGCCTAACGTTTTTTTTTCAGTCTCCACTAGTTCCTTATTGGGGCAATATCGAATAAGGAACTAACTGCTTAGCCTATTTACTAGTTCCTTATTGGGGCAATTTCGAATAAGGAACTAGGAACTGCTTAGCCTATTTACCTACTAGTTCCTTATTGGGGCAATTTTGAATAAGGAACTAGGAACCAACTTCCCATACCCCCTATTTCAGTGTTTCCATATAAAAGACAGCTGGAGAGTTTCATGATGGGGGAAAAAGAGAAATATATCACACTTTCTTCACAGTGTTCCCCATACAATGCAGGCAAACACTAAGAACTGGAACACTGTGGCACTTTACATCTTGATAAAATAGAAATGGACTTATGATGATAAAAACTAGACTACATTCCTCCAAGACAGAACCTTGGAGGAACGCCAAGACAGAACTAAACAAGAGGCAAGATTTTCCTGTTGGTGATCGGCGAATGGTGTTGCCATCTATAAACTGATCGCGGAACTATGCGCCCCAATGTGGAGTACCCGAGTGCCATCTATTGTTCATTGGCAGAATCACCCACAGATCAGGTATATGCTGGTGTAATCAGGAGGTCTAGAAATCACGATAAACGTGAACGTCAACGACAACGTTATTTTTGTACAAAAATGCAATATAAAATCTGGCGAATGTGTAAAGTATGAAAAATAACGTTGTCGCAAAGTTTACATTTATCGTTTGACTTCTAATCCTGCCTATTATGAGTCATGTGAGCCAACGTAAGCAGATACCGGTACTTACATTAATGGTTTGAGCTCCGATAGCATCCCTGTTGCCATTAGGAAACAACAAGGAAAAAGTAAGACGGCATCTTCCTTCAACTCCTGTACCGAACACATACCTGAAGACAAAGAGAATTCTCTTTTTAAAAAAAACAAAAAACCAGCGACAGAGATAGGCTACGAGATAAAGATAGTGGGCCGTATTCAAAAAGGGCGTTTAAGACTTAGACGCGTGTAACTTCGTCAAATGCATGGTGGAATTAGTGAAGTTACACGCGTCTAAGTCTTAAATCGCGCGATGATCACCCTTTTTGAATACGGCCCAGTATTTTCTCTCACAAAAAAAATATTTGAACTACGGTACCAGCAACGTGCATTTCTCATCAAATCTAGGAACTTTCCAACTTCTTCCGTGAGTAAACTTACCTGGCATATATCCAGAATTGGACTTCATTCTGCGATTTGAGAATATAATAGTTTGTAGTTTTCACTTTCACAGAAAACGTTGGCAGCTCTGGAAAAGACCCGATCAGTATAGAGTACACGTATTGTATAAGAAGGGTGATGATTGATGCAGTAAAACAAATTTGTTTTTGGACACCACAGCAATGTGGAATGAGCATTGAACTTTTGGCATTAGGACCAGGCGCGGATCCAAGGGGGGGCGCACCCGCCGCACACCCCCCTTTCGGCCAAAACATCATTAAAATCGGCCGTGAAATTCTGAAATTTGGAACAAATCATTGAAATTCACTGCAGATTTCAATGTTTCTAGTACAGTGCGCCCCCTCTTTCCCGAAATCCTGGATCCGTCCCTGAGGACAGCAGTCTTGCCATCGCTCCATCACTATTTGAGTTGAAGTGGGCAATCGGTATTCAAGTTACACACTGTTTCTGGTATAATAACAACTCGATGATGGAGATAATGATAGATCAAGATACATGAAACATACCGTACTCTTTCACTTCGAAAACGATGGACGTTTTTTGGTCTTCGGGCTGAAGGATTTAAAGGAATAATATAAATTCAATGTCAAAAGACTGCGAGGCAATTTGACAATTGGTGCATGCATGCTACAGTGAAAAGGGAACAGGCCCTAAAGAAGTTTCCTTCATTCGGCCCACAGAGCGGGGTCAGAATGAAATGAATGACAAATTGGGACTCAGTTGGACCTTTAAATGAGTGTTTTTCCGTGTGTTTTTTTGTCCATGAGCAACTCAACAATGAGTCGTCGTTTGTGTCATTGGTCTCAGCGTAAGTCACATAGCGGGCAGCACACCAGGCGATATCCATGCGATCTGATCGCCACCGAGCAAAATCGGCTGTTGACGCCAGGTGTGCGGTTTACAGCGATGCGTGGACTCTTCTCGCCAGCGATGCTCGCCCAATATCAACAAAACTAAAATCGATATTGCCCAGTTTGCGGTGCTTGGCGAGATCGGTGGCGATCAGCGACATCGCCCTCAGCTCGCCTGGTGTGTGCTGCCTGCTCTGAACAAACAATTGTGACTCATTGTGAGCCAACTTCCGCTAAGGGAGTTTCCATCATTACTTGCCTGACGATTGTCATTATAGGTAGCGTTCAGGCTCCAGTTACCGTAAACAATAATCTTTGGCAATGGGAACTTGTCCTGTATAAATCCATTGGTCGGTGTCTTCTTGTCAATTCGTTCCATCACATCTCCTTTCGGGTTCTGAGAAGAAAAAAGTTCCCGAAAAAGTTATTCGAGACATTTTGCTCAGCAGGTAGCTCGCGTGTGCGCGTAATTTCGGTGAGTTTTTTGCCTCGCGAGGCAGAAAGCTCCCGTGTGCGCGTATTATTCGGTGAGCTATCTGCTGAGCAAACGGTCTCGAATAACGTTTTGCTCAGCAGATAGCTCACGAAGCCTGCCGCATACGGGAGCTATATCTGCTGAGCAAAAAGTTATTCGAGACATTTTGCTCAGCAGGTAGCTCGCGTGTGCGCGTAATTTCGGTGAGTTTTTTGCCTCGCGAGACAGAAAGCTCCCGTGTGCGCGTATTACCGGTATTCGGTGAGCTATCTGCTGAGCAAACGGTCTCGAATAACGCTTTGCTCAGCAGATAGCTCCCGTGTGCGGCAGGCTTTAGCGAGACTCGGCACTCAGCCTCACCCCACGTATGGGTGCATGATGCCTAGCTCAATCCGCAACACTCTCTGCATAAAATATCGCATCCTGACACAGGCCTTTCACCCGTTGGTAGCGAATTGGGTAAAAAAATTTATGGACCTAGCCATCTGATTATAGTACTTACGATGATGTCAAGTGTGACCGGATTATTCGATGGCTTCATTGCGGAATCAAGCGACACAGCACGGAATTTCACTGAAAGATCGAATACTTGATAATTACTGTATACGTAATGCAGCACATCAATTTTGTCCAAATAGGCATATACTGAGTGATGTGATGCAGCACAGAAGTTTTTTTCACAGACTCAGTACCAAAACGCAGCAGATCACTTTTGAACAGACTCCGTGACGTAATGCAGCACATCAGTTTTGAACAGACTCAGTGACGTAATGCAGCACATCAGTTTTGCTCAGACTCGGTAATGTAATGCAGCACATCAGTTTTGAGCAGGCTCAGCAATGTAATGCACTCACATCAGTGTTTGAGAAGGCTCAACAATGTAATGCAGCACATCAATTTTGAGCAGATTCAGTAACGTAATGAAGCACATCGGTTTTGAGCAGACTCAGTGACGTAATGCAGCACATCAGTTTTCAGAAATGTATAAATGCAGCACATCAGTTTTGAGCAGACTCAGTAATGTAATGCAGCATATCAGTTTTGAGCAGACTCAGTAATGTAATGTAGCACATCAGTTTTGAGCAGGCTCAGCAATGTAATGCACTCACATCAGTTTTGAGAAGGCTCAACAATGTAATGCAGCACTAATTTTGAGCAGATTCAGTAACGTATTTTTGCAGCACATCATTTTTGAGCAGACTCAGTAATCTAATGCAGCACATAAATTATGAGCAGGCTCAGTAAAGTAATGCAGCACATCTCAGTTTTGAGCAGACTCAATAACATAATGCAGCAGTTTTGAGCTGACTCAATAACAAATGCAGAACATCAGTTTTGAGCAGACTCAGTAAGGTACGCAGCACATCAGTTTTGAGCAGACTCAGTACCGTAATGTAATGCAGAACATCAATTTTGAGCAGGCTCAGTAACGGAATGCAGCACATCAGTTTTGAGCCGACTCAACATGCTCAATAACATAATGGAGCACATCAGTTTGAGCAGATGAATGCAACTCACCAGTGTTGTCTGGGCGGTAGATTGGCTTGTCGGTCTGTAGAAACAAGTACCCAGATTTCTTCGAGACTAAGATCACTGCGGACTCATTATAACCAAAGGGACAGGTGGCGGTCAGCCGAACATAGGTCTTCAGTGATAATGCAGGAATATCGTCCCATTTAACTCGAAGGGTTACTTTCACGGTGTTGTCTGGATTTAGAGTCGAAATACAAAGTTACAACAGACTCCTGATTCACGAAGCCCTCGATTCTTCGCGACTGGAGCTATCTGCTGAGCAAAAAGTCATTAGGCTTTTTTCACTGTGAGCATTCCCTATTGTCAAAATCTTGCAACACAAAGCATCAGCATACCCTATGAATAGAGCAGCGCCGACTGTGAAAAAAGCCTATTCAAAACCGTTTCAGCAGATAGCTCACCGAAAAATACGCGCACACGCGAGCTTTCTACCTCGCGAGACAAAAAACTCACGGAAATTAAGCGCACACGCGAGCTATCTGCTGAGCAAAAAGTCTCAAATCACTTTTTGCTCAGCAGATAGCTCCAGCGTGCGGCAGGTTATATTGTAAAGTGACTCGAAATCTCGAATTTTTGACGCAAAAAATCTGACGACTAACTGCACAAAAAATTGGGAAAATAAGGCTCGGGAACCGTCATAAGAAGGCGCCCCGAGCCTTATTTTCTCAATTCAGTGTGCAGTTAGTCAGATTTTTTGCGTCAAAAATTCGAGATTTCGAGTCACTTTTCATTAATGTCTGCATATATTCGAATTAATGTCTGCATATATTCGAATTAATGTCTGCATATATTCGAATTAATGTCTGCATATATTCGATTTTATACCTGTATTATAAATTCGAATTAATGTCTGCATATATTCGAATTAATGTCTGTATATATTCAATTTTATCCATGTATTAATTCGATTTTATACCTGTATTAATTCGAATTAATGTCTGCATATATTCGAATTAANATCGAATTAATACATGGATAAAATTGAATATATACAGACATTAAATACGATTTAATACCTGTATTAAAAAACGAAATCTGATTGGATGATTTAATGGAGGTATAAATTCCATGAATATAGGTCCCTGCCTATATTCATAATTATGTCCACCCCGGCCTGCGATAGGCGAGAAGATCGGTGCCGTGCCGCGAGTCGATCTCGCGATATCGCTGGTGTGCTGCTGGTGTAAGTACATGTACATGTATAGAATCAAAGTGAAATTTAGATTTGAGTATCAGCGCCTGGGATCTTCCTAGGGTCTTCCGTAACTGGAAGAAACTAGACTCAACAAGCAGTCTTTTCTTAATTGGTTCACCAATTGATTTTCAACCTGATTTCGCGTTGCGACTTTTTGCTTTGCAACTGGGAACTCGATCGCCGTAGTGGACTCGCTGGACTCGTGATTTCCACCAATGGCGAAGATCTGGTCAATCGCAGTCGGCAATCGGTCGGCGACTGGTATCAGTTCCTTGCGATCATATTCAATTGCAGATAGCAGGTTGCAAAGCAAGTCGCAACGTAGAAAATCAGCAGTGGATTCCTAGCTCTCTCATCAGTTCGCTTGTGGAGCGGAGTATACTAGTGTCCCACTGGCGAATTTCGGCCTGCGACAAGGGACGAATGAAAAATTCGTAGATCTTCGTAGACTGTCGTCTCAGTGTTCGTAGTGATTCTCTGGCTCCATGATCCTATGCAAAACACATTAAATTTAAATGCTAAATATCATAGCTTGTCGAGGGAATGTCGCAGACTTCAGATTCGCCCCTTGTCGTGGGAAAAAGTCGCCAGTGGGACACTAGTAGCGAACTTAAAGCGGCCGCTGCATCGGGAGCAAGGAAACATACCTTTTCGAACAGTCACTGTTTTCTCAGAGAATTTGCGCTGACCGTCGGGATAGATCTGAAGATAGACCGTCACGTCAAGCGTCTGTATATTGGTGTGATGGAGTGTGATCCAAACGTTTTCATCCGATTCGATCTTCATGACATTGGGGGCGACGACAAATAGGTTGCTGATGAAGAAATGAAATGGAACAAAATGATACAAAATAAGGAAAAAAACAATTGTTTTCTAGCTTTTTGGATTATGAAGCTGTCACTTAACTTGGTGTGGGTATAGGAGTTTTGTCTGACATTCTGTCCCTGACTGTTGGAGTTGTGGGCCTATGTTTTTGTATACTCCGGACTCCTACTTTGTATATTGAACGATCCAATCCATTTACTCAGGCGCATGGCTACACTACGTTTCTATTCGAGTTACAGACGCTTCTACAGGGTGTTTCAAAAAAAAGTTGTCATCTCTAAAATATCTCCTAGAACCTAAACCCATGAATATTTTTGGCTCAGATTTTGTAAGCTGCTAGGTGTAGCACCTTGAACAATCTTTCTTGAAGATGGGGATTTGGCCTAGTGGTTTAAGGCGTGCTGCCCCTTAGTGCTGGCGATTGATGCCTCATGCGAGGGTCTGTGGGTTCGAATCTGGTAGGAAGCAATGTCTTTCACCTTAGAAACCCGATTTCTGTTTCATATTCTGCTAGGTGTAGACATACTCATAATGTTTATGTAATATCTGTATGATGGTGTCTTGTTATGAAGGAACAGTGACACCAAAAGTAAAAGGGTCCGAAGTGCAGGTGTCAGAGCTTTCCAGGAAATTCCACAAGATATGGTGATCCGTTCAGTCACCAGAATGCGAAGAAAAGATGAAATTTCTGTTAGAAACAATGGTGGCCATGTGGAAGGTACATGTAGATTCCAGTAACCCTGGCTTATTCTGTATGCAACAAATGATAAATAAACTTTTCATTGCTTTCTGATAGATAAATCTCTGAGATTTTTGCATTTTGCACCTGCTCAGTCCGAGGCCTCTTATTCATCCACGCCTGAAGCGGTCAGAGCCAAAATTTCTTCAGCACCTCCATACATCTTGACCTATCTACATACAAATCTGAGCCAAAAATATTCATGGGTTTGGGTTCTAGGAGATATTTTAGAGATGACAACTTTTTTTGAAACACCCTGTAGTGGAGTTTAGAATAATTTGAATAGTCCACAAAGTCCAAAGTTGTCACTTCGAAGTCGAATACTTGGAATATTATAATGTTGTCCACTTCAGAAGTAAAATTTTCCAATTAAATTTTGACTTCAGTGACTAGAAAATTAAATTCAAATACTGAATTTTTAATTTTGTTTCAAGAGCAACATGGACTTCCGTACCGGACTCCTGAATGTAGGTTCACAATTGATTGGCCATGAACAAAGAAAACGAAAATAACATTTTGAAATAGTGTCAATGGGATTGTTTACCGTCTCCCAAATTGGGTTATTGATTACCAATGAATCGTGAATATAGGCAGGTAGTCCAACACATCAGTCAATTATCTGAGACG
>NMRB01000203.1:520970-534039 GCA_002633025.1 Notospermus geniculatus
ACTTGAAACAAGCCCGGATTACTCCAGTTTATAAGAAGGACGACCCTATGTCTAAAAAGAACTATAGGCCAGTCAGTGTACTTCCAATTGAGTCGAAGGTTTTCGAGATGGCCATCGTGGACCAGCTCACCAGTCACTTTCGAGCCCTATTTCACCCAAACCTATCTGCGTACCGTCCTGGCTACAGTTGCCAGACGACATTGTTGACGCTAGTGGAGGAATGGAGGTGGGCGCTCGATCGGGGCTGGTTTGCTGGTGCCATTCTGATGGACCTCTCGAAGGCCTTCGACTGTCTTCCTCATAACTTGATGCTGGAGAAGCTAAAGTCGTACGGTATGTCGGATGAGGCAGTTAGTTTGATATCAAACTATCTTTCTAACAGAAAACAATGTGTAAAGATTGGTGATGTACAGAGCTCCAGCTTGCCACTGACCAAGGGCGTTCCGCAGGGGTCAAATCTTGGCCCTTTGCTGTTCAACACTTTTATAAACGATATCTTTTATTCTGTTGCAAATTCTAGTCTATATAACTACGCCGATGACAATACCATATCCTTTTGTCACCCCAATTTTGGGGTGATGAAGAGGGCCCTCGATGCTGACGGCAGGGCCCTTGTGGACTGGTTCTCTGAAAATCAGATGAAAGCTAACCCTGACAAATTCCAGGGACTTGCGGTGGGTAGGCGGACCAGCCAGAGGAGCCCTGTCTTCGACATCGAGGGCACTCAAATCGAATGCTCAGAAAATGTCAAACTGCTAGGAGTTAGTATAGATTCATTTCTTAGTTTTGATCTTCATATAACAAATATCTGTAAGAAAGCCGCAAGGCAGATCAACGTCCTAAGGCGCATAGGCCGCTTTTTGCCATTAAATTGTCGGAAGGTGATCTACAGATCTTTCATATGGTCAACATTTAACTTCTGCCCAATAGTGTGGCACTTTTGTAGTCAGAGGAATACGGTCAAACTAGAGAAATTGAATTTCCGTGCACTACGTTTTGTGTATCAGGACCATACCAGTAGTTACGAGGAGCTATTGGAAAGGGATAAATCTGTCTCTCTAGTATTAAGAAGACAGAGATTACTAGCCGAGGAGGTCTATAAGATATTAAATCACCAGAGACCAGAGTACATGGCGTCATTGGTTGAGGGCAGAAAGTCCAGGTATGATTTTATCACCCAAAGAAATACGGTAAATATTCCACGTTTTAAGACAACCACTTATGGTAAAAATAGTTTTAAATATATAGCTGCAAAGATCTGGAATGAATTGCCAAATTGTATTAGAGTCTGTGATAATTATAGGGACTTCAACAAACTCATTAACCAATGGAAGGGAGCCAAATGTAAGTGTGCAATGTGCAAATTGTGATATCCCGGTAGCTACCTCCATTTCATACATGTTTTTATTTGTGTAATTTTATAAATCTCAGATTTTTAAAGTTTTATCTATGTTACTACTGTACATACTTATAAACTTCATGTTAGATATCGGTCCAAAAGCTTTGTAAGCTTATGTTATTTGTACCTTCCATACCGATGAAAAATAAAGTATTGTATTGTATTGTATTGTATTGTATTGGTTCCACTGTACTTCAGTGTGACAGGCCCTTTAATTTCATGAGAGCAAATAGACTGGTTCCCGTCGTTGCCGCGTCACTGCCGCGGCGCTACTCTCCGTTGTGGAATGAGCGCCACGGGAGTGTAAGGGCAAAGACGGGAACCAGCCTAGAGAGCAAGGTGCTCTCTCCGAAAGAAGAAGACACAATACAATACATAAATTTGAATAAAACGTTTGTAGTATATGACTGTCTGATTTGTCTTTTCACTCGGATCTTTTGAATTGTTTCCAATAAAAAGAGGATAAAAATCAGAAAGTGTTGTATCAGGGCCCGTTTCCACAGAAGCGGTAGCGTGAGCGTTTTGACGCTTCGCCCATTGTTTGGAAGCAGAGCGGCGGAAAATAACAAAAGATTTGACGCATCACGCAGCGTGAAACGCGTCTGTGGAAACGAGCCTTTAATAGTCCAGTAAATTTAAGCGAAAATTTGGGCGAACCGGGAACAAATTGCAACAGAAGTTTTTTTTGCTTTAAATGTTTTATTAGGTCACCTTGGACATCATATCCAAAATCCGCCAAAATCGGACGGCGGGAACCCACTTAATTTGCATGTTCAATTTTGTGAACTGACTTTAACGTTGGACGCTGATGGACGCTACAGCTGAGCTTTGTACAGGAGAGTGGGACCCGATGTACAGCTAACTTTGTAACGGTTGGATTTACACCCCATAAATGTATTACCAACAGATAGAAATACGGTGCCTCGGAACCAGACAAACACATTCTCAATTGTTTTTAGTCGTTATGTACTAAGATATGATGCTTTTTATATAAATTAACACAAAAATGGGTCAAAATGCATAAAATGTCAATTTCGATTAGGTAGCCGCTTAAAACGTCCAAAGAATAGGCTTAGTTGATTCCGAGGTACCATGTTTCTATGTGTTGGTAATACATTTATGGGGTGTAAATCCAACCGTTACAAAGTTAGCTGTACATCGGGTCCCACTCTCCTGTACAAAGCTCAGTTGTTGCGTCCATCGGCGTCCAACGTTGAAGCCAGTTCACAAAATTGAATATGCAAATTAAGTGGGTTCCCGCCGTGCGATTTTGGCGGATTTTGGATATGATGTCCAAGGTGACCAAATAAAACATTTAAAGCAAAAAAACCTTCTGTTGCAATTTGTTCCCGGTTAATTCCTAGATTTACTGGACTATAAGGCCCGTTTCCACTAGAGCGTTTTACGCCGCGTGATGCGTCAAATCTTTTGTTATTTTCCGCCGCTCTGCTTCCAAACAATGGGCGAAGCGTCAAAACGCGGCGTAAAACGCTCAAGTGGAAACGGGCCTTTAGAAGTGTTTTAGTGTCACGAACATCATCGTTGAGCAACATGGTATTTTCCCTTGAAAAAGCGTCTTTTTGACCCTAGGTTCTCATTGGTTGGCCCTCATCTCATATTCTGAGAACCCTACATTATATCTTTATTATTTTTTACGAAGTTGACAATACACTTCCTCAGAAGTCTTCAAAAGTGTCGTGCACGCCAAACACATTTATTGTTGTCGCGACTGACTGAACAAGAATGTAGTTTTCAAAGGCCCATTTAAATCTTTGTGTAAATCTCCTTAAAGGTGAATTTCTCTCAAGAACTATCACACAACGGTTGAAGAAAAAAATTGATTGTAGTGAATTTGATCGGAAAGATGCTCTGTCGGTCCAACACTGCATACAATTCGATCAGTCATCGCAAAAGAAAAAAAAACATCAATTTTGATAATCTGTTTTCTAAAGGTTTCACTTTTCAGCAGATACTATTCTACTTTCTCAAGGGGCTTTAAGTTCTGTCACTAAATTAATCTTCCGCATTTAACACCATATCAATGCAGGGAGTGATTTAACGGCGTGACAGTCTAAACAGACCTTACGACTGAAAACCTGTGTCCACTTGCATCGTCAAATTTGGCATATCAGATTCGACCATTGAGAAACGCACTCATTCCGACGATTGGGGAAGGATTATCTGAGAGTTTGGTTGGAGTGTTTCGGTTTGATCTGTCTGTGGTAACGTAAGATCATTTCTCACTGGGAAATCGGCCTATTAAAGCACAGGTAGGCCGAACGGTGATTCGTCAACACGTCAACAAGGATTTGATGACCTTTACGTCAACAAGGATTTGATGACCTTAACGTCAACAAGGATTTAATGACCTTAACGTCAACAAGGATTTAATGACCTTTACGTCAACAAGGATTTAATGACCTTTACGTCAACAAGGATTTGATGAACTCTACGTCAACAAGGATTTAATGACCTTTACGTCAACAAGGATTTAATGACCTTCACGTCAACAAGGATTTAATGACCTTTACGTCAACAAGGATTTGATGATCTTTACGTCAACAAGGATTTAATGACCTTCACGTCAACAAGGATTTAATGACCTTTACGTCAACAAGGATTTGACGACATTTACTTCAACAAGGATTTAATGACATTTACTTCAACAAGGATTTAATGACCTTTATGTCAACAACGATTTAATGACCTTCACGTCAACAAGGTGCCAAGGATTTAATGACCAACAAGGATTTAATTACCTTTACGTCAACAAGGATTTGATGACCTTTACTTAACCAAGTGTGTTTGATACCTTTGATGACCTTTTCGTCAACTAGACACACCAACAAACAGACCCCTCCTTGGATTTGATGACCTATTTGCTTTGTGATAAGACCCCACATCATTCTGAGAAGCTGCAGCAAATTCTCTGGAAATGAATAAAGGTAACGTTAGAATTTACCAGGTGTTATCTAATCCCTTTCTTCCTCCCCATGATGCCCGCCTTTTGTCGCGGGATTTACCGGGTTAGCCTTCATGGGGGGGGGGGGATCCATCAAATTTGGCCCAAGGGCCTCCTTCTTGCACCTAAAATGGTAAGAAAGCAATGTAGAAAAACACTCCCATGCTTGGTATCTTTGAGTCCAATTTGACTGTGCGCCGCTTAAACCGCAAAGGTATCGTTGGGGCATCTTTATATCGGGGAGGAGAGGGGCATTTTATAGATTCTGTTATGACAGTTTTGTCTAAAAAAATAGCCACGTTTAACGTACACAGAAGTGTCATTAACAGAATCTACGAAATATTAGTTAGTTTTGGGCTAGTTTAGACCAGTTTGGGGCGGTAAGGGAGATGACGCGTCTACATATCATGAGGTGAATCACAATGTAGAGTGTGGTATGTAGGTGACCGATTCAACCATCAAAATCGTGACTCACTCAATGACATCCACAACAATAAAATATTTCGTATTGAAGAAAACACCGGGCGGGGTGACGATTCGATCTGGAGCGTGAAAAACAGGGCAGAAATAAAGCAAAAGACATTGTTTAACGAAGTTTGTTGTCTGCAATGTTTGAAGTCATGATCCAACGGGAGAAATTGTCGGCCTACATGCGATTTTGTTGTTTATTGTACATGTACTACATGGTACAGCATATACAGGACGGACAGAGTGTCGGCCGATTTTCTCACGAAAGACACATGCATACACCCACCTCCTAGCATGTCGTTTATAATTGAATTTTGTTTTGTTACAGGAATATTGTTGACAGCATTAGTGCTGTTACTTTGCCTCGACAATGCGCAGCTTGCCGCAGGTAAATGAATTCCGAAGTCTTTCCTTAGTAAAAGTGCAGGGGCCGTATGCATAAAACATCTTTTGTAGGGCCTAAAATTTCCCTTAAACCATTGTTCCAAACAAAAGATAAGGGAAATTTTACACTTAAGATGTTTTATGCATACGGCCCCTGGCCCCGTAATATTCATAAAACTACTTAAGTCTAAGTGTGAAACTTCTTTTGTGTTGAACAAAGGATAAGTGTCATACATGTACTTAGACTTAAGTACTTTGTAGTTTTATGAATACGGGGCCAGATTGATGGAAACACAATCGAAAGCGAGAGGGCTAGTTCGCTTGAAAAGAACAACCCTCTATACATGTTCGAATGCCTTGAGAAAATTTTGTCAAGGGCGAAAGCAATACGGACAGTGATGGGAAACGGTGTGATGTTTGTAAAGGAATATTGGTTCTAGTTGACATGACATGACATGGCCATGCATTGTGCCCATTGACAGGTGTAACAGTAAAGAGTATCTCACTGAAAAAGTGTCTGCTTCTATTGTTCAATGAAGGATTATGTGCATAGTTATAGAAACCAATCGCCAGAGATTAGAACGGAACAGCTTTTCCTAGGGACATTCCTTCGTGTCACACACCTGCAACGCGCCATGAAAATTGGTACATTCAAAATTGCTTTTACGAACATGTAATTTGCCACGTTAGGGCATTCTAAGCTAGCACAAGACCAGGATGGGCCAAATGCCCCAGACATCCCGAAAAACGTGTTAATTTTCTTGAAGATTTTGACAGAAAAAGGGTTTTGCCTCACTGGACCAAATAGCTAGCTACGCCCCTGCATGCTGTACACTGTACACGTCATTTACGTCATGTACGTCATTTCCCCTCCCATCCAGCACCGGAGTTAACATCGTTTATTTCGTTTCCAGCTCTTTGTCCGAGTTCTGTTAACCTCGAATTACGGAACTTCAAATGCACAATGCCGACTCAGTTCAGCTGCCCACCACTGAGAGGGTCTGAGAACAGGGATTTCAAGACCATATGTGGCCCGGAGAATACACCAATACAGTGTAACGTGGCGACCGTTGAAAACTTCCCGTATTCTACGTCATTCGGTCTCCATTACGGAAAAGACAACCGCACTGTCTGCTTTGGACCTCACAGACCGATTGGCGAGATATCGTACCTAGATGGGGAGATAATTGGAAAGGTAGGACTGCGGATGGAACCTACAGACACAGGCCTACGTACAGACGTTACCCATGTAACAGTACTTATACGAAAGTTGGGCCTAAAAGCCACGGCTTGCGGCGAGCGGAGCCGTATTACATGTGTAGGCATTGGGATAATCAACAAGCCATGTGCAGGTGTACTGTATTGTTAAAGGAGCACGATATTGCATCTCAAATCCGTCATTTGACTGCCGACGTAGAGGGAGCCACCTAGCGGCAGTAAGACGAACTACAAAAATGCACTACCAAATGTACGTAGTAAAAGGGTCAATTCGCCGACAACGTACATGTAGTAGTCACTGGGTTGGAGAGTGGCGCCGGCTGTCGAGAAAAAGTTGCAATACCGTGGACGTCCTTTAAACTAGCAAAGGATTATCAAAACCCTGTGAAAACCCATCTTCGTCAAGGTTTCTGCCAGCGGGGGCGGGGGGTACAGGGGTATAAATCCCCCATGGCTTGAAGGGGGAGGTACTGAACACAATAAGATGGTTACTTTAGGACTAATTTCTCCCTCACCATTTCAGTATGTTGTCACATGCGTTGGTTCCATTCCGGGTTCCACTGCGTCCAAAGTGAACGTTACGGTACGTTTTTCCAGCGCGAACAACTATCCTAAATTTCAACGTCGTTCATATTCCTTTGCCGTGAAAACTCGAGCGCCACCTTTCGGTGTATCTCCGACTCCACATCAAGTGAAGGCCGACGATCAAGACGCTGGGGTGAAGGGACTCTTATCATATTCTGTAAAAGGTAAGTATAGGGCCTATAATCGAGCATTGGAAATTCTGCGCATCAACAAAAAGAGGTCTCTACAAATCGCTTTTGTGAGTTGCCAGGTTGCTATCATTGTCTTAGCCTAGATAAGTACTCTTGCCGATATTTAAAGGGCGGCGCACACTAGCGATGTTTCGAGCGATTTTCTAGGCGACCTTGCGACCACAGCAGCGACTGAACATATTTTTAGTTTTTTTAGTTTTGTTGACTCGTTTGCGACAAATGCTTCCTTGGAAGATCAGTGATGTCGCGGATGACATCACTGATCGACCTCAAAGGTAATTATCGCATGCGACGTAGTCGCATCGGTAGTCGCCCCATATGAGTCATATTTTGCCAACCGTTGAAATCACGTAGCTAGTCCACTACGGCGATAGTGCCAAGTTGCAAAATCAGAGTCGCGAAGCAAAATCAGGTTGAAAATCACAGGTGAATTCCTGGCTTTAGTAGGTTTCGAAATCAAACGATAAACGTAAACGTTAACGACAACTTTATTTTTGTACCGAAAATGCAATGCAAAATCTGGTTAATGTGAAGTATGAAAAATAACGTTGTCGTAAAGTTTTGGTTTATCGTTTGATTTCGAAACCTCCCCAATGATAACACTAACTCGAACGTTATTTCTGACGTACGTATATTTGCATTAGGGATTTTAAGAAATCAAACGATAAACGTTAACTTTACGATAACGTTATTTTTGTACCGAAAATGCAATATAAAATCTGGTGAATGTGCAGTATGAAAAATAACCTTGTCGAAAAGTTAACGTTTATCGTTTGATTTCTTAAACTCCTTAATGTAGAAAATAACTTTAACGTTGGCGAGACGATTTCTAAAACCTGGCGATTATAGTGAGTTTTCGGACGGCACGGTCAGGCCTTCCCTCGACATCGTTTAGTGCTCACACATGTTCGAGTCGGCTTTAACAATGGAAGGAATCCTCGTAGACCGAACACTGTCCTGATTAGGACAGACGCAAGCAAATGCATAAAATGGAGCTGTAGAATGACGTCACTCGTCGGGAATCCACCGTAGATCATTTGCTTTCACCGGTCTTCGAATGCAAGCTGCCCAGAAGACCGGGTACCAGTCTAGAATCCTGGCTAAACGTGACTTGTCGTAGGCTAACCTGGCCGTTGCGAAAACTCACTAATTAGGCCAGGGTTATTATATTCTTTGGTTTACGGGCACAAAGTTTCTGAGCCCAGGTACGGAGGACGGAATAAAAATAAAAAAAAACTTAGGTTAAGTTCACTTTTTTCATTTTCAGCTTTAGAATGACAAGTTAGACAAATCGGAGGAAATAAAAAACCAAATAAATTCTTTATAAATGCCTCTTTTCTGCTTCTTTCCGTCCTTGTTGCTGGGAAATAGTGTTGGTTTTATCTATTTTTAGCTGTCGTGACTGCTAATCCAAGGTCGGCGAGAATAAAAATGACTCCATTTATTCGTTTTTTTCTTAGAAGACCTCATTTGAACTTCGGAGGCAATAAAAGAAACTGATTTTCCCAATTTTATTTTTTTTTCGGAATGGCATTTTGCCACGTCGGCGGGCCCGTAAACCAAAGAATAAAAAAAGTGTGGCCTTATCGTAAATGTTTAATTTGTTTTCTAGGCACAACCGATTTCAAGATCGGTTTAAACAGTGGCATCCTGTATGATAGCAGAAAACCCGATAATTCCAAAAACAAATTCGTCTTTTCGGTAACAGTGAGTATACATGTATTTAAAATGGTCCGAAAATGAATTTGATGTACATGTACATGAAAAAAAGGTTGCCGATACTGGATAAGTCGCAATGATCGAATGGAATGCGACCGTTAACGACTTCTGTTTCAAACTGATCGTCTCAACTGCCGAACAGGAGGTTCCAATCCCAACTGAAATCTAATTACCTCACCCCCACGCCGACTCTGTGGATTCAGACCTGTAACCTGGTAACATGATGTTGACAAGCAACAGACTAATGAACCGAATGTTCGTTATACACCAAAGTCGCATTTCCACAGAGGCGTGGCTTTGCCACTGGGGTCAAGGCCCTCCAACAAAAATGTGAAAAGCATCTAGTGTCTGGACTTCGAGTCGAAGATATCAACAGCTTGATGTGTGGTCAGTAGGCTAACGACCATCATCAAGAGGCGAAACTGGACCCTGACACTGCCAGATCTCTGTGACTTTACAATGCGATTTGGGTGTAATTTCTCGTATATTTGCTGCAGGCTCATGACCAAGGCCAACCAAGTCGAACGTCAACTGCAACTGTTACTGTTACGGTCAATGTCACACCCCCTCGGTGTGAACAAACCACTGTAAACGTCCAAGTGACAGAAAAAAGCCTTTTGAATGTGCCAACATCGTTCTACAAAGTCAAATGTGAAGGTGTTTCATCCTATGAAATAAAAAGTGTGGATCAAAGCGGTAAGAATAGTTACACAAGCTACACAATCATTTAAAGGGCCTCTAGAGGCAGCAGCTTTTTAGTGGATATTGATATGATTACTAACACAGAATTTGTGGCATGAGAATCCAACTTGGGCGTTATTTTGAAGTAAAATTTCATCAATGTCAACATTTGATTCACAATTCATGAGTTCATGGTTGCTGGGGCAACCTATTGCAAAGTAGAAGTAGTAGCCTAATATCGAGCTGCCTCTATCTAAAGAGGCGCACACACTCAGACGTATTCGACACAGCCTAATAGGAGCTGTCAGCGAGTTGACCACTAGGTGTCACTAGGGCCCAATTCAATGCATCTAGCGGACCCAGTCATTATCGATCGAGCAGCGATCATAATAGATTTCCTGTACATTTGGTCCGCTAAGACTGTGCTGCCATCTGTTAGCAATAAGCGCGGCTGACTGCTCCTATTGAAATGGTAGAGCCACGAAACGTACAGTGTGCGCGCCAGATGGCACACCATATTCGTGGCTGCGCCGCGTGGCTCTGGCCAGGCCTATGTGCAGCCGCACAAACGGCGCACTATTATCTGGTGTCAGCCAATTCGGCTATGACCTGGAGATTTATTTTCTTCCGTATCTTTCAGCAAGGGAATTCTTCAAAATCGAACCGAAGGATGGAAGCATACAAGTGATAAAACGTCTTCCGACGAACGTCGGCAAATATGAAATACAGCTGAAAGTCTATGGGGAAGAGAAAAAATATACGACAGTGACTGTGCACTTAACAGTCAAAGGTATGTTGATGAGGGATTAGGGTAGGCCTACATGTATATGGTTGTAGAGACCACGACCATTCGAATATGCTCGTAAAATAGGAGGTTATTGTTCGGCGGACTTGGATTGCTACATGTATACTTCCTTCTCCGGAACACTTGGTTCCATATATGTCAAACAACTGCAGTTTGATTTATCGGTAAATTGTAGGGCCATATTCTATAGAAGCTTCCTTAAGGCCCCTATTACATAGAAGTATACGGTATACGAAAACGCCAGTTAACAATGGCTTCACGGTCGCGAATCCTTTGTAAAGCCTACGTCACAAATGCACCGGTGCCCGTACGATTTTCCCCACCCAGGGGCTTGCTGCGGATTTTAGATACTGAGGCGATTTCGGCATAGATAAGTGGAAATTAGACTGGGTCAAACTGGGCACCGTAGAAATTGGCCCAAATGTCTGTTTTTACTCGCCGTACGGGCCCCGGAGTGGATATTTGACCTAGGCTTTAACCAGCGTTTTCGTATACCGTATAGCGGGATATTGTGAATTTTACTGAGCCGTATTTCACCGCTGCCGATGTCTCTAAGGCCACATAAAAAAATGGTGATCGTCCTTTTCTCGGGGAGGAGGTGGGTATAGGGGGAGGCTTCTTTTTTTTACAGTGAATTGGCATGAAGAATGAATCAATGGTGACAACCAAAATGCCTTGAAATCGGATCCTTTGTATCCCAGGTGCGATATGAACTGAACAACAAGTGATGTCAATGGTCAAAATATTTGTAAGAGGGCAATTTGAAAGTTTTTTGGGAAAAAAATTAGAAAAAAGGGTTTTTTGATGAAAAATTTTTTTTTGAAAAAGATTTTTTTTGAAAAAAAACGGGGTCGGGGCCGTTTTCACGGGTCGGGCGGGGACGATCACCAGCTTTCTTTTTTTATGTGGCCTAATGTAAGCCTACATGAACCTTCGACCAGACCTAAACCCTTCCCTCATTCGACAGAACCACTGCCTTACCTTCAACACCTTTTTATGTTTCAGACATGAAACCAGTATGCGAAGACAAATTAACTACTGTGAACATTTTCTCGTTGACGACAAAGTGCGTCCACCTGGTCCCGTCGTGTACTTCTCCGTACAAGGATTTCGTCCGCTACAACTTGATTCAGTCACCCGACCAATTTACAGCGGAAGACAGCCGTTTCGGGGCTTTGAAGATTTGCACGGAATCTCAAAAGGTACGTTCACACTGAGCTTTTAAAACGTTTTGAAAACGTTTTAAGATGTTAAAACGGTTTAGGGTGCCAAACTTGAGGCTTTGAAACGGTTTGAAAGCGTTTTAACGAAAACAGTTCCAGAAGTGGTTTCAAAACGACTTGAAAACGGTTCGGTTAAAACACTTTTGAATGTGGCCCTCTATTAAGTGTTGTACGTACATGTATGCGCAATGGATTCGCACATACTTTGGGCCGACAAATGCAAAACGGGGAAAAGCTCTTCATTGGCGCATCCATCTTGGAATGATTTTTTTTTTTTTTTTGTTAAACATTTATTAACTAAAGAATTTCTGTTGAGGCCTACAGCTTTCCCGACCTCTAGGATTTACAAAGCATAGTCGATGTTACGGAAAGAAAGTAATTTTCAATTGACCATTTCTATTGATTACAAAATTATTATCTACCAAATAATTCTGTTCGAAATTATTAATGACGTGATAGAGTACATTCATTGGAATGATAGTAAATACCATTCACAGATGGCAGCACAGCGAGTCTGTTTCCCAGAGTGCGTTCCAAACAATGGAGTCACACAGAAAAATGGCCACACTGAAAAACACTACACACCGCGGTGATGCCAGATTTCTGTGACCTTTGCGATTTTGGTGCGTATGAACAGTGTAGTCCTCTGTGAAGTGGAATATGAGGTTGCGTTTTTTTCCACCATGCGTTACAAATTCCTTAATATTTCAGGCATCAGCGGGCCTTAAATTCCGATTCGATGCGAGCATTCCCAAAATGTCAAGCGCCGTGAAACAAATCAACGTGGTGGTAAATGTTATCCAGAAAGTGTCACCTGTCAAGTTTACAAGCAGGGACAAGTTATCAGGAGATGTGGTGGACAGTACTCGTGTTGGGAAAACCGTGCTTCAAACCAAAGTAATTGAAGGAGAATTCACACCGAAATTACTTATGGGTGAGTCTGTGAGGCCGCTGTTACATTAAAGAGGAAATTTTTGCACACGTCATTTGTGATTTGACACGAATAATCCTTAACTTGAATTGAAGAATGAACATGTACATGTAGCATTCTCATTGACTATTTACAGACTTGTAGGCGTTCATTTGCTGATTTTGATTTTCGTTAGAAAATGAGAAGTGGGAGATTAAAAACGAGTAGTTCGTTTCTTCTGGGAAATGCGCAGCGAGCGGCTTGCTGTCAAACATCAAATTTGTATTATAATATAAATGCTTAAATGCTTAATGATTACACTTCTGGTAGCTCAACTTGAAAGTGCCAGCCTGAAGAAGACCCCGGTTGGGGTCGAAAATTTGCTAAGATTCTGGAAATTGACTTCCTGTTTACCATCATTTTGTGTGTCAATTTTTGTGCTTTCTCTCTCTCTCTTTGGATAATAATACTTAACATTGTTTGACAAATAAAATATGAAATCCGGGAGTGGAAATTTCTGTAAT
>NMRB01000204.1:4378-60971 GCA_002633025.1 Notospermus geniculatus
CGTATGCATAAAACATCTTAAGTGTAAAATTTCCCTTAAACTACTGTTCCAAACAACAGATTAGCTTAAAGTCACTTTTCGAAACAGGCCCCTGTTTATTTGCAACGCCTATATGTGGCGTGCAGGGACAATTCAGCCTCATTCCGTACCCAGCTATTCATGGTCACTCTGGGCATGGTGGTGTGCATCTATATTGACGAATACAAGCTTTTGATTAAAATATAACCTTCATGTCACAAGAGTAATGCCAAGCATTTGCTGATAATACTCTTATTGGATTTATTAATCACTGGAGAATTTGCATGATTTCAGATAAAATATCAAATGCCATCCAGTGATTCTTAATATGAAGAACGACGACAATGGATGCTGTTAAATATACAAGTCAGCAATACTGCAGCAAGTATGAACACGAAATCTCTCAATAGGGGCAAGGTGAGTAGGCATATTCAAAATTGGAAGATTTTACATAGCATTATTGATCGCAAGTTAAATAGGCAGCTCATGCCTCCAATGGATTTGGCCACGAACAAAAAACAAAAAAAAAAAAAAACAAATTTCCGAAGTCAGGTGACATTTTATTATTAAACATTTTTTATCACGATAAAAACTTTTATTATTTATTATTTATTTATTTATTTATTTATGCAGATAGATGTAGTAACTTCGCTGATTTTATAATTTAAGGAGCAGACAACACAAGACGACTTGCATCCTTCCTCCGACTTCGAAGATCAACCGAGAGGAGCGCGAAGTAATTTCAAGTAACTACATGTACTAAAGAAATTGAAGAGCTTACGTGGAAAGTATCTTGCTGGGAAGTTGGCGCATGGATATCAATCAGTTCACGCTTCTGATGTACATAAGCCTACCTATTTTACTGAAACAAATAAAATTATCTCGAAGACCCCTACTTCTTTTCCATTGCTTGGCAGACGTTTCCCATGCACACTTGGCAGCACAGCTCAGTTATTAAACATCGGTCTAGGTGTTTCTGATTCCCAACAGCCGAGTCTCATGCGACCAATATTATGTCATGGAGGCGAAGTATCAACAGGTTTTAAAGGATTTCATTGGGCGACATGCACGAAGCAGGAGTAAAAATCTTCCAACAAGTTTCAAGGGTAAACTAGAACTCTTGAAATTTGCTTATCAGCAAATTTCATGGTCAGCACTTGACTGCTAGGCCTACATCATGATGGAGGACGCTACATCGATGACGCGGCATCAGTGAATCACGCTCTGTGTAAAAACATGTACATCGTGCAGATCATCGTGTGCATCCATCCCCGTGCGCACTGAGTTTTCACAGCAAACTGTCTTGAGTGCAAGAGTCGAAATGAGATAGCAGGGTGCTTTCTACAACGGACTTTCCACAGGACATTGAGCTAAGGATACAAAACATTGTTGGGACAGGTCACTGAGTATCCATTTCGCCGACATTCCTTGCGCTGCCTCTCTGAATGCTTGAAGCGAAAACTGCATGATGGTGGACGCCATTTTGAAAACACTAGAGTGGACATGACACCCGTGTGGAGATGTTTACATCCGCGTGTTTAAAAATAGACAACCAATCACAAGCGACAAAATTACACGCCGGGGGAGTGAGTACTAAATGGAATGTGGCAGCAATTTCGCTAAATTTTGACAAGAAAAACTCTTCTATGTCACCAAACGAATGGATTCTGGACAATTCGCATTTATGCAGCGCTAGATACAATAATAAGCTACATGGGGCTATGTATTGTATTTTGATTTATTCAGCCGTTTTTTGGGAACCGTACGAAAATCGCATGGTGGAAGAAGCACAAGAAGAAGGAAATTTTGTGATCTCAATATCAGCACACGGACAGATGTGTGCTGACCATAATAAGTGTAGCGACTCACCCCCCCCCCCCCCCCCCCCCCCCCCCCNNNNCTCCCCCCCCCCCCCTGCATCGTATCGTATCCCCCGACGATATGGGACAACTTGGACGAGGAAACAGGGTTCCCACTCTTTTTCAGGATCCTTTTTAACGAGTTTAAAAAAAAGTTCAGGACAAATGTAGCCAAAGGACCAACACATTTTTCGGATATTATGGAGATGTATCTGCACATGACGATCTTCAATGGTCTTAAAACTGAACTGCATGCATAAAACCAGGGCCTCGCACGTTTTAAAGAAAAAACGCCCGCGCCTCAGCGCGGGCAGTAGCCTACCTGAAATAACTTGGGACATCCGCCATGTTTTAGTGGGACTCCTAAACATGATAGAGTACCCAAGCATGTAGATGGCAGCACCTTATTTGCGTCCTGACCACCAATAAGTGATCAACGCTGAGTGCATGTGCCTGTGGGCCTACATATCAGAAAAGCGAAATACTGAAAAAGTATTCAAATGAAAAAGGAAGAGCCCCGGTCCGGATTCGAACCTTCAACCTCCAAGGGACGTTGGACCTTCAACCTCCAAGGGACGGCTTGGAAGACCGGCGCGTTTTCCACTACACCAGCGGGCCACTGGTTTTATTCAGCCCCTTTTTCTCGGTGAGGTTATTGCGTATTGGGGAATAGTCGTCTCCAGGTTTCTCAAAGGGGTAAATGCCTATATAGGCCTATATGGTCCGTTCATCGAGTATTGATCATATGGCCGAGGTTACAGGAAAGGCACAATAGGGCCATGACACGTCAACATTCGGTGACGAGGAATACTAGTGAACAGTATTTTCCGCTTTTATCGGCTACATGTACTTTTGACTATCAGGATGTGTATCAGGTGAGCATTCATTCATAGTACTGTTTTCCGTCTTTTTTTCATTTCGGCCTCGGTTCTCATGACATATTTGCTAGGCCTAAATTGGGATGTTTTTGTTCGTCCCTCAGCTCAGTGTGTGCATGTATGTTCCGGAGGCCTAGAATGGATAGGCGGGGCCCGGTAGGTGAAACATCTGGCAAGTGAATGCTGTCGGCTAATTTTTGAGTGTATGATAGTCTGTCAGGCCTAGACGTATAACCAGCTTCTCAAACATTAGTACAGCTCCGCCATTTCATGAGATGGGCGTGTACTGTCTGTATACCGATGGCCTGCTTCTGGTATGTAGGCCTGCACATGTACATACAGCGTGACTTCCACTTGTTGATGGTCAGGACGCAAATAAGGTGCTGCCACCTACATGCGTGGACCGTACTCTATCATGTTCGGAGTCCCATTAAAACATGGCGGATGTCCCAGGTTATTTCAGGTGCCGCCCGCGCTGTGGCGTGGGCGTTTTTTAAAACGTGAGAGGCCCTGGTTTTATGCATGCAGTTCAGCTTTAAGGGCGAGCCAACGTTTACAATTTTTTAAACGTGGCCAGGCGTTGTAAATAAAAGATGTCAAAATACCATAAAAGTACAAGATATATGACGGAAATGAAGGCACCTGCGGGGTCTATATGTCAAAAGGAATTGAATGAGATGTATCTTGGAACGCACTAATTAGCTAATAAGTCGAAACAAAAGACTAGTAATCGGTACACTTTCCCACGAAATGGTACATTTTGAGGATCAAACGACATGTGGATCATAAAGTTCGAGGTTTTTTCTATTTAGTCCACCCATTTTGACAGCAATATTTTCAACAGGTATAGAGTACTCGGCATGTAAATTCCATGATTGCTGCCAGATTTTCCAAAACAGGGCGGCCATATTGGATTTGGATTTTACTTCCTGGTTGTCCTTTTTGTACTGAGCGTGTATGGTGTACATGAAGAGCATGTCAGGACACCCTCGCCACCCCAGGTTCTATGGGTTTGTGACATTGTTGCCACACCTTCAGTGTGTCATTTACATGCTTCCTCTCCAAGAAAATTGTACCTGTTTTTCGTGTTTGGTGAATTTCTTTGTTTACGATGATGTAATGTAATTAAGCTGTAATCCTTGGGACTTTCCTCATTTTCTGTGTGTATAAAGCACAGTGATCACATTGGACTATAAAAACAGTCAACTGGGGGTGTCTTTATTGCTTTTCTCAGAGGGGCCTGGATTGAAGCACTATGAAAATTCACAATGATGGCTCGCCCTTAAGTAGGGCAGTAGGTCAAGAAGATGGGTTAGGTAGAACCTACTCTTCATACGCTACAGTTTGACACAAAACACGACAACCTTAGCTCCAATGGTCTTTAAGTAGGTCAGTAGGCTAGGTGTCATGAAGGTGGGTCAGCTAGAACCTACTCTTTGTAAGTTTCAGTTTGATACCAAACACGACTACCTTAGCTCCAATGGTCTTAAAGTAGGTCATTAGGTCATGGAGATGGGTTAGCTAGAATCTACTCTTCATACATGTACGCTTCAGTTTGATAACAAATACGACTACCTTATCTCTAATGGTCTTTAAGTAGGTCAGTAGGGCATGAAAGTGGGTCAGCTAGAACCTACTCTTCATAAGCTTCAGTTCGATACCAAACACGACTATCTTAGTTCCAATGGTCTTTAAGTAGGTCAGTAGGTCATGAAAGCGGGTCAGCTAGAACCTACACTTCATAGCTTCAGTTTGATACCAAACACGGCTAACTTATTAGCGCTTCCTAATAGTCTTAAAGCAGTTCAGCGCCTCATTAAAGTGGGGCACCTCGAAATCATGCATCAATTCTTGCATATGACGTACAAGAGATTTGTCTTTTCACGTTACACATGCTAAAACATGCTGATCGATGGGTAGGCTATCTACGCATACACCAAACTATAGTGTGCAGCTGACCATAATATCGTTTTACCTCTTGTTGAATTGTTTTGGCGCCAAAATGGTGGTTGCTACGTGGAGAAAGTCGCTTCAAGAAATTCATGTATTTGCAACGGCAGAAAGCGAAGCGAACGAAACAGTCAACTAGATTATTCAAGTAAAATATCTTGAATCTGGTGCAGTAAATACACAAGTATTGTATATCGCTGGAAAGCTTTTCTTCTGAGGATTACAACCAAATTAGCTGATTGAGAATTGAGTGACGTTCGAAAGCCTTATACAACCGGAAGATGGCAAAAGCGTCACCTGAGCACGCACGGTAAAGTCGGCTGGCTCTGGGCCGACTTTTCTTCTGCGTTGGTGAGAAATCAAAATAACAGGAAGAAATTTTATTTTTGCTCGAGACAAAATATATTAAGGGCTAGGGCTTTTAAGAAGTTTGACAGCATTTTAATCGAATGACTTTTAAGAACTGAAATATCACAACCCGTTCGAATCCTGGGAAAACTAGAACTGTAAACCGAGACAAACTATTGTTTTATTCCATTTTAATTCTCAGTAGGCCTACTTTCTGGGGGATACTAGGCAGGCGATTAATTACGAAAACTAATTCATTGAGAATTAACATAACATTCATTTCAAGCGTGTTGGCATACTTATATTGTCAACGAAGGCTACAGAAGAAATCGAGAATTTATTACAAAAAATTCAAGAAGACTGCGCTAGAGTCTCATTAGGCCCTAATGGAAGCACACAAATATGGTACGCGGGCTCAAGGTGAAGTCATTCCCCCGGGGGCATTCCTCACTCCGCCTTCAGTACCCTCTTCTGCCACTACTGGTCGATGAAGGTCAAAGATGTTCTGCCTCGTGGTTGTTGTAGATTCTAGATATCTTGTCCAGCCGGGGGTTGGCTAGAATCCGTGATTTCAGCAGTGGTAAACTGATCGAAGAAAGGTAAAAAATTGTAAATAATAGGTGCGGTAGCTTATCATTGTTGTGTCTATATGAGAGCTTCTATACACATCGTCGAACAATTTAACAAGGCAAACGATAAAGACAAAAATATACATACATGTACCGGTACATTGAAAATGGCTTGGGAAACTTCGGAACAGGACATTTCTGTCCTTACTCTTGAGGTGTCCATTTGGTGAGGTTCTGCTGTACATGTATGTCATCCTTGGCACTATCATCTTGGAACAGTCTCCGGTTAACCCTCAAGTTTCATGCTGATGAATGTGCCGTCGGCCGCCCCTAACCTGGGAAGTAGTTTGTATGTTTTCAGGATATGTGAGAGGCGATTTTCAAGAAGATAAGAAGGCGAAGAAAGTGTTTTCCAGATGTGTACGCTACACCCCATTGCAATGAAAATGGGATTACAAGTGTATGTGCTAAATATATTGTTTTTAAAAGCAGCGGGCCTAAAGGCATACACCTGCCTTCCTTCCCGTGATTTTATGATATAATAATGCACAACAAAATGCAAAATATGTCACTGTACATGTAATATACATATACCGTATAAGAAAATACCCATGGAAGGTACACCTTCAATCAGTGGTTACACCCTGAAAATTCATAGAATGCACATCATTATCATGTAGAATTCTAAAATAATCTTACCTGGGAACAGCCCGATTGCGTACTTACCAATGAAAATTCACCTCCTACAATTTTGTCGCCCGGCTAAACAACAACGCTTGGTAAACAACAAGGCTAAGCATCGAGTTTCGATATCTACACAGTTCTAATAATATATTGCATTCAATTCAAAGAGACAATAAAGTTTTTAACATGTAAGTGCCGCTGAAATTGAGAGCAGAAAAGAAATACTGTAACCCTGAATTAGAATCGCCCTGTACAAAATAATCAAGATAGAGGTGTTAATACTTTGAAGGGGCAAACAGCTGAGAAGATTTTCCAGCGAAAACAAGAAATGTGCACAGCATCTTTGTGAGTCGAGAGTCGGCGCGTAAACGCACGCAAGATAAACCTAAACAATGCATGACACTTATTCAAGTCGAGAGTCAGCGCGCAGTCATATAAAGAGATAACAATACTAACCAAAAGACACTGTGAAATGAAAATATACAGAAAACACTATGTAGAAAAGTCATGAATTTGCATGAAGTGTCGATAGAATTTAGTACATCTACATGTATACTCACAGCCTGCAACCTTACCGACGTCAGGCTTATCTGGAAGAAACAGGCACAAATATATTAGCAAAGCGGCGTCGCCTACATTGTACAGTACAAAAGAAGAAATGAAAATAATGTATACAGTAAATACTACATGTACTCTACAAAAGTCATCAATTTGTAATTAAGTGTCGATAGAATTTAATATACTTACCAACGGCAGGCTTATCTGGAAGAAACAGGCACAAATTTATTGGCAAAGCGGATGTAGGCCTATATTGCATGGCGTTAAGCTTCTGACGTCATACATGTACATGTATGGTTCGCATGCCTTTAATTACCTGATTTGGGGCAATCCGGCACATCGCACCAATCCCACCGATGCTTCGTTATCGTAAAGCACCAAGGTTGTTTACTTTTTCCTTGTGGATTCCGGCAGAAGTTTTCAGCAGAAGTCACTTTTTTGTCCGCGAAATATTCGTCCTTCGTATAGGTGTGCCAATTCGGAGACTGGTCCGCCCAGAGCTGACACTTTTGACCCGATTTTGATTTGCTTAACCCTCCCATGTAGTCGGCACCATTGGGCGTCTTTTTACAGCCAATGGGTTTCGTTGGGGCAGAAGAAGTCTCTATAAAAGAAATAACGAAATAACATCCTGTATAGGCCTGGAGTGCGAGACCTCTCCATTCCCCGGCCATATGCGTCAGTTATCGTCAGGTACCGAAATTCAAAATGTAGAGTACCCACAGTTAAATATGTGGAGATGACCCAGACTATTTTTTCTGGGGTTCGCACTTGTAAAAGAAATTAGGAGGACCGGAATCAAACTTGGTGTCTGACGATGTTATCTGACCTAGGGGTACATGTGTGGCATGTTTGAAATTGATACTATTGCGGTTTCGAAAAACGTGGCCTTACATCGGGCGCCGACGACGGATGGCGGTTCATTCTTAAAACGGGGAATGATCTTCATACGCTGATTTACATGTACCAATACTGGTACTAACCTGATTTGGGGCAATCCGGCACCTCGCACCAATCCCACCGATGCTTCGTTATCGTAAAGCACCAAGGTTGTTTATTTTTTCCTTGTGGATTCCGGCAGAAGTTTCCAGCAGAAGTCACTTTTTTGTCCGCGAAATATTTGTCCTTTGTATAGGTGTGCGAATTCGGAGACTGGTCCGCCCAGCGCTGACACTTTTGGCCTGATTTTGATTTGCTTAACCCTCCCATGTAGTCGGCACCATTGGGCGTCTTTTTGCAGCCAATGGGTTTTGTTGGGGCAGAAGTAGTTTCTATAAAAGAAATAAAGAATCAACATCTCGTATGGAGTGGGAGACCTATATACTCCCTGCCCAATGCGTCAGTTATCTTCAGGGAACGAAATTCAAAATGTTTTAGAGTACCCAGTTAAATATCTGGAGATGACCCAGACAGTAGTTCCGGAGTTTGCATTTCCAAAAGAAAGAAGGGGGACCGGAATCAAACGTGGTGTCTGATGAGGTTATCTGACCTAGGGGTACATATGTAGGAAGTTTGAAATTGATAGTACAGCGGTTTCGAAACGTGGCCTAATAACGGGCATCGACGACTGATGACGGTTCACTCTTAAAACGGGGAACAGTCTTCATACGCTGATATACCATGTACGTATTACTAACCTGTTTGGGGTTTTGTTGGGGCAGAAGTAGTTTCTATAAAAGAAAAGAAAAATCGTCCCGTAGAGTGAAAGAAATTACGGCCAAATTTTGAACTTTGACCTTAGTGACCTTGAGAAGTAAGTCGAATCAAAACCTGTTATTTATGTTATGTATCCTAAGGCCTACCTTAGATGATCATTTGAAGCGGACCTTCCTGTCCGGTAAGGTCATCTGACCAAGGGGGACATATAAACATGTACGTCAGAATTTGTCGACAGTTCCTGGGGTATAACGTCGCCGGACACCGTCTGATGGCTGTTCACTCTAATGGGGAACAATCTTCATACATGTACTTGCTATCTCAATACGTGTACTAACCTGATTTGGGACAATCCGGCACATCGCACCAATCCCACCGATGCTTCGTTATCGTAAAGCACCAAGGTTGTTTACTTTTTCCTTGTGGATTCCGGCAGAAGTTTCCAGCAGAAGTCACTTTTTTGTCCGCGAAATATTTGTCCTTTGTATAGGTGTGCGAATTCGGAGACTGGTCCGCCCAGCGCTGACACTTTTGGCCTGATTTTGATTTGCTTAACCCTCCCATGTAGTCGGCACCCTTGGGCGTCTTTTTACAGCCAATGGGTTTTGTCGGGGCAGAAGTAGTTTCTATAAAAGAAAAGAAAAATCGTCCCGTATAGTGGAAGAATTACGGTCAAATTTTGAGCTTTGACCTAGTGACCTTGAGAAGTAAGTCGAATCAAAACCTGTTATTTATGTTATGTATCCTAAGGCCTACCTTAGATGATCATTTGAAGCGGACCTTCCTGTCCGGTAAGGTCATCTGACCAAGGGGGACATATAAACATGTATGTCAGAATTTGTCGACAGTTCCTGGGTTATAACGTCGCCGGACACCATCTGATGGCTGTTCACTCTAATGGGGAAAAATCTTCATACATGTACTTGCTATCTCAATACGTGTACTAACCTGATTTGGGACAATCCGGCACATCGCACCAATCCCACCGATGCTTCGTTATCGTAAAGCACCAAGGTTGTTTACTTTTTCCTTGTGGATTCCGGCAGAAGTTTTCAGCAGAAGTCACTTTTTTGTCCGCGAAATATTTGTCCTTTGTATAGGTGTGCGAATTCGGAGACTGGTCCGCCCAGCGCTGACACTTTTGACCTGATTTTGATTTGCTTAACCCTCCCATGTAATCGGCACCCTTGGGCGTCTTTTTACAGCCAATGGGTTTTGTTGGGGTAGAAGTAGGCTTATCTGTAAAAGATAAAAAAAGCATGCTGAAGCAGCACTTGGCTGAAAATCAGCACGATGACTTGGCGTCCATATTGGACATTAGACAAGGGCCCAAATTTGAAAGTAGGCCTACGTGTAGTTTCTTTCTTTGATAGTCACATGTACATTGCGTGAAATGAGGAATGACGCCTAAAATCTGTTATTTATGAGAAACACGTACAGGTACTGTACATGTAGGCCTATTTATCACGTACTTCAATAGAAGTTGTCCAAAATTTACGCACTGCTTTTACATGTAGAAACGTAGGCCTAAAGAAGTGAGTGAATCTACACGTACACATGCGTATATTATTTTTAAATACACCTAAAGTATAGGTGCGGCGGCTTCTAAGTATACTTAGAAGCCGCGCGGCGGCATACACTATCACATCATGTACATGTAGGGCGTTGATCATTTTGTCGGCCTACAGATACTTTAGGCCGACAAAATGATCAACAAGCCTGGTGGCGACAGGATTCACGAAGTGACGTTCAGATCATACAATGAGAGTGCAGTTGCTGGGGGAATAGTTCTTTTGGACAGCGGAAAAAAATCGATAGCAGGACAAGTCCTTACTTCCAAACAGAGAAAACCTGTGTAAAAGAAAAGAAATGGAGAAAAATTCTGGTGGTGGTATATCTTTATCATTTTTTTGCATGCCCTCGTTATTCATTTCATTTCTCGGGGTGACATTTCGCTCTACCGCCCTCCACTCGGGCAACATTTTAATATTGCACTTTTGCTGCTTTCTCCTGTGGATAGGACCCTATCACTGGTTGTTGTGTATCCGCCATCATGTGCGTTTATATGCCAATACACGGCTGCTGAAACCTGGGGGGATGAGGCTGATCGGCCCGAGTGCCAACCCTGAAGTCACCTTGTGAACTCTGTCGCCGCCAGGCTTGTAACTCCTTATACCCCTTCGTCAACTGACGATCCACCCACGTGACCCTCCAGGCCGGCAGGCTTGTAGACTAAATTCACAGTGACCGTAATTTCAAAACTAGCTAGCCATCTGATATTTCCGGAATTGGAAATGATTCGAAAAAGCTACCTTCCCATAACACGGAAGTTAGGGTACAAGCCACAGAGTCTTCTTCCGCACAGAGGAGAGTCGGAAAACCAAACCAATACTCACCGGCGCTGCAGGCTGTAAAAGAGGAAGTAGCCTACTGAGTAAGTCGCATTAATATAGGGTCGTGAACGAGTTTTTTTCGCTGGGGGGAGGGACATTTAGAGCAGACAATGAGCTCAACGGACGTGGGCTTCGGTGCGCGCATTACCGTATAGCGCATAACCCCCCCCCCCGAACAAATTTGAAAATTAGAAGCGCCGAGAGATGCGATTTCTACCCATTTTCGGGGGGGGGGGATCCCATTACCAAGATTAACATATCAGGGACCAGTTAGTGCATTGAATGACTGCAAGTACTTGATCACACAACATTAGGGCCAGGCAATAGCTCAGTTTCCACTCTGGTCAAGTTCCTGCACTCTGAGACATAATTCTGGACACGACCAATAATGATTTTTATCCCGTTTTATTTTGCTGAAAAAAATTGTTGGCACAATTTGCCGGAGGGGGGGGGGGCATTTACCCCTGTCCCTATAGCGGGTGATCCACTGTAGCGATTTTGGCTTGAGACGGGGTTGCGTTCCCTTGCGATTATCTTACAAGAGTCTTCCGATTGCCGTTTAAGGAAATCGCAAGGGAACGCAACCCCGTCTCAAGCCAAAATCGCCACAGTGGATCACCCGGGCATTAAAATGAGATGCAAGACAATCACCTCTGTAGTGGTCCACTTTAGCCTCGAGAATTGCAGCCGATAGGTACACACGGGTCACTGAATAGGTGATACATTTTTTGTCTCGCCCCATCCAGTCGAAGGACTTGCACTTATCCCTCATACAGACCGATTTACAGCGAGCAAGGCTGTTTACGTCTGCTCCATGTGTTTTTCTAGGGATATCGATTTCGAACACCATAGTATTTGCCGTTTTCTCCCATCGACTGCCTACAAAAAGGGAAAAACCATCTGTTCGGATTTACGGGATCAGTAACCTCCGGTCATCTTGGGCAAACTTCCGAAGTTTTTGAGATTTAGCTGTAAGAAGCGTGGATGAAGGCCAAAAAATATCGAATACGAACATGACAGGATAAACATGGTTGGCCCAGTTGCAGTGCTTTAGTTATGAGCGCAGTTTGGTCATTGGAGCCTTTTATCGTGAAAAAAGATAAGACAGAGGAGCTGAAGGATGAAAAATGTACATACTTCCTTTGCATGGTTCTGAAAGATGACAACACATTCCAGTTAAAACTTCACAACGATAATGCAGACAAGGGTCGGTGTTGGTTCCAACATGTTACATGACTTTAACCGTTCTTTATGGAGTAAGATGGCTGTGATTAGTATTGGATGTTTCTGAAGACGCACGAGGTAAAAACTTATGTTATAAAATGTAATGTACTTCGCGCAGTATTAAGCATATTTTTGACGTTCTGAGTATATCAAATCCACACTTTTGTAAATTCATAGGCCTACTGAGTCATCATTTCAGAAATCGGAATACGCCTGAAAAAGCTACATAACCACAACACCCACTCTGAGACTTAACGCACACAGGAACTGTAGAGAAAAATGCCCGACAACTCACTTTCGTCACATTTTTCTGTAAAAGAGGAAATGCTGTTATTAGACTAGACTTGACTTGAGCAGTCGGCATTTTCTGCTCATTCCCATCCTTGTCTGAGTTTCAATGTCAATGATTTGTAGTAATCCATCCTTATGCTGGCTGGCAGCATAGGCATACACATAAATCCATGCCACCAGTGTCTGCGAGGAATGACAGGAATGAAGTTCACGCACAGATTTCAGCTCACAGATGGTCGAAGAGATGATCTCACTGGATGAGATTTCCGTATACATGTAGTGTTCGACAAAAACCGTTCAGGACAATAATTGGGGTCTATATAAATTATGTATGTAGGCCTATGCGTGGCAGTTGGCGTGTTAGTATGAAGGGAATCAGAAGGGAAGGAAATTCTGGTATAGTTCATCTGTCCTGCATTTTCCAACTATTTTGCGGGTGTTGAAATAAGATGCAAGACAATCACCTAGAATGTAGTGGTCCGTTTTAACCTTGGGTTCTGTGGCCGACAGCTTTACATTGGCATCAGGATAGGTGACACATTTTTTTTCGTTTGAGGACCAGTCAATAGACTTGCATTTTTCCATCCAACAGCCGTCTTGACAGAATGAAAGGCTCTTGATATTTCCGTTCAGTGTTTTGCCACCCACTCCAAATTTGTTTGCGATTTTCTTCCATCGGTAGCCTAAAAAAGGAAAAACATGCTAAAGCCCCAATTTCCGTACAGGATCGGCCATTTTTTACCACCTTCGAAAACCTTTCCAAGCTCGGAGATATTAATACCATCGTATGGAAGCGGATGAAGGTGGAACATAACAGGATTTCTGAAAAGTATTCGGTACCGCACCTTGTATACGAGTCTAAATAAAGCAGAATGTGACACACGATTAGTTACTTTTGACTGGTCGACTGCTTAGATAATGAAGTTGCTTCCATAACTTTGTACAGTTGCCGGACACAGTTGCAGTGGCCACTTGTTATCAGCAAATAGAGTATATTGATTCACATGTATGTGAAAATTGATATGGTGAAAACCAAATCAGGATGAAAGAGGTACATACCTCCTTTGCATGGTTCTGAAAAGATGACAGGTCAGGAGACACGTTCCCGTTACATGGATCTACGGTACTGCATACCAATTAAGGGTCGGTGTTTAGTTTGCATCATTCATATAGACTATATCGTAAGTAAGATGGGGATAAAACATTATGGGCCGTATTCAAAAAGGGTGATCATCGCGCGATTAAGACTTAAGCTACGTTTAGCTGACACGCGGAATGCGGATTGCGGAACGCGGAAGCGGAAAATGCAATGCATTTTCGACGTATATACAACATATCGTTCCGCCGGGGAGTCCGCATCCCTATACCGCATTCCGGATGTCTGGTAAACGCAGCTTTAGACGCGTGTAACTTCACTAAATGCACACACTTCCACCATGCATTTGACGAAGTTACACGCGTCTAAGTCTTAAACACCCTTTTTGAATTCGGCCCTGTGATTTTTTACATGTCTACTTTCGTGGTCAAGATTAGGATTGTGTAGGCCTAATTGTGAGGACACACGAGGTAACCTGCAAGCACTAGGATCTATCACCACTGTCTTACCTTCGTTTGCATGTATCAAGGCTGCAACAAATATAAGATGAGCAATATATTGATTTACCCTTTAACACTAGTTGCTACGATTCAAGACTCGGTAATTGTATTTCTGGGCCCGGTTGCACAAAAGCATACTAGGCGTATAGTATCCTTCTATCTCCTAGTTGGATTCTAACTTCGTATACAAACGCATATTAAGTTAGAAGCCAACTAGGAGATAGAATGATACTACATGTACGCCTGGAGCCAAGATACACTCACTGGTAATAGGCAGGAAACTGGACAGCTGACAAATTCTCTGTGGCGAATTTGATGAGCACTACAGGCAGGTACATGTACATGTGCCGTGGGCCATAAGAATCTTTGGATGTTATTTGATGGGTAGTATAGAGTGCAGTCTTCAAATATTATATCCTAGGCGATGTCGTTGAATGGAAACAAGGTTTGACAACATCCCGTAGATAATAGATAAGCTAATCATTATGTAGGCCTAAATATGCGATGCTAGAAATTCGCGCTCATTTGTTTCATGAATGGGCCGAAAAGAATTCTGGATGAGAAGTGCAAAATCACCCGTTTTTTGATCGACGATTTGCAATCCCACGGTACTGCTGCTGCATTCAAAATGAAACTTGGCAAACCATGTGTCGGAACACCTATAGGTGTGCCTGTATTGAGGGGCTCTACCAGCAAGGAGGCCATACAGCGCAGTCTCCAAGTACGGGGAACGGGACGGGGAAGCATGGCAGCATACATAATACGGTATTATGCATCGTCTGTACGCTGCATGCAGTCCAGTCAAAATATCGGCAAACTTCGCCACAAAATCACTCAAAACACCGTCAAAATCGATCGGTTCAAAAAATCCCTTCTTTCAGACCTGGTCCGACAACAGACTGAGCAAGTGGTGAAAAATCAGGCGCTTCCACGCAGCGGTTTCCTGCGAATCGCGCCCAAATCGATAAAATCCTCAATCCTTAGCGATAATCAATATCTCCGCGGTGCTCATAAAAAGTCACCTCCGTGCATTACGTGGGACAGTCATGCCAGTAAAACTCCTATTGTAAATCCAGGTCAGTGGATTACAGACATCAACACAGCAACTTAGGCTAACTTTTGAAACCTATCAGGCTGGGAATGAGCTTCAACAGCGATGAAATCTAAGTGAGTAAGTGTACATGAACGTACGTACATGTACACCGTACATGCAGGTGTAGAGAACGGCTACTGTTCCCGTTGATAACGACGTTGGGATACCAGTAGGCTAGGCTACGTGTCTTTTAGCATTGGTTGGAGGACAGGTTCTTGGGGTTCCCATCCTCCTGGAATGTCTTCCTGGTGAAGGACACATGGTACGCAGATAGAGAGGAAGGGCAGACAAATGATGGGCAGGGCTGGGGAGGGCAGTGGTGGGGGCAGGNATCGTACTAGCCCGAAGCAAAAAAAAGAGGGAAGTATTTAACTTCATCACTTCAGGATAAAACAGTCTTCAAAAACCACCGTAAGTTAATTTTTTTGAAACTATCTAACCTTTCAGACCTGGATACAAATATTGACTATATGATGGTACTACTTGATTTTGCAGTGATTGAGTGGTTTTCTTGGAATCGTGTCCCAACTGAGTGTGGAAGAAAGAAAGAAGGAAAGAAATAAAAATTTCCTAGCTACATAGTGATATCAAGATGGTCCCTACATTGGTTATGTAGGGACCATAATACCACGCTAATTTCCTTACCGATTGTAAAGCCGAAAATCCACAAGATCCTCATCTCTGCAAAATAATGACAAAAAATTCGTACTCTCTCTCTCTCCAATGGCAGAACCACCCCTTGCTTTAATTCCCTCGCGAGACAGCCTAATTTTTTAGATACAGCTAAGGTTTTTCGGTGTTCCAATACGCGTGAGTGCTTCCTGCATATATTCTTTGGGAAACAGTTTTAAACAAGTTCCACTCTTGTGTGTATCGCCAATTTGCAAGTTGCAGCCATAATTCCCCCTAGCTGTTGCAGGGGAATTAGCCCCTTAGACGAGGACTACTACATGTAGAACAGTTTATCAGTGACCACTGTCGTCTCCTAACCTGGGGCCTGTTTCATAAAGTGACGTAGCGTTAGGGCAAGCCGTTGTTTTACATTTTCATATTGCTTGGATCCAGGCCGATATGAGAAATGCAATAAAGACACCTCCAGTTGACTGTTTTTATGTTCCAATGTGATCACTGTGCTTTATAGAAACAGATAATGAGCAAAGTCCCAAGAATTACAGCTTAATCACATTACATAATCAATAACGAATACATTCACCAAACATGAAAAACAGGTAGGCCTACAATTTTCTCAGAGAAGAAGCATGTAAATGACACATTCAGGGAGTGGCAGAAATGTCACAAACCCATAGAACCTGGGGTGGCAAGTGTGTCTTGACCAGCACTTTATAGACACCATACATGCTCAGTACATTAGAAGAGAACCAGGAAGTAAAATCCAGATCCAACATGGCCGCCCTGTTTTGGACTAATTGGCACCATTCTTGGAATTTCCTTGTGGAGTACTCTATATCTGTTGAAAATACTGCTACCAAAAGGGGTGGACTGGGTAGAAAAAACCTCGAACTTTATGATAAGCAAGGTGTTTGACCTTCAAAATGTATCATTTCTTGGGAAAGTGTTCCGACAACTAGTCCCCCTTTCGTTTCGGCTTATTAGCTAATTAGTGCATTCTAAGACCCGTCTCATTCAATTCCTTTCGACTGATAGACCCTGCAGGTGCATTCATTTTCGTCATATATACTTTTATGGTATTTTGACACGTTTTATTTCCAATGCTCAAAAAATTCAAAACGTTGGCTTGCCCTTAAAGTCGCTTTATGGAACAGGTCCCTGAAATGATTACGAGTTCGTGAAACCTTTGTCTTGTTCCCGACTCCAGGGCAATCTTGATTCACTCTTTCACAGCAGGACCGAAACAAATGAATCACAGTTATCCGTTACACCGGTAACAAACATGATTCGATATTCCACCATTTGCTGTCAAAGCGAAAAACCTACGTACCGTACGTCCTGGAGAGAATCCAATGGAAGACTATGTATAATATGTTGGCATAGGCAGAACCATGGGCATGATGGGGCACTCTCTCACCTGTCGATAATCACCACTTTATCCAATTAAAGAGTATCCATCGTGGTGGTTGTTGTCCCATTGAAGCTGCCTGAATAATTTGTTAATACTGGCAGCTGAATTCAATTGATTTTGGTGTGATATTCATGCAGCGTGAGAATATTGCGAACGGGCGAAATTCAAAAATTTATTTCTGGCATTCAAGGCCATGGACAGACTAGATCCGCGCCTGGGGCGACACCACCACCGAAATGTAGAGCCCGTGCTACGAGAGTGGGTAGATTAGAGTCGTGTCAGTAACCACAGGGCCATCGTTCCCCTGCACCAAGATAGCTGCCATTGTGAATTTCGTAACGAGATGATAACTAGGGTATCGCAGATTTCAATACTTTTAAGGATTGTAAAGGACCCGTTCGAACGCTGGGAAAACTAGAACTGTAAACTGAGAGGAACCATCGTTTTATTCCATTTTAATTCTCAGTAGGCCTTCTTTCGGGGGGGGGGGGACTAGACAGGCGATTAATTACGGAAACTAATTCATGGAGAATTAACATTCATTTCAAGCATCGTACATGTATATACATTGTATTGTCAACGAAGGGTACAGAAGAAATCGAGAATGTATTACAAATTCAAGAAGACTGCGCTACAATCTCACTAGGCCCTCATGGAAGCTCAAAAGTTTGGTTCGCGGGCTCAAGGTGAAGTGAATGTCTGGACTTGGACGCCATGTCATTCCTCACTCCACCTTCAGTACCCTCTTCTGCTACATGGTCGATGAAGGTCAAGGATGTTCTACCTCGTTGTTGTTGTAGATTCTAGATCTCTTGTCCAGTAGGGGTTGGTTGGAATTCGTGATTCCAGCAGTAGTGAACTGATCGGATAAAGATAAAAAACTGTAAATAATAAGTAGCTTAAAGGACCACAGTATTGCTTCCCAATCCTGCGTTACACCTACCCGCGTTAAGGGGAGACCTCTATTAACGAGTTGGTAAACTACCGCATGCAACTAGTCTCGCGCAGCCAGCCGTTTCGTTCCGCAGTACTGCTACACAAACTTGTTCGATCCCCAGCGGCTGGGTGACCGAGACTGTAATCATACATTCTCCAACACTGGGGCGAAAGGCTTAACTACAGTATAGGAGCATGGTGCCGGTGGCGCCGGCTGTCGACAGAAAGATGCAATACAGTGGTCCTTTAATGTGTCTATGAGAGCTTCTATATACACATCGAACAACAAGGCAAACGATAAATACATGAAATGGTCCATGGACCATGTGATCACCAGGTTGGACATAATAGTCTAATGACAGAGGGAGGTACATGTACATATCATGAGCAATCTGGGTCAAGTCATTCCCAAGCAGGACTTTGATGATTTTTGGGTTATGCCACCTGTGGCGGTCATATTTGATGTCCAATCGGGTCGGAACTTCACATGCACATAAAGGTCATCTGCAGGGGACGACATAGCACATTGGAGCGCTTTGGGTCAAGTCGTTCCTGAGTTACAGCACTTTGATGATTTTTGGGTTATGCCACCTGGCGGCCATATTGGATGTCCGATCGGGCCGAAACTTCACATGCACATAAAGGTCATCTGCAGGGCTGGGGGCGACATAGCACATTGGAGCGCTTTGGGTTAAGGCATTCCTGAGGTTGATGATTTTTGGGTTACGCCACCTGGTGGCCACGTTTGAAGTCATATCAGGCCGAAATTTGACGTGCATGTAAAGGTCACTGGGAGGTAAGTAACAAAGTTGAGCACTCTGCGTCAAGCCGTTCCCGAGTAACAGAACTTACTTGATTTTCAGGTTACGCCACCTGGCAGCCATACTGGATGTCCAATCGGGCCGAAACTTGGTATTTTTTAAGGTACCCCTCCAATGCAGGTTTATGCAAGATATGAAGTGGCTCGGTGAAATAATGACAAACTGTGGCAGGTTCGTTACTTTTCTCGAACTTTGACCTCTATGACCTTGAAAAGTAGGTCAAATCAAAAACCCGTTACATATGTTGTGTATCCTTATTAGCTACACCTATGATAAAAATTTGGAGATGATCTAGTCATTAGTTCAGGAGTTATTGCACTTTTTGTGTTTTTGGTTTCTGCCACCTGGTGGCCAAGCTGAAAGTCGAATCGGACCGAAACTTGGTGTCATGGGTCATCTAGCCTAGGGGTATATGTACCAAGTTTCAGATCAATAGCTCCAGCGGTTACGAAACGTGTCCTGCTAACGGACGCCGACGGACGACGACGGATGCTGCACCATCGTAAGAGCTCACCTCGGTAAGCTAAAAAGTATACGTACGTACATGTACATGTACGTCATCCTTGGCACTAACATCTTGGAACAGGTCTCTGGTTCACCATCAGATTTCGTGCTGAAGGATGCCGTCGTCCGCGACCCTAACCTGGGAAGTAGTTCGAGGCATTTTCAGAAAGATAGAAAGGCGAAGAAAATGTTTTCCAGAAGTGAAAAAAAATATTTATACTCAGGGGCGGATCCAGGATTTGGGAAAAGAGGAGGCGCCCTGTGCTAGGAACATTGAAATTTCCTGCAAATTCCAGAATATCATGGTCGATTTTACATATTTGTTGGCCAAAAGGGAGGCGAGCGCCCGGGGCGCCCCCTCTGGATCAGCGCCTGATACTTACATGTACTTCAGAATACTGTAACATCAAAGGTATACGCTACACACTGTCATTGCAATGAAAATAGGATTACAGTTGTGCCTATGTGCAAAATATATGGGCCATATTCATAAAGGGTGTTTTTCTCTTAGACGCGACTACCAAAAACGCTGACTAAACAGGGGATAATCGCACGTTCAAGTTAGACAGTATTTCATAAAAAGTGATTAGATCACCAGACGTTTAACCAACGTACAAAAGTAGACACCCGCGTGCAAGTAACAAAAGAAATGTTAAACGTCCCAAGGGGCTTGTTTATCTCGCGTACAAACTGTCATTTCACCTTAGGCGCGCTGAAGCTTCGCAATGAATCCACTCCGCATCCTCGAATTAGGTGCAGAGGAAGCATGGGAAGAGGCAGAACGAAGGCAGCCTGTTGATTTGCGTGTTTTTACAGATCAAACAAATCCGGGAATCACGTGCGACAGCGTCCCATGCCACTTGCTTCTTCTAAATGGCTGTAGCATCTGAACGTTTGTTTTCAATCACATCTTTCCGAATGTTTCAGCCTCAATTAGCCACATCCACTGATTGGCTGCAAAATTGTCAGCTCGTTTTTTCGACATGTTGGGCTGTTAAGCCTAGTTCAAACTTCGACGCAAAACCATCGGCGTCCGGCGCGCCATGCATGACCGGAACCTTTGTTCTGACATGTTACGTACTTCGTTACATCATCTTTCAGTGACTGGGGAATGCCCGCAGCAAGAAAATCGGTGATTAAGCGGGAAGTTAGACGCGGACAGGTAAACGGCCGATCATCTCTTGTTGTGAATCGCGATCATCAAGGGTGTTTATCCACACGCGTGCAAACCTGGTTTAACCAGCGTGCAAAAGTTATCCGCGTCTAGGCTAATCGCGCGATGATCACCCTTTATGAATACGGCCCATTGTCTTTAAAACTAGCGGACCTATAAAGGGACAAACGTACACCTGCCTTACCTTCCGGTGATTTTATGATATCCGATGATAATGTACAACAAAATACAAAATATGTAACTGTACATGTAATACCCATGGAGGGTACACCTTTGGTCAGTGGTTACACCCTGAAAATCCATAGAATGCACATAAGTATTAATATGTAGAATTCTAAAATAATCTTTAGGCCTACCTGGGAAGAGCCCGATTGCGTACTTACCAGTGAAAATTCACCTCCTACAATTTTGTCGCCCGGCTATGTGCTTGCTAACCAACAACGCTGCGCATCGTGTATCATCGACACATGTCTAATAATATATTGCATTCAATTCAAAGAGACAATAAGGTACATGTAATATTACATGTAAGTGCTGCTGAAATTGACAGTAGAGAAGAAATATACTGTAACCCTGAATTAGAATCGCCCTGTACAAAATAATCAAGATGGTGTTAATACTTTGATAGGGGCAAACAGCTGAGAAGAGTTTCAAGCGAAAACAAGAAGAAATGTGCACGGCATCTTTGTGAGTCGAGAGTCGGCGCGTTCGCATGCAAGGTAAACCTAAACAATCTATGACACTTATTCAAGTCGAGAGTCAGCGCGCAGTGATATAAAGAGAAAAAAAACGACAAGACACTGTGAAATGAAAATACATGTACACACTACAAGTAAACATACTACTTTACAAAAGTCATGAATTTGTATGAAGTGTCGATACAATTGAGTACATCTACGTGCATACTCACAGTCTGCAACCTTACCGACGTCAGGCTTATCTGGAAGAAAAAGACACAAATGTATTGGCAAGGCGGACGTATACATGTACATGTACATGTACATTGTACAGTAGGCCTACAAAAGAAGAAATGAAAATAAACAGTATACATGTACATGTATCTACACTTACCGACGTCAGGCTTATCTGAAAGACGCAGGTACAAATGTATTGGCAAAGCGGATGTAGCCTACACTGTACAGTACAAAAGAAGTAAACAGTAAACATACATGTACTACTCCACAAAAGTCATGAATCTGTATGAAGTATCGATAGAATTTAGTACATCTTTAGGGCCTACTCACAGTCTGCAACATACACTTACCGACGTCAGGCTTATCTGGAAGAAACAGGCAGAAATACATTGGCAAGCTGGATGTACAGTACCATCACAGTGAAACGTGTATATATAAACCTTTCAAACAAATATGGTGGCCTACTACATGTAGTTCTCCAACATGACGTCGCATGTCATGTACATGTATGTCCATTCATTGTCCAGTACCAAACGCATCCTCTCCGACAGTTATTTTACCAAAAGTTCTGTCCCCATGGCCCACTCTTGACCAGTTTAGCGTGCCAGTGACCATTGAATGGTAGGCCTAAGCTTAATAGGCCTACTGTTACACCGCCATCCTTGTCGGAAAGTTCTATAGTCCTCGAAATTTGGGAGTTAAATTGACCCACATGACAGCAATTTGAGAAACGGACACGCTAGTTTAGAGGATAGTCCCGCTGGTTTAATGTCGTGGAGCAATGGACAAGACAACTAGATTTAGGCCTACATGGGTTTAAGCGAGAAGTAAAATTGGTGGTTTGCATGCCTTTAATTACATGTACATGTACCTGTTTTGGGGCAATCCGGCACATCGCACCAGTCCCACCGATGCTTCGTTATCGTAAAGCACCAAGGTTGTTTACTTTTTCCATTTGGATTCCGGCAGAAGTTTCCAGCAGAAGCCACTGTTTTGTCCGGGAAATATTTGTCCTTTGTATAGGTGTGTTTCCTCGGAGACTGGTCCGCCCAGCGCTGACACTTTTGACCTGATTTTGATTTGCTTAACCTTCCCATGTAGTCGGCACCCTTGGGCGTCTTTTTACAGCCAATGGGTTTTGTTGGGGCAGAAGTAGTTTCTATAAAAGAAATAAAGAAACAACATCCCATACAGAGTGGGAGATTTATCTATTCCTCAGCCCTATGCGTCAGTTATTGTCAGGGTACGAAATTCAAAAATGTAGAGTACCCAGTTAAATATCTGGAGATGACCCAGACATTCATCCCGAGAACACCAGGGGTCCTTAGCGATGGCTCCCTTAGTCACCGCACACAAACGAAGGGGGCCAGCGCAAAGAACCCCTGATATTCTCAGGATGCAGACATTTAGTTCCGGAGTTTGCACTTGCAAAAGAAAGGAGGAAGACCCTAACCAAACTTGGTGTCTGGTGGCGAGGTCATCTGACCTTGGGGTACGTATGAAGGAAGTTTGAAATTGATAGTAGCCTACAGCGATTTCGAAACGTGGCCTGATAATGGGCACCGACGACAGATGGCGGTTCATTCTATAAAACGGCAACACTCTTCATACGCTGATATCCAAATACTATTACTAACCTGTTTCGGGGCAATCCGGCACCTCGCACCAATCCCACCGATGCTTCGTTATCGTAAAGCACCAAGGTTGTTTACTTTTTCCTTTTGGATTCCGGCCACTATAGCGGATTCCGCCGCGTCTTGCGGCGAGCGGAGCGGTTTTCACAGGCATTGGGATAATCAATAGGCCATTGTATTGTTACACCATCGAAGGATTATCCAAAGCCCTGTGAAAACCGCACCGCTCGCCGAAAACCGCCGCGGAATCCGCTATAGTGGAAACGGGCCTTAATGGGGAACAAACTTCATACATGTACGTTGCTATCTCAATACATGTATTGTACTAACCTGTTTCGGGGCAATCCGGCACCTCGCACCAATCCCACCGATGCTTCGTTATCGTAAAGCACCAAGGTTGTTTACTTTTTCCTTTTGGATTCCGGCAGAAGTTTCCAGCAGAAGCCACTGTTTTGTCCGCGAAATATTCGCCCTTCGTATAGGTATGTTTCCTTGGAGACTGGTCCGCCCAGCGCTGACACTTTTGGCCTGATTTTGATTTGCTTAACCCTCCCATGTAGCCGGCACCCTTGGGCGTCTTTTTACAGCCAATGGGTTTTGTTGGGGTAGTAGTTTCTATAAACGAAAAGAAAAATAGTCCCGGAGAGTGGAAGAAACGGTCAAATTTTTAATTTTGACCTCAGTGACCTTGAGAAGTACATGTACGTCGAATCAAAAACCTGTTATATACATGTATATTATATGTAGGCTACCTTTGATGATCATTTGAATAGGACCTTCCTGTCCGGTAAGGTCATCTGACCTAGGGGTACATACATAGGTATGTAAGAAGTTACCAACAGTTCCTGCGGTATAATGACGCCGGACACCGCGTGATTGCTGGGAACAAACTTCATACGTTGCTATCTCAATACTGGTACTAACCTGTTTGGGGGCAATCCGGCACATCGCACCAGTCCCACCGATGCTTCGTTATCGTAAAGCACCAAGGTTGTTTACTTTTTCCTTTTGGATTCCGGCAGAAGTTTCCGGCAGAAGTCACTGTTTTGTCCGGGAAATATTCGTCCTTCGTATAGGTGTGTTTCCTCGGAGACTGGTCCGCCCAGCGCTGACACTTTTGGCCTGATTTTGACTTGCTTAACCCTCCCATGTAGTCGGCACCCTTGGGCGTCTTTTTACAGCCAATGGGTTTTGTTGGGACAGAAGTACCTGTAAAAGATAAAAAATACATGTTCAGTCTCATAAAGCGGGCTAAAGCAGCAGGTGGCTGAAAATCAGGTCGATGACTTGGCGGCCATATTGGACATTCGACAATGCCGAAATTCGAAAGTGCATTTATTTTAGCCCTCAACAACTACAGTCGAACCTCTCTATCAGGGACACCTCCGGGACTGTCAGATGATGTCCTGAATATTGGCAGGTGCCCTGACGACAGAGGCCAATATGAATAGAAGTGATCAGTTTGGGGTTGAACTTTGGTGTCGTTAATAGAGAGGTGTCCTACTGACAGAGGTGTCCGCAAAGAGAGGTTCCACTGTACTAAGAAATGCAACGCCTGGTTAAGAAAATATATTGAATAAAAAGGATGGGGCGCACAGGGAGAACATATAATGGCCAATGTTTATGAAGTGAGAAAGACAGTGTACACGGTGATTTGTACGACACCCCCTATTATCGTAACTGACCTTTACCCAACTGATCATCTATTTTATGGCCTGTTTCCAGCGTCATGGCCAAGATAGGATTGTATAGTTCTGAGGATACACGAGGTCAGGCTTTAACCTGGCCGTCAACCACTCCCAGCTGATCTATCACCACTGTCTTACCTTTGTTTGCATGAATCAAGGCTGCAACAAATATAAGATGAGTAGCCAGTAAAGCGATTTACCATAAAAGCATTTTTTTCAGACTTTTGATTAGTATTTTCTGGAGCTCATGTTATACACAAAGAATTGGCAAGAAAAAAGTAGGTCTACAATTACAAATGTATGCAAATATGGAGAAGATCGATCTGACCGTAATATGGGCGACAGTGTAATCGATTTCAGTCTTAAATATCAATATCATGTCTCCAATATTGGGCCTTACAACGGTTCCCATGAAATAAATTATAGTAATATATAGGGAAGCTACGAGATCGAATAATCGAAAATCTTGACAAATATAATAGAATAGCTACTCAAAATGAAAACCGGGAGCTTGAACAACTTCAGAATTGTCACCACCATGTATTTTTAGGCCGCGTGCACACTGCAAGCGCAATGGCGAAGCGAAGCGAAGGCAGTTTCGCCAAGCCATGTGGCGAAAAAGCAAAACTGTCTTCGCTTCACTTCGCCATTTCGCTTGCCGCACACTGGAGCTATCTGCTCAGCAAAAGGTCATTCGAGAGCGTTTGCTCAGTAGAGAGCTCACCGAAAAATACGCGCACACGTGAGCTTTCTGCCTCGCGAGGCAAAAAAACTCACCGAAATTACGCGCGCGCGCATGCGAGCTATCTGCTGAGCAAAAAGTCTCGAATGACTTTTTGCTCAGCAGATATCTCCAGTGCGTTGTGCGGCAGGCTAAAGCCTGAAATAGGTACAACATTTACCGATTGCGAAGCCGAAAATCCACCAGAACCTCATGTCTGAAAAATAATCACAAAAAATTCAGAGCCCTTTTCAGAGCCAGCAGAGACAGCCTAATATAGATACAAGCTGTAACGTTTTTCAGTGTTCCGATACGTGAGTGTTTCTTGCATATACCCTTCGAAAACAGTTATAAAGAATAACACTAGCAAGTTGTAGCTATAATTCCCTCCTATCAGTTATGACGCCCAAGACACCTTACGCAGGTTGCCTTACGAGGTAGACCAGTGCACTGGTCTACCTCGTAAGGTGTCGTCTCCTGCCCTGAAATGATTACGAATTCGTGAACCCTTCGTCTTGTAGCCGACTCCAGGGCCATCTTGATTCACAACGGTTCCATGGCAGGATGGACCGATACAAATGAATCAAGGTTATCCACAGAGGTAACACACACAAAATTCCACCATTTGTTGCCAAAGCGAAAAACCTACCGTGCGTCCAGGAGAGAATCAAATGGAAGACTATGTATGTTGGCAGAGACAGAATCGATCATGGGGCTGTCTCTCACCTGTCGATAATCATCGCTTAAGACTATCTATTGTGGTGGGGTTTTTTTTGTCCCATTGAAACTTCCTGAATGATTTGGTAATCACTGGCAGCTGAATTCAATTGATTTTGGTGTGATATTCATGCAGTGTGAGAATACTGCAAGCGAGTGAAATTCAAAAATTTATTTCTGGCATTCAAGGGCATGGACAGACAGGCCCCCCAAATTAATGATGTCTGAATCCATGAATATTTATACACTAGCAACAACCCGTGGCGATTCTGAGCTTGGCTGAGGTTGGAATGCACGGCACGGCTGGAATTGGTGCAACACGATGTGCGGTAGGGAGAATTTAGAGAGCAATCGAAAAACACCACTAAAAAGTAACATCGCTATACGGGCATTGCTATCAGAACAAAGTCCTGTTCGCAAATTAAACCACCCGTTGCCTCAGGATATGGTATCCTCTATTACCATGCCGAATTTCGAGGCAAAACAAAGCTTCGAAGTGTGACTTTATTGAGCCGACTTCCAGCATTATTACCGTATATAGATTTGTTGAGACAAACAAGGTATCGCATCTCATATTCAAACGGTTCGAACTCCTCAAGAAAGAATTATCCCTCAGGAAAAAATTCTGCGCGTCTGCATAGTAACAAGCCGCATTGAAGACGGATAACCCTCACCCAAATAGGGCTGTCTGGTACTGTTGTCACGTGCAGTGCCCGTCTGTCTATCTGTCTGTCCCGTATACTTTTCATCTCCGGATGATAACTTAGGAACCGCTGGAGGAATTGATCCAAAATTTCTGTGGAAGGTGGCGTGGGGAGACACCACTATCGAAATATAGAGCCCCCGTCGACAAGATGGCTGCTATATGGCAGCCATTTTCAATTACATCGCTGGCTGATAACTGAGGAACTGCTGGGCAATTGATCCGAAATTCCCGTGCTACGTTGAGAGTGGGTAGATAGAGTCGTGTCAGTAACCAGGGCCATCGTTCCTCACCAAGATAGCTGCCATTTTGAATTTCATATCCAGATGATAACTGGGTATCGCAGAGGGGGTTAGAGGAAAACACCTGACCCTGCCAAGATGATAGGCATATTGAATTTTATTCCTGTAACCGCTGGGTAATCGATCTGACTTTTTTATGGCTGGATGGGAGCAGCGGGTAGAGGGAGACACCTATCGAAAACCAGGGCCATTGTTTTCCCACCAAAATGGCTGCCATTTTGAATTTGTGCCAGGATGGCAATTGGGAAATCGTTTGACGAATTGATTTGAAATTTCTGTGGCAAGACGTATAGCCTAGGTGGTTAGAAGAGACACTTCTTGTGTCCACATGTGCGTTTTACGCTGCGTGATGCGTTAAATCTTTTGTTATTTTCCGCCGCTCTGCTTCAAACAATGGGCGAAGCTTCAAAACGCAGCGTAAAACGCACATGTGGACCCAGGCCTTTATACACAGCCAGGTCTGTCGCTCCACCAAGCAGCTGCATTTTCTAATTTCCTTTCCAGATGATGACTGAAGAACCGCTGACAGGAGGAACTGAAGTGAAATTTCTGTGGAGTGTCTGAGGTGAGTAGACGAAGCACCTTTTGAAATTCTGATCAATCCTTCCACCAAGATGGCTTCATGGCAGCCATCTTGAACGTAGGATGAAATTTGACAAACTGCTGTGGGAATTGATGTGAAATTTCTGTGGTATATTTCGTGACTAGAGGAAGACACAGATAAAAACCAAAGCCATCGAAATGATGGAGCATAAACCAATTGAAATTTAAACTCATTCCTCTCCCAACATGTGGCGCCCACTTCGAATTTGGGTTTCGGAGGATAACCGTGGCTGAAGGGTATACTCCCACTCTGAGGACTATTTTTGCTTTCCATGACATTCAAGTCCAAGAATATCAACAAAAGAATCATGCTTGACGTTTCCTCTGTTTATTTTTCGAGTTCTACAAAAACATCACGACAGCGTAAAACGCACATGTGGACCCAGGCCTTTATACACAGCCAGGTCTGTCGCTCCACCAAGCAGCTGCATTTTCTAATTCCTTTCCAGATGATGACTGAAGAACCGCTGACAGGAGGAACTGAAGTGAAACTTCTGTGGAGTGTCTGAGGTGAGTAGACGAAGCACCTTTTGAAATTCTGATCAATCCTTCCACCAAGATGGCTTCATGGCAGCCATCTTGAACGTTGGATGATATCTGACAAACTGCTGTGGGAATTGATGTGAAATTTCTGTGGTATATTTCGTGACTAGAGGAAGACACAGATGAAAACCGAAGCCATCGAAATGATGGAGCATAAACCTATTGAAATTTAAACTCATTCCTCTCCCAACATAGTGGCGCCCACTTCGAATTTGGGTTTCGGAGGATAACCATGGCTGAAGGGTATACTCTGAGGACTATTTTTTCTTTCCATGGCATTCAAGTCCAAGAATATCAACAAAAGAATCATGCTTGACGTTTCCTCTGTTTATTTTTCGAGTTCTACAAAAACATCACGCATTTTTATGATATTTACATAAAACGGTAAATTCTTGGTCATTTAATACACATTTGCTTGCTTTAAAAGCAGCAGAAATACGAATGACACTGCGAAGTGTTCTTACGTATGCCAGTTCCTGAAGTGCCATAATCTGACATTACTGAAGTCTAGCAAAGTTGACCAAGTTCTGAATTGTACACAACCGTGTACCGTACACTATACATGTCATGGATTCACTCATGCTTGTGCATGTTCTCAGTCTACATGCAGGTAACACACTTCTGCTGCCACTCTTCGATCAAATGATTGTTCTTTGCTACTATCATTTCCTGAAAAGAAATAGATACAGCATGGGGATTGAGCTGCCTCGGAAGTCTCATGCTTCGCTAAACAGTACAAATGTTCAAAGTCATTATAATACAGGGTGTCCCAAAACATGTCGATGCCACCATACAACCTCAAAATCTACGTTTCCCGGATCCTGACCGGGGGGGGGGGGAACGGAAAACCAAACCAATACTCACCGGCGTTGCAAGCTGTAAAAGTGAAAGTACATGTACATGTATTATAGCCCAGTAAGTAACTCGCATTGTTCACCATATCGTGTCTTTTCGCCGTGTCGCGGAGTAGGCCTACCGGCAAAGGTGCCTACAGTCGACATTGCGTCCTGAAGCAACTCGATACGGATCCGTCGCAGATCAAAAAACTACCACGCGCAGGCCGACATTTCAGCGTTTGTGAGGAACTCGGAGCACCACTGGCAGCTACCTCGAACAACACGCTCAACTAGCCGAAGCGGCAGTTGCTCGGAGACACAAGCGCACTCAGTCGACAAAATCGGCAACTGATCAGTCACTCCGAGTTGCTTCCATCGCCGGAAAGCTACACGTAGTTGCCGCGAGTTCAAGACGCAAAGATGTTTTATGCATATGGGCCCTAGGCTCGTATGCATAACATCTTAAGTGTAAAATTTCCCTTCAACTATATTGTTCCGAACAAAAGATACACGGGAATTTTACACTGAAGATATTTTATGCATACGGCCCCTGGCGGTGCATTTCGTTACTAACTTCAACTTTTTTTATACGGGCGTTAAAATGAGATCAAGACAATCACCTCTGTAGTGGTCCACTTTAGGGTCACCACGACTTGTAGGCGCTATGTACGCTTTGGCCTTTGGAAATGTGATACATTCTTTTAGTCCCTCGAACCAGTCGAACGACTTGCACTTTTCCCTCATACAGACTGATTTACAGCGTGCAAGGGAGTTGACGTCTTTTCCTTGTTTATTTCTCGGGACATCGATATCGAATACAAGACTATTTGCCATTTTCTCCCATCGACTGCCTACGAAAAAGAAAAACAACATATTTATGTTCGAATTTCCGTAGCCTACGGGATCAGTAACCGTCGATCATCTTCGGAAGACTGTCGAAGTTTGGAGATTGACAGCTGAATGAAGCGTGGAGAAGGCAAAAAATTATCGAATACCCGGTACGAATATGACGACAGGAACTGAAAACTAAATATCAAGGGCCCAGTTTTTATAGGGCCGTATTCTAGAACCTTCCTTAACATTAAGGTCCACCTTAAATCTATTGTTCTCGATGGTTTTACAATAGACTTAAGGTCGGCCTTAACGTTAAGGAACGTTCTAGAATACGGGCCATGGTGTTGAAATTATTGAAAAATCCTTATGGGGGTAATTTTTTTGGCCCACCCGATATCTTGTGCATTATACTTTCTATCTGAAGGTGTTTCCCGCACATAATTGAAATACCTACGTCACCTTTTAAAAAGAATATAAATAGTTTTTACAAATTCCGACAAGTACTTATACGTACATGTATAAGTATTTTTGCTCGAACCACTTTTTGAGAGTGAATTTACCTTAGAAGGTTGACCCAGTTTCAGTGTTTCGTTATCAGTGAGTCATTGGAGCATTTTATTATGTAAAAAAAAAGATAGGTCAAAAGACAGAGAAGCTGAAGGATGGAAAAGGTACATACTTCCTTTGCAAGGTTCTGAAAAGATGACAGGAGACACAAAGCCTACGGGATCAGTAACCGTCGATCATCTTCGGAAGACTGTCGAAGTTTGGAGATTGACAGCTGAATGAAGCGTGGAGAAGGCAAAAAATCATCGAATACCCGGTACGAATATGACGACAGGAACTGAAAACTAAATATCAAGGGCCCAGTTTTTATAGTGTTGAAATTATTGAAAAATCCTTATGGGGGTAATTTTTGGGGCCACCCGATATCTTGTGCATTATACTTTCTATCTGAAGGTGTTTCCCGCACATAATTGAAATACCTACGTCACCTTTTAAAAAGAATATAAATAGTTTTTACAAATTCCGACAAGTACTTATACGTACATGTATAAGTATTTTTGCTCGAACCACTTTTTGAGAGTGAATTACCTTAGAAGGTTGACCCAGTTTCAGTGGCTTTCATTATCAGTGAGTCATTGGAGCATTTTATTATGTAAAAAAAAGATAGGTCAAAAGACAGAGAAGCTGAAGGATGGAAAAGGTACATACTTCCTTTGCAAGGTTCTGAAAAGATGACAGGAGACACATTCCAGTTAAACTTGATAACGATGGTATACCCAAACAATAGATAAACGTTGTCGTATGGCCTAACCGGGCACTTGCGAAACCTCACTATTATATTGCATATTCCTACATCACTTTGTGAGCGTTCTTTATGGATGGCTATGATTAGGATTGGATATTTCTGAAGATGCATGATGTAAAAACTTAGGCCAGATAAAAAAATCTTTAGTTTAGCATCACCTCCCGCCTCAAATTTTCTTGCCGCCTGAAAATTTTTTAAATTTTTTTTTCATTTTTTTCCTCCTAGTTTTACCATTTTAGCACAAACTCTGACGATCCTTAATAGGGCCATGACTTGTACATGTATTAGTACGGTACTGTTTGAAATAAAAACCTTTTCTTAAAGGTTTCTAATGGTTTGTTCCTAAGGGTTTGTATGGAAGTTGTTTGTATGGAAGCTGCAAAGCTTCAAATCTCTTTCGATGATCACATTTCAGTATGAAAAATAAAAAAAAAATAAAAAAAACAACTTCTCCCTCCTCACTTTTTACAAGTACATTGTATGACTGATGCTACATGTAAACTAAAGATTATTTTTATATGGCCTTATGTAATACATATGTATTCCGCGCAGTATTAAGCATATTTTTGTATTTCAAATCCACACTTTTGTACGTTCATATAGGCCTACTGATCGAGCCATCCGATCAGAAATCGGAATAGGGCCTACACCTGTATATAAAAAGCTACATGTAATATCATAACGACCGCACAGACCACACTCTATGCACCTGGATGAGCTATACAGAAAATCAAACCCAATTATACTCACGTTCGATACAACTTTCTGTAAAAGTGGAAATGCTGAGATTAACTCTCATTGTAGACTATATGGCCCATGGAGGTACATGTATTACAATATACATCCATGCATGGCCTGAGCAGTCGGCATTGCCGGTAGTTGCTTCCAGTGTCTGCGAGAACTGACAGGAGTGAAGTACCGGTAGCATGCACAGATTTCAGCTGACAAATGGTCGAAGATGATCTCACTGGGAGATTTCGAATTAATGTACCCATTAAATCGAATCTGACTCATTAATTCGATTAATGTAGGCCTACCCATTAAATCGAATATATGTACTCATTAATTCGAATATGTACCCATTAAATCGAATATACTAGTATGAACTCATTAATTCGAATATATGGGCTCATTAAATCCAACACAACTTCCGCCGGTAAAATACCGGATTCCACCAATCAGGATTGAGTTTTATCGGCGGAAGTGAAGTGGTGCGACGGGGGTCTAAATTATCATTATGCCTTGCAAAGTATTAATAGGCCCTAGGCCTATGTAGAGAATCAGAGACTGTGAGGAAGCACTAGGCCTAGTCAAAAGTGTAGTTCATCTGGTCCTGCATTTACCAACGTTTTACGGCGTTAAAATAAGATGCAAGACAGTCAATCACCTAGAATGTAGTGGTCCATTTTAAACTTGGGATCTGTGGCCGACAGCTTTACATTGGCATCAGGATAGGTAACACATTTTTTTTCGTTTGAGAACCAGTCAATGGACTTGCATCTCTCCATCCAACAGCCTGATTGACAGAATGAAAGGTTCTTGACCTTTCCTTTCTCTAATTTGCCCCTTTTATCCACTCCAATTTTGTTTGCGATTTTCTTCCATCGATAGCCTAAAAAAGAAAACAATAAGCTAAAGTCCCAATCTCCGTACAGAATCGGCCATCTTTGGAACCTTTCCAAGCTTGGAGATGCCATCATTTTTGGAAGGCGGATGAAGGCCACAAATTACAGCAACATGAGAGCATTTGCAACCGAAACGTATTCGACACCTTTGGATACAGTCTAAAATGAGTTTTCGACACACGATACCTAGTGTAGTTCCGCTTAGACCGTGAAGTCCCGTTAGATACTTTTGCCCAATTGCAGTGAAAAGCCAAGGATAGAAGAAGAGGTAGGCTACATACCTCCTTTGCATGGTACTGAAAAGATGACAGGAAACACGTGAATTCCCGTTACATATAGGCCTATATGTATACATTGAACTACGAGAGTGAGATTGCATGTACCAAGGATCGGTGTTTAGCTTGCATCCATTGCAGCTACTACATGTACGTGTGTCGTTCGTTAGGGGCAATTTGTGTGACATGAAACAAACATTCGTGATTTTTTTACATGTCCATCGTGTAGCCTAATTCTGAAGGTTGTGAAGCACCCCAGGATCTATCACCATTGTCTTACCTTCATTCGCATGTATCAAGGCTACAACAAATATAAGATGAGCACTAGTAGCCTCATCGATTTAGCATAATCCCACCAGTTGCTACGATTTATGATAATTGTATTTCTGGAGCTCAGACACAGAAAATAGGCAGGAAAAAAGTCACGTCCATGTATGTATTAGGCGGGTCAAATGGCCAGGGTCCATATTCAAAGGTATGATACCGGTAGGGCCTACTTATTTTTTTGTGTTGAACAAAGGATGTCGCTAACAGTAATTCTATTCCAGAAAATACAACTTTCTTACCAATTGCAAAACCGAAAATCCACAAGATCCTCATCTCTGCAAAATAATGACAAAAAATTCGTGCTCTCTCTCCAACAATGGCAGAACCGCCCCCTGCTTTAACTCTCTTCGCGGAGACAGGGGTTAAAGCAGGGGGTGGTTATGATCAGTCCGTGAAGCAGGGGTGATTACGAGTCCATGAACCTTCGTCTTGTTGCCGACTGCAGGCCATCTTGATGCAGTCCTTAATATGTCCATGGCAGACCGCGATACAAAGAACCAAAGGTTGTCCGTTATACCGGTAACATAACAGAATTCGATATTCCACCATTTGTTAGCGAAAACCTTACCGGTCCGTCCTCGAGAGAATCAAATAGGAGACTAGTTGGCATGATATGCAGAATCATGGGGCTCTCTCTCACCTGTCGATAATTACCACTTTATCCAATTTATGAGTATCCATCGTGATGGTCCTTTTCCCATTGAAGCTGCCAGAATAATTTGCTAACGATTGGCAGCTGAATTCAATTGATTTTATGTGCCATGATAGGCCTATTCAGCGGAAGAGCATTGCAAGTCAAGAAGTTATTTCCGGCTTTCAAACCATGTGCTGACAGGCCCCCAAATGCTGCCTGACTCCATGGAGGTCTGTCTGTGACAGTTTTGTCCAAGAAAAAGAATATCAAAGAAAATCATTATTTCATCTTGCATTTCTTATTTTTCGAGTTCTACCCGTACATTGCATGTATTTTTATGATATTCACTCAGAAATGTACATTCATTCTTAATCTTGATCCATCACTTGATACATTTGTTTGCTTATAAGCAGCATGTGCACAAGCGACATGGCGAAGTTTTTAAACATATGCCATGATGAAGAGTTTGCACAACTGACGTGCTTTGCCAAGCTTGGAAGCTGTCAATCGATTGGGAATAAATATATCTCTGTATGGTCGATGATAATAGGTTTTCCCACCACACACAGAACTTATCTGCTGTGGTGCCTGGACCACTATTCATAAAACAAGTCAAAGCAGACCGAAGATATACACTTTTAAGTGGTCCGAACAAGTGGAATTCAATATGCTCCTTAAGTTCTGTGGACCACTCATAATCACCTTTATATTTGAGACACCTCCAGGGCAGTCTAAACTTAAGTACCTCACATACCTTAGTGGACTACACTTGACTTAAGAGGTCGTGAGATAGGAATTTTTATGAATACTGGTCCTGGCACACAGAAGACAGATTGTCGATTCTGATGCAAGCAAAGCAGAAGATAACATCAGTATAGACATCAAGGCAAACTTGAACATCCACGTTCTTCGCACAATGACCTTAAGTAATTCCTGGCATAACACAGCAACACATCAGAAGTGATAATAGGTACAAAATGGCAATTCAACTTCTCCAAGCTATTTGAAATCTACGAGATCAATCCTTTTGTCCTTTTGCAGGCAAACTATTGTTCACTATCAGCCTGACAAAGGATTTGTGTGGGCTTACCCTAAAAGTTACGGGAGCTTTGAAGTAACTGTCCAAAATCTCACAGAAACCACATAGCCTGTTTTGAAGACAACCGGTAAGTAGCTCTTTTCCCCAATGCAGTATCTTTATTTACATGTCTAATAAATATATGTACAGGATTTACAAATTTTACCACAATGTAAATGAAGTGTTAAGAAGTAGGCCTACTTTTGCTCTATTCTTTGGTCCAACTAGAAGCACTGCACTGGCTTTTCTGTACTGCCAGCACCGGTACATTTTTGTCTTCTCAGTCATAGAAACTTTTTTGGGCTTCTGTTCCCTTCTTCCTCCTTTCATTGAATTGGGAGTTCCAGTACACATAAATTAAGGATTTGTCCCAGGACACATAAATTAAGGATTTGTCATACTGCAATATCTTTTCACTTATACCAGTATATGTTCCAAAAGTTTTGATTGAGTGTGTACATTGTATTACATTGATTCAAAAAGACCTCGTTGACAAAGCACTCCCTTCCATTTGCATCTTCTATTGACTTCTTATACACAACATTAAACACTACTGCAATATAAAACTGTATAACGAGAAGAAAATCAAAAGTACATTAGGTAGATTGGGTAATCTCAAGTGAAAAAACTGATGGATGACAACTGAACAATCTACGGCACAGGCAGTGTGCAATAATCTTATAAAACATCGTTCGTGATCAAAGCATCATCCTTTCTTTACTCACATCTTGCCATACCAGTCAGGATCGGATATATACCGAAGATATACACCCTTAATTAAAGTGGTCCAAACAAGTGGAATTCAATATGCTCCTTAAGTTGTGTGGACCACTCATAATCACCCTTATATCTGAGACACCTCCGAGGCAGTCTTAACTTAAGTACCTCACCTAGCTTAGTGGACTACACTTGATTAAAGAGGTCTTGAGATAAGAATTTTTATGAATACCGGTCCTGAGCTATAAATTACATCAAATTATGATTGCTTAAGCAAACCGAGTATTGGATCAGCTAACCATGAATTTTTTGATTCGGTCTCGAGATATAACCACATTACAAAACAAAAGGACTTGTCTACAGATCCTGAATTCCTTTATATCCAGAATGAAGTTCGTTGTCACCATTCAGTGATGGAATGACCTTGCACATTTTCCTCAGCAGAGGCAAACTCTCAATTCAAATGCCTAAGGAACTAGACCATCAAAATCATTGTCAATTGGTTCTGTAGTTCTCTTCTTGCTGCTCTGTTCTGATTTTCTGAAATATACAACAAAGATGAAAATTAATGCTATACAGGAGTCTACACACAGACGAATCACTGAAAAGACTCATTGAAGAAAAAAATAACTACACCACTTTGATGATATTTTCAACAATCCTGATTAGTTTTCCCACTAGCTTTTCTACTTTAGCATAAAACTCACCAAGTTGTGCAACCTCAATATTTTTCTCTCTAAATACAAACATTTGGCCTGTATTTTAGAATGCTCCTCAATGTAAAGGAGTTCCTCAAGGGTATTTTTCTCCTGTTGAGAACAACAGCCTTGAGGAACTCCTTTACATTGAGGAGCATTCTAAAATACGGGCCAAAGTCCTCATAACATGACAACATGTCTATCCCGGGATGTCTATATACCGATCCTTTGACATGTTGGAAGCAAGAAAGACAAAAAGACTAAATCTGACATTTTCTGTAGTGAGAACTTAACGAAATCCATAGACAACAACTAAGTCGCTGTGTAATTTATCTAGTATTTCCTCTTTAAAATAATTTAGATTTCCCAAGTAATTTCTCCGTTTTTCTGTTGGCAAGATCTATAGATGAAGGAGTTTTACTCATAAATCAATTAAAACAAGAAATTCTTTCAGGAGTGCAAGCATCAATTTGTAGTATTTTAGCTTATCACCAAATAACGTGTGCAATATTGATGTGATGAAGGACGAAACGGTGTCCTTCAGGAAAACCTTTGATTGAATCTGCAACCTGATTGTGCATGTACAATAAAGATTACAATATGAAGCTGCACCACACACCTAAGCAAGGATATATGCCCTCTAGTGCTAACTAAAAGCAAGCATAAGATTGTCATCAAATCGTGCATAAAATAGAAGTTGATAAAGATTGACTGTGTTTATGAATGATACCAGTTGTCTGAGTGAAAAATTATCCCAACCTCTGGCGTGTGAGGCTTGCAAACGGGGCTTAATTCGAGTTCAAAGATGTTTATCATTCCAAATCAGTCAGTATTTCATGCACAATTTGACATTCAGGTGATAACTGCACTCGATGAAACAAAATGACCAACCAGTGTTGCATCACGGTGTCAGTCAGTTTCTGAAACCAAGAAGTAATCATTCAAGGAAAGAAATCTACAGATGGGAGAGTGGGCAAATCGATTTCACTTGATGAAGATGATGGCAAAGTAACTGGACTACAAAAGATGCAGCCTTAACCATTTTGCTACCACAGACAGATTTTCTGGTCCGTGACGTCATGACGCTGCCATGGCATCATGAATATAATGCACTAGCATCACATACACAGAAATGCACTTCATGACGTCATGATGATGTCATAATGATGCAATGACTGGTACTGAATGTAATCATAATAATAACGTTTTTAATGTAACAAAGACAATTTGAGGAAAAGTCAATTTCTTACCAATTTTTCAATTGAAAAGCCAGGTTATTTGCCATCATCATATAAATATTTTACTCCAAAAGTATATCAGTGTGGAACAGCTCCTGCAGAGCCAATATGAAAGCAGTTCTCACCACTCCACTTCAGTCTGGGTTACCTAGACATTAAGGCTACAAAAGGGAGATTGTTATAGATGGTGGCATATATGCATGATACATGTAGAACAAGCAAATAGCCAATCATATGAATGGGAAAAGGGCATTGTTGATGCTGGATCAATGGTGCATTCAGTAACAAATCATCAACTATTTTCACTGAATTAAATGTAGTTATAGAATGTTAATACAAGTCGGAACTGCATGCCTAGCCCTCCGAGTGCTGACTCCCTCTAATGGCTTTTTCAATACTCCATGAATTCAATGCCTTATGCGAGGGTCCTGAGTCCGATAGGAATATTTCATGCCCATCAATTCAATAGGTGGACCTTATGCAGAGGCTTCAACTGAAGGCTGAAAAATTTTATAGTAATGGAATTTTGGATGTATATCCAAGATAGTGTCCACATACAGCCCAGATGGACAACCCGACATGGTGTCCTGACCAAAGGAATTTCCTGATTGTATGCAAGGGACAAAACAGATAGAATTCATTCCAATTTTTCCAACGGTTGAACCATAGTTGTACATTTTATTGTAAAAAGCCTTCTCCTGAGTGTCAAATGGTCAAGAATGTACCACATTTTGATTTACCTTACCAAGAAACAATACCGGTATCATATTCCTTGTCCACAAACACAACAAAAAATAAAATGAAATTCATCACCTAGATTTAATTCGACAACCTTACAAAACTTAGGAAAAATTACTCGAACATCAAAGCATGAAAATGAAAAAATCCACAAATTACTAGAAAAAGTTAAAACAAAAATCAATTAAAAAAAACAAAAATGCACCCTTCTCTCCCACTCTTAAACAATAGACCAGTCCAAAACTTCTATAATCTCTGTCAGTGGACAAGTCCATTCCATGTTAGGGATGAAAAGAAGGACAGCCATATTTACAACATGCAAAGTGAGAACACTTTACCTAGAATCACACAGCATCAGAACCAAAATATTGATACCTAGAATAGATAATGAAACTGTGATAGGCATTATAAGCTTATTTGTTTTGGAGGCCCATCACCGGAGGTGACCAAATTCTGAATGGCCTTGTAAAAATATTGAGTGCAGTCAAAATGGTTTGTTGTCCATATGTCAGCTTTGCACCTGGGAGATCAGTTAAAAAGGTATGTAGTAGAGACGAAATAAAGGTGGTGGATGAAATGGGTCAAGGAAATTCTTCACTATATAAATTCTGAAAAGAATGCAGCACTTTATCGCACAGAGGTAAACCCACACCTAACCTCAGGCAAGTACCTAAAGAAGTACGAACCAGCAGTCAATGAACCTGCCACAATGTTAGGCTTGTGTCTAGCTTCTTAACGTTATGGAATAATGAAATGGAACGATGAAATAATTAATAATGAAAGCAAAACACAGGAACTGTTTTTTTATTCATAGTAAATTTTTATGCATAGTAATTTTTCTTTTTCAGAGTAATTTTTCTTTTTCTTTCACAGTGTTTCTTCAGGTATATTAAAATCAAACAAAAAACGAAATAATCCAAACAAGAGGAATGCAAGTTTGGCAAAAATAAAGGTTGTGGCCCCTGATGAATGCAATAGAAATTCTGATTCTGTGTAGACTTTCATCATTTACAGAATACATGTTGGTAGTAAGTAATGCATGCGTTTCCAATTTTTCTGCAGAAAAAAGAGTCTGATCAATTTGTTTCAGATCTTAAACTAAATCTGTGAAGTATACCTACCCCTTAGAGGATTTTGGTCTAGATGATTTTGGTCGAGCGCCTGATTTTCCTTTTGCCGTCTTGACAGATTTGCTACGGGCTTGCTGGGCACCTTCAGCTGTGTATGCCAGGTAGATATCTGATATATCAGTATCATCAAACTGAAATGAAATGGTCCATGGACCATGTGCTCACTCGTTTGGACATAACAGTGTAATGACAGAGCTCGTACATGTCAGTTATGAGCAATCTGGGTCAATCTGACCTAGGGGTATATATGTACCAAGTTTCAGATCAATAGCTCCAGCGGTTACGAAACGTGCCCTGCTAACGGACGCCGGACGACGACGGACGACGACGACGACGGACGACGGACACCGCAGGACGGTAAAAGCTCACGAGTGAGCTAAAAATCAACAACCGAAAACTTAACTCACAAAAATTGAAACTAAAAACTCAAGGTGTAACAATAAATCCCCAAGCTCCTATTACCTGCAAAAGATCAGGATATGTGGAGTTTAAGACATAAGACAGACCCCCCTCGGTAATGTCTCTGATTCACTAAATACGGATTCAAAGTATGTTACCTTTTCTTTGTCTTTAATATCTTGTGGTGTCTGCTTGCGCATGTTGTTCCCTGTATATGCCACGCACTTAAGTTGCCACTCACCAATGTCCTCATTCCAGTGAACATACTGTTCTATCATTTCCTGAAAAAAATGAGATAAAACAATATAGCAGCTACCTTGAAGTCTATTGCTTTGCTATACTGAAGTCATGCCAATTAGCAAGAAGAAAAAAGGAACTCACGGACCTGATATTCTGGAGGTATAAATGTATCAATGGTCAGCATCTGTAGTTTGAGTTCCCGTGTCATTTCACGGATGTTTTCTAACAATCCTTCCATCTCTCTCTGGTGCTCTTGCTGGAGATCTACAATCTGGGGGAAACATGGAAAAGCAACAAAAAGCAATGAGGATAATTCACTGAACCACTTAAGAAAACATTTTATGCCTTCATGTAGTGCATCTCAGTTCATTCTTTCTTCAATTTTTTTCAATTCAATCTCACCATGCCTACATTATATTGTAACAGAGAGTGACCTACGGTAGGTTAGTCCATTTCATGTATAACTTCTGATTTGTGAGACTATCATTTTGGCAATAGTATTTGACTTGTCCAAATCCCACTTATGGTTTCAAGTGCTGTCAGTCAAGCTTAGACAGCCCCAAAATATCATCCTCCTATACCAGGGCTTTGGTCTCGATCCTCCTCATACACTAGCTGACAAAAGAGGTAAAACCCCCTGCTGTGGGAGGATGAAGAATGTACATGTAAACCTACTTCAGATTTTGCCTGCATCAACATAACAAAGAGCTTCTTCATTTTCTTGGTCTTGTATTGTGCCTCTTCTTGAAGTGTGTTGTACTTTCCTTCCATCTCTAAGGTCTCACCCTACAAGACATGGAAAGATCGGTCAATGCATATATACATTCTCTTTTAAATGCAATATTCAATTTTTAATACTCATTCGACGAAATATATGGCAAAAGCCGTGAACTGTGTGATACAAATACAGTTGGAAGTACATGTATGCATAAAAACAAAAGGGATTAGTCAACAATACCTCTTTTTCCTCCAAAGCCTTTTTGAGTTCTTCTTCCTTTCGTTGTCTTTCTTCAAGTTCCTTGGCACTCTCTTCAAGTAGTCGCTCCTGCTCCTCTGCCTTTTCCAAGAGATTCTCCCCTCCAACAATGATCTTCTTCTCAATTGCAGACAACTTGACTTGTAGGGCATCCTGCTCTTCTCTGCAAAGGAAATGAGAATATGACTTTCTTTTCTCTCTGTTTCGCAGCATTGTTTTCGCTGAGGTTTTGAAATCATGAAGATACAAAAGGATGCCATCTTATGACAGTTTCAGAGAGAGGTCGAAGAAATACCCTGACCAAGTTCTCCACATTCCCAAACTTTTTACTTACTGAGCCTTTCTCAGTTCCTCTTCTTTAGACTCAAGATCCTTTTTCACACGATCTCTTTCCTCTTCTTCCATATCTATTTCTTCGTTTCCAACATTTTACGATCAGCTTCTATCTTTGCCTGAATCTCAGACATCTTTTCTTTGGAGAGTTTGGCTGAAATTTATTGGACGGACTCGCACTTCAAAACCATACTTTGTGCAGAATTTCTCACTAGAGGAACCTGTGTTTTAAAAACGGTGCATTATCCTGCCCCACTAAGAGATAATTCCTCACTAGAGGAATCTGAATTGCCAAACAGTATAATATCCTGTGGAACTACTTAACTAGAAATCCTCTCAAGAAGAACTCACATTTTCCTAAGATTTCATTTAAAGATAGTTACAAACCGATACGTGTTCAACTCTTTCAGCGCCTACCTCCTCCCTTCTTTTTCTTCCTCTTCCTCTTCTGTACGACCCCATCAACGATGATCTCCTCTTCCTCACTGTCAGTCTCCTCCTCTGAGCCACTTTCACCAATACCCTCTGGAAATTATCAAAGAATACAATGGTAATGATCACAGTCTGAATCGGAGAAGAAATGAAGATACAAGTAGAATATGTAGCGTATACTATTTTGTTTATATCGTGTGAACGCAGCATATGAAGTATGGACAGATGAGGTTATGTTTTTGTTATATGTATACTATTTTGTTTATCTCGTACTAAATGAATTAGTGGTAGAAAACCATATTTTGGATAGCCATCTGGCCTCCGTAAGCTGGTGATCACAGGTGCCCGTAATGAAAGGATGAGAGAAATGATAAAATTATTGCAGAGGAGGTGAAGCAAAGCTGTTAGGTACACATGAATAAACTCGACATTCAAATGAGCAAAACGTGCAGCTGGCTCATCACGAAGAAGTTTTAACTCATCTGCTAACGGATATCAAAAAGGTTCTTCATTGTACCTCTACAGATTTTAAGACTACATGTACTGTGCTAACATGTACGACAAAAACATCAAATACTGTATGAATACTGTTGAATTACAACAACAGAAATCAGAACAAAAGTGTTGTGATAATTTGGGGTGAAGAGTGGTACCGGTAGTTGAGGGAGTTCACAAGTTATGGGGCTGGGAGTATTTCAGATAGCTTCTAAGTTATAAACAGTGTTTCCGCCATAGGGTACCAAAGGTACTACGTTAGTACCCTCAAAGGAACAGAAAAGGGACATTTTCTTAAATTTCATGTTTTTTGGCTGATTTTGAAGGAATTAGTACCCTCAAAAATATTTCTGGCAGAAACCCTGATAAAGAACGCAAAGTCTTGAGTAAGGACTACTACCACACAGACGTAAGTTTAAATCGTGCATCACCAGAAAAAACAGCAAACACTGTGCACAAAACGGTCAAATAACAGCAATTTTTAAACACAGGATCCAGTCGCAGGAGCGGAGGCAGTGAGTAGGCATGATCTGTATTGGTCAAATGATAATTCCAAGGATCATGATCACTTCTGACAACCTACATATCGTAAGCATGTCATGAGTGATTTTTGTGAATGAATTGATTTGAGTATTCTGTCATTATAAATCTAGTTAATTATTTACATGATTGCTGTTGCTAGATGTACACTAACGGCATCAACTGCTTTTTGAAAAGTAATGATTAATTTATTCCTGCCATAATTAAAGGAGATTACCGTAGCTGTTGAGACTTTTCGTTGAAACAATGAAAAGATAAAGGGCCTTATTCAAAAAGGGTGATCATCTCGCGATTAAGACTTAGATGCGTGTAACTTTACTAAATGCACACACTTCCACCATGCATTTGACGAAGTTACACACGTCTAAGTCTTAAACACCCTTTTTGAATACGGCCCAAAATGTCAAGAGTATTGGCAAAGGTATACTCTGCACTCTGCAGAAAACGAACATTCACAAGGTTTGACAACATTTAAAAGAAAATATGGTTGTTCCCACTTTAGATAAAACAGCTGATGCAGTTTGATCTAACTGGAAGAGTAAAAAAGGCCCAGGGTAAAAACACGCTGGTCGTGGCAACTCCTGCCGTGCTCCCTTTGACTTATCCTCACCGCCACCTTCATCAAGCTGTCTCTTCAGTTCGTCGATCTCTTTCTGAAACTGTCGTAAGAGGGCGTCCTTTGGATCTTCATTGATTTTGGCTTTGTTCTTGATGTTTTTGGCTCGGTTGGCATAGCGGAGAGTGCTGATGCCTTCATCGTAGTTATAGTCAGCTGGACCAACATTGGCAATCTGAAGAGAAGACAGTATGTTTCTTTTTAATCAGGTGACAAAAAAATTGAAGTAGAGACAGGTAAATCTTCTTAGAGACCAATATGCATTCTCCTTTATTCAACAGCATTATTGTAAACCTAGCTAAATTGAAAACCACGAAACTTACCATCAGAGTTTTCGAATTCCCACCAAGAGAATCCTGCAGCAGTCTAGTTAATTTGGAATTTCTGTAGGGTATGTGTGTACTCTTGCCGTCAACTAGGGCTGATATGACGTTACCAAGAGTTGACAATGACAGATTAATTTTGGTTGCCTCCTTTAACCGCTGACCTGTCGCACCTGTTTTGGCTTGTCGTTCTGAACCCTACAATGAAAACAACCAAATCCATTTTACCACACCATGCACACGGTGAATCAGTCTGCAACAAAAATTGATACGGGCTAATGAAAACAAAAAATCAAATCTCACTTACAGCCAGATCAACAAGATGCAGCTTCCCAACTCGAACATGATGTTTTCCATCAGGTCCCTTTTCACTACATTCTATCGTGACGGTGAAAATTGCATGTGATCTTGAACTAACTGCATTCATGTTTGTTGCCCCAACAACACCTAAGAACAATCAGAGGAATAAAGTACATGTACATACTTAGAGGTTCATGGGTCAAAATCTACAATTTTTTACATTAACCATATGATAAGTCTTCTTTTTTTTATATAATAAATGATCCTGGACCATGAAATTTTGTAAACTTATAACTGAGTCTTCCTTTAGGTCATTGTGGACCGTAAATTCTTGTAAACCAATCACTAGTTCTTCTTTTAGGTCATTGTGAACCATAAATTCTTGAAAAGCAATTACATGTACCAAGTCTTTTTTTAAAGTCATTGTGAACCATAATTTCCTGTAAACCAATTACCAAGCTTCTTTTAGGTCAATGTGAACCATAATTGCCTGTAAACCAACTAATCACTGTGAACCTTAATTTCTTGTACCGTAAACCAATTACCAAGTCTTCTGTTAGTTCATTATGGAAAGTTAATTTCCAGCAAACTGAAACAAACTCAATACAACTTACGATTTTTGTTTCCTAACGTCATGATTCTGTCCATGTCATCTGCATTATTTACAACAAAGGCTGATAAATCTTTGACATACACTCCCACATCTGGCCTCTCCTTGACTTCTAATCTCTGTGTCTGGTCTTTACCCAGCAGATCACGAACCTCCTCATTGTAAATTTCTAAGTAGGATACACGTACAAGGAACCTAACAAGAACAACGTCATTGTTAAGACCAATTCATACTTATCCGTTTGGCACTTTGCGTTGTCTATTCCCTATGTTTATGTGGGTACCACAATAAACATGATAAAATTTACTTTTTCTACCATGCACTCACACAGGAAACAGACAGGCGCAAAGTGCAAAACGCAAAGTATAAATCTACCTTTAGACTCTGAGGGCTGTATTCAAAAAGGGTGATTATCGCGTGATTAAGACTTAGATGCGTGTAACTTCACTAAATGCACACACTTCCACCATGCATTTGACGAAGTTACATGGGTCTAAGTCTTAAACACCCTTTTTTGAATACGGCCCCAATTATTTAAAATCTAAGCCATTCGATACTTTAGATAAATCAAAAGTACAACTGGGAAAATGTTTGTTTCTGAGGCCAAACTTAGTAACAGGGAGACAAAATGGCACAACATACCTTACATCATCCTCAGCTTTTGCTATATGGCCAAATACATGAGCAAAGCTGTTTGGAATAATTCCACGTAATTCTGGTACAGCGCGAACACCCTCCATTGTAAATGTTTTTCCTGTGCCTGTTTGGCCATATGCAAATATCGTACCTAAAAGGATTCAACAAAATGGACTGTTATTACCATCAAGGGCCAAAAAGATAGAATATCCATACTAGTAGCAAGATCAGTAATATTACCCGTACTAGTAAGAATGAGAGGTATATTCCGTAAGGCTTTCTATGGCTGGTAGTCTCATCTCGATGAAGATAACCTTCATCTTCATCAAGGTTACTGTAAAATGTGAAACTACTGCAGTGAAGACCCATCGAAATTAAGATAAGTTCGGAACATGTTCGCAGTTTTCAGAGATAAGATGATAGATGTACAGACTGACTTACCATTATAACCTTCAAGAACAAACTCGACAATAGGTCGTGCAATTTCATTGTAGACATCGACTTGTTTACAATCTGGCCCAAATACAACATCAAAGGTAAAATCTTTTGGTGGCTCGCCGTGGGAAGCATTGGGATTTGTAGCAGATATTGTACCCCTTACACTGTCAACCTGCAACAATGATGATGAAAACTTATTTTTTAAAAGAATTAACAAGGCAGAACTGGAAGGCAAGATCAGAGAACAGTAGGACTTGACTACATGTAATTCTTTCTCTCAAAATGAGTGTTGGAGTGGGGACTTTGAAATCATACTAAAATTGTCTAATAAATTACCAGTATGCAGGAGCAAATTGTGAAATTGATCCCTTCTGTATCTCTTGTACATCTACATTTTTTATATCTCTATTATCTCGCTTACCTTCACAACAACCTGACATCCTGTATCCTTCTCTTTCTGGTTTATAGGTCGACAACGGACAACGACCTTCACATTGTCAGAATCTTTTGACTTGTCCTACAATAGGTCAAACATGATTTGATGATCGAATACATGAGTTACACAGATAAATCTGTAGATAATCCTGCCCAAACATCGTCTCAAGTCAATGGCAGTAATTTGACTGGTGTGATGTGATTTTGTTCATAACAATCTTCTGATATTCTTAGCGTATTTTAATTTTCTTTGCCTGGTTTTCAATCAGATAGAGTTTTATCTTTACATTCATTTCCCTCCATTTGTACAGGGTTCTGGCCCCATATTCATAAAACTACTTAAGTCTAAGTGTGATACTTATCGTTTGTGTTGAACAAAGGATAAGTGTCATACTTAGACTTAAGTAGTTTTATGAATACGGGCCCTGAATTATGGTCGTCATCAATCATGTCAATGACAATTTCAACTTCAGGCATGCACAACTACAGTCATCAGTGTGATTGCTACGGCTACAGTCATGACAGTAGAGATTCAAGACCATTATAAGCACAGCTAACTCAGCACATCCAGAAATGAAAAGTAAACTGCAATAAGGAAAACATTTTGATATGGTCAGTGAAAAAAACAAAATTGGTTGAGAGTTGAGAAGAATACTAGTAGATTATGAATATGACGAACAAGACCAAGAGGAGAAACAAGCAAATGAAATGCATGTGAAATGTTACAACACTCAGATTGATATTTAAAAAGAAATCACATGCTCAGCTAACTCACTACATGTATTACAACACTATGACTATCATGTGAGTGTTGTAATACATGTAGTCAAAAACAGATAGGCGAGCTCGCTTATCTACCGGTATTTTGATGCAGTGTATGACATGCATGGCTGATGCCATTTGATATTTCTTAGCTTCGAAAACAGACATGACAGAGGGAAAGTAACAAAATGTGGACTCAGATATCCCGGACAAAATTCCTCCAAAGAAAGTGTTAAGAAAATGGTGAATTATGTTAACACCAAATGTGTGTGAAATGCGATGCAAACATGTCGGACTCGGAGCGAAGTTAGTGCCAGTCGTGCCCTATTAAGAAGCTGAAAATGAAGAAAACCAACTCCAATTTTGTCAGAGATACCTGTGACAACCATGCAAAACTAGAACTGTGAAATTTGCTTGACAGCAAATTTGATGGTCCCTACATCAGAAAATGGAAATTGAATGAAGAAAGGGCAAGGAGGGTACATATACATGTATGACTGTGGCACAGCAGTCAGGTTCTTGGGGTTACCATCCTCCTGGAATGTCTTCCTGGTAGGCAATAGATAGAGAAGGAGGGCAAACAAATGACTACACGGCATGCACATTCTGCAGACATGTATTGTTTACCAATTGACAAACACAGGGAGTGTGTGCATTCAACAGCATGGTCCGATCGGCGGCGTAGGGGTGGGTGGGTGGGGCTGTCTACTGCGGGGTCCAGCACCTCTCCCTCTCCAAGGACGGTCTTTACCCGAGGGTGGGGAGATAGTGCCCTATCCGGAGGCGGACAGGGAGGGGGAGGAGGATGGGGAGTGGAGAATGGGGAGGGGCAGGAAGGGGGAAGCGAGGGGAGGGGGAGGAGGAGGGGGCAGCGGCCTGCCTTCAGAGACCAGAGGGCGGGCAAAGTGGTGGAGATGGATACGGATCCATTGTTCGGCCTGAACCAAACAAAAAACTGAGGGAAATATTTAAGTTCATCAGTTCAGAATAAAACACTCTTCAAATACGCTAATAAACATTTTTTTGAAACTATCTAACCTTTCAGACCTGGATACAAATATTGACTATAGGATGGTACTACTTGATTTTGCAGTGATTGAGTGGTTTTCTTGGAATCGTGTCCCAATTGAGTGTGGAAGAAGGAAGAAATAAAAATTTCCTACCAACCCAGTGATATCAATGGTCCCTACATTGACAATGTAGGGCCCATAATGAGACCAAGATATGTTGATTGTTTGTATAGATGCACTCTACGAACTAAAACAACAAAACAGCTGACTTTTAGAGTTGCAAAACTGGTGGATTAGAATAAAATACAACATGATTTTGACAGTGATGCAGGTGAAGGTGTCACTTTGAAAGCTACAGGTTATTTGGAACATTGATCATCTTGATGATATACTGATTTCTCAAAAATTGGTAAGATTTTGAGATGATATACTGATTTCTCAAAAACTGGTTAGATTTTGAGATGATATACTGATTTCTCAAAAATTGGTTAGATCTTGAGATGATATAGGCCTACTGATTTCTCAAAAATTGGCTACTGTGATAGCACTGCTGCTACCCAAAAAACTCTCAACTAAAGCAGGTAATTTCTGAAGAATTCCACTGGGTACACTTGATTGATCACTTGACTTGACCAATTTTGATGGGACCACTGCAGAAATAGACTTGGCTCCAACTGGTTATGTTATCAGGCGCAGATCCAGAGGGGGCGCGCCGGGTTTTTTAGCCAAAAATGAGTTTCTTGTGACTGAAACCTTGAAACAAAGGACAGTCTTGCATTTGCTATTTAAGATAGATGTTTGCAAAAAATGAGTGAGTCTGAGTGGAGGATGGAGCAAAGCTGATAGTCACTGTCACATCAGAGGGCAAAGAGGGAACACTTTACAAAACCTTGACCAAACAGGCATCTATGGCAAGCCGTTTGTTCATTTAATCAAATAAACCAGTTTTTTTTAAATAAAAAAACTAGGTTTATTTTGAAAAAATCTTGTTTTTTTACAGAATGTGGAAAAAAAACATTTTTTTAAAAAGAAAGTTGTTTTTTTAAAAACCGTTTTTTCCCATTTTGCAGAAAAGAAACTAGGTTTTTAAAAAAATAGTTCCTTTTAAAAAAGTTGTTTTTTTAAAAAAAGCAGTTTAAAAAATCTAGTTTATTTAAAAAAACTGTTTTTTAATAAAAACAGGTTTATTTGATTAAATGAACAAACGGCTTGCAAACAAACCTGTTTTTTTCCTTTTATTGGACAAATGGAGAGATCAAAATAAACCAACTTTTATATTTTTAAAAAAGTAGGTTTCTTTTAAAAAAAACAAGTTTCTTTTTTAAAAAACAGTTTTTTTAAAAACCAGTTTTTTTAAAAAAGTTTTTCCACTCAGGTAAAAACTAGGATTTTTTGAATAAATGAACAGTTGGCTAAAAAACAAGTTTAAAAAAACAAGATTTTTTGCAATGGAGTAAAAGAAACCTTTTTTAAAATAAAAAAACAGGTTTTAAAAAAAACTGGTTTATTTGATTAAATGAACAAACAGGTTGCTGAACAAATGGACAAATGGGTGTTGAGGGGCCAAAGATCAAGTTGATGCCTTATGTGAGATCTGTGGGTTCGAGTCTCAGTCTGGTAGGAAGCTATTCTTTCACCTTAGAAACCTGTTATTATTTCATGCCCCTTCAAATAACCTGTAGTTCCAAGTTCTAGTGGATAGTGTGGTCAGTGACAATCACAACACAGAATGAATTTCTTCAACAACAACTCATACCATTTTCAGTAATTTACGAAAAGTGAACGATAGTGACAAGCCAGGAACGCACTTGGACTACTGGATCTTCCTGATTCCAATATGGGAGAGGTATGTCTGCAGCAAAAAGCCAGAAATATGGAATAAGAAAATCTCAAATTGGATCCGATAGGCTGAGTCTAAATCCTGAAAATCATAAATTTACTGTCAAATTTACTTTTTACATGCACCTTGTGTGAGTTCAGTAACGTAATCAATAAACGCGGACACTTTTTACAGGGGATATTCTTTCCTGTTACACTGTACATCAGAGTCCATGACCATGGTCATGGCATGGATCGTTGCATGACCCTTTTGAACCCCCTACTCAATCAATTCAAACAGAACAATGGCAATGGATGGACGATAGTTGGTCTTTTATGTACATGATGTAAAATTTACAATCGCCGCGTGATAAATACCCGCATTCCGAGTGTTTATCCGTTCATGAACTGGCAGATCGAGATTGTCAGAAATATTCAGAAAAGCAGGCTCGGTGTGAATAAAATACAAATCGACGATCACAGAAAAACAACNGAAATTGAACAATAATGCTGTAAGAAATGATGAAAATGAGGTTTTTGTTTTCCTAAATCTTTTTTCTTTGCTTTATGCTGATGACACAATCATATTTGCAGAAAATGAATGTGGATTACAAAAGAACATTGACCTATTGTATAGTTATTGTGAGACCAATAAGCTAACGGTAAATGAGTCGAAAACAAAAGTCTTAGTTTTCACCAAATCTAAGGTGAGGCTGAATAACCTCCCAATCTTTAGGTATGGACAATCTGTTTTAGAACGAGTTGAAGAATATACATATTTAGGTATTATTTTTCAGTGGAATGGCAAATTCTCAAAAGCAAAGAAAAACCTCCATGATAAAGCTCAGAGAGCCATGTATAGCATTATTCAAAAGGGTAGAAGGTTTAATTTACCTATTGATACCATGTTAAAACTTTTTGATTCCTGTGTTTCCCCAATACTATTGTATGGGTCCGAGGTGTGGGGTTATGAAAATTTAGATATTATAGAACGCATCCACACCAAATTTTGTAAACTCATCACCAAGACAAGTAAATATACTCATAACTCAGTCATGTATGGTGAGTTGGGTAGAACTCCATTATCAATTCAAGTTAAAGTCAGAATGATCAACTACTGGGTCAAAATTCTTCACAGTGAAAGGTCAAAGTTGAATTTCATTTTATATAGGATACTATCTCATTTACACATCATTGACAGGTATTCCTCAGATTGGTTAAAATCTATCAGAGACACTCTTCAAAATTGTGGTCTCAATTATATCTGGCTTGAACAGTATGCTCCTAATAATAAAGGACTGGGTTTTAAGATCAGAAATACCCTCACTGATCACTTCTTCCAACATTGGTGTCAGAAGATAGATAATGAAGATGACTTCGTTAATTACAGAATATTCAAAACAAGAATTTGTCAGGAAAAATACCTCCAGATCCTCCCTGACTACTTGAAATATGCGTTATTAGAATTCAGATGTGGTTCTAGAAAGCTTTCATCCAATAGAGATAAATATGATTTGGCGAGAAATGATAGGATTTGTCAGTATTGCAATAGTGTGCAAATTGGTGATGAATACCATTTCCTTTTTGAGTGCAAGCTCTTATCTGATTATAGGATTCAATTTATTCCTGAGTATTATAGAAATAGGTGTAGTACTCAGAAAATGACAGAATTAATGAATAGTGATGATAGAGAAATCATATTCAGAGTAGCAAAATTTGTATTTTACAGTTTGAAACTTTATAGATCAAGGAATATTCGTTAGCCTCCGTACTATAAAATTTCAAAAACATGTATACTATAAGTAAATCTTGTCAAATTTAATTTTGAATTAATAGTCACAATATATTGTGCAATCATCTTTATGGTGAATCAACTGCTGCATCAAATTTATATTTTTGTAGTTTCATAGTTTATTTTTGTATCTTTTAGTCATTGTAGAACCCCATGTATATGTAAATGTACCTCATTATACCACAAGTGTGGTTTGAGTGGAATAAATTTTCGTATTTCGTATTTCGTATTTCGTATTTCGAGCCTGACGTTATGACGTCGTTTCATTCATCAAATCCAAGTCTCGAATGAAATCTCGCGGGACCAGATTGCAACTGGAACTACTAACTGGAACTGGCTGCAACGAAAAGGCCGTGTAACGAAACGACCGTAAACCCTGATTGAATAATGGCGGACATCGGACATGTCGGACTGCAACCTCGTTCCCAGGGGTATAGTTCGCTTTCTGACAATATGGCGGTCGCGTCACTAACCCCTGGCATCAGCTTTGGATTTAACGCACGTGATTGGTTGACGGGAAACCGTCAAATATATCCAAGAATATACCCAAAGAAATTTTCAAAATAGTTTGGATCAAACCAGAAGGTTATCTATATCCAGGTTTGATGATTTTTTGTAAAAAGAATTTAAAAAGCACAAGTAAGTATTTCAAATTGATTATTTTGACTCGTGCTGCCACCTATACTTAGTCCAAGATTCTTGGATTAGCAACCGAAGCTGATTCCAGGGGTTAGTGACATTCGGAACACCTCGGGTCTTTCCGTCATTGTTCGGGAAAGCCCCTCGGATGTCATACAGTCATTCGCGGAGCGATTCTGGTCGTGATCACGACCAGAATTGTTAGGCTACCGCGTCGCTCATGACAAGTAGCCACCTCCGCGAACGAATATAACACCTGCAAACCCTGGCTGTCTGAAGGCGTGTTTATCGCTCAAATAGCAATAAATTGGTATATGTTTGATACGCTGTATGTAAACTTGGAAGTGACACGCCAGTAAGGTAGTTATTTACACATTTTGGTGATCATGCCGGGCAAGTGGGAAAGTAGCTCTCGCCACTAACGTATAATATACGTTGTGATGAAATCCCCCAAATAGTTACTCGCTAGAATTCATGTAAAACGCATGGACAGCATTGAATCAGTACACTATTGACATGATTGAGGACTAAAGTAAACAAAATGATCATAAAATGTGCGAGTTTCGTCATTTCAGTACTATATATTAGCGAACTATTTCTTAGCAGAAGAACACTCCGCCAGTCTGCGTAATCGGCGCGCCGCATCACATATCCTTCCATTTCAATATGGCCGCTTTTGTATGACATTAGAGATTGAAATCTGACAAAGTTTCAAGCTCTAAGTTGAGAATGGGGTTAGTGAGCGAGTGGTCCGAGGTTGTCTGAGCGAACTATACCCCTGGGGACGAGGTTGGTCGGACTGCGGTTCGAACAGTCGAAGTCAGATCATCATGAACATGATGAATGTAAGCATGAAAAAAGAAAGGTCTGGAGTGTAAATCGGACACGCTGCGGTTCTTGTGGCAGTGGTGGGATGTTTGTCTTTTATAGAGACAAATTTTATAAATCGGGGTTGCTTCTATGATCAATAAAAATAAAATGCACCAGCACTGCAGTGAGTGCACAGCACAGCCAGGCACAGCACATGAACAGCACCAAAAGTGACCAGTCACCATGGTCACTACACTGAGCACAGCATGCACTTTGCATGCAATGCATACACAGCATGCACAGGCTAGGCCTACCTGCTAACCTAGGCCTAGGCCCTAGGTTTAGGCTACACCATAGGCCTAGGTAGTGTAGTGCAGTGTAACGATGTAGGCCTACCGGGGAATATCACTGATGTACGGTAGGCCTATCAGTCCTGAGTTGAGTAAGAAGAAAGCCGTGTTGATTGATCGTTAAAACTTTAGTAGGCTAGGCCGTCCGTCCAGGTCATGCTTAGGTTCGGAAATTGTCTCTAGAGGCGCCACCAGCGCCATAGTAAGAATTTTTGTGTACATGCATGAAGTACACATGCCAAACACGTATAGCAAACGTAAGTGCTCTTTACGCATGCGCAGTACACACTTTCGCTTGCATACTTCTTCTGTTTTGAAAAATAGTTGGATAATTCCCGATTTTGATGGAATTTTTGGCAAGATTTCACCATTTTAAGCCTCTGAATTGTGATATTTTTATTTTCAAACGAGGAATACTAAGGTTACAGGCTTTAAATTAAGTTTTTTAATGCGATAAATAGACTTTACAGGCTTCGTTTCACTTAGAAATGTCCACTTCGATCGGCTTGGTTTACGCGGGAATTTTCAACAGGCTTCCAATTTCATCATGTCCAAGCCTTGGTAACATGAGAACCATTACGAACTATCACACCTGATGCGCTCACAATTACAGAGAAACCCGAATAAGAATGCCATTAACATACAAATTGGTTAATTTTCATAAATTTTGAGAGCAGCATGTGAAAGAGCACCCAAAAAAAACCCTGTACAGCAATTTTCATCACTTAAATACTTCACGATTGTATTACAATAACCTATGGCAAAAAGACTGATTGTTCAAATCATTAAATTGCCATAACTTTGTTTATAGATGAGCTATTGGGATAATTCAAACTGTTCTGAATTCAGTATTCATCAAGCTACACAGCCATTATGATTATACTTCGTTTTGATACAGTTGAAAATTTCTTTTGCCATACCTATCATGCTAATTAGTAATTGCCGTGCATATGCACCACCATCTAAATACTAGGCCTAGGCCTACCGTTCTCCACCCCTTTTGTCAGTTTGTACTGTTATTGTACCATCATCCACCTCAAGAATTCTTTTTTATCTTTCTCGTGAAAAGTAATGTAAACCGCATCAGAATCTAAATCGCTAATCACAACACAGAATATTATATTCTGTTTTTTGTCATCGACTCAGGTCCATCACGCATGTCAGTCAGCACCTACATGTAGGTTAGATGACAACATAGTCATTTTGTTTTAAGAAATATTGGGCTGGAAGACGGTACAATAACAGTACAAAGGGGGTACAGTAGGTGGACGGTGGAGGATGGTAATAGACGGTGGAGGACGGCAATTAGCATGACCGCTACTGGTCCCGTAAGCCTGTAGGCTACATGTAGGTAGTAAGAATTGGAGGGATGGAAGGATGACATTGATCAACGACGGAATGTAGTTTAATACAGTAGCCAGTCTCAGTACATGTAGGTCTGATACTAAGAAATCAAAACGATGGTGGTGTCATCCCTCCAATTCTTATCTTAGTCGTCACTGATGTAGGCCTAGCCGAGAGCAGAGACAATTATTCAGAATGTAGACTCCCGGTTTCTGATTTCAGAATGATGTTCCTTTGACGTGGGATGTTGTACAGTACTGAATACCCGGTAGCTGAGAACTTTCCAAAGTTCTTGACCAGAGAAACATGAGAATTTCATTCCATTTGCCCTGAAATAGAAAGGTGTGACGACGGTTTGTTTGTGGAACAATTTTCTGTCAACTTGAGAAAACAGTATGGAGAGTGATGAAGATCATTATCACGACCATGATGATGGCGATCAAAGTTTTGATGGCGATCGTTCATCTGAGCAGCCACCTGACCAAGAGAACACCAAGGTTTCAGCATCGATGGCAGGATTTTTATTTGGCAATATCGATGAAAAGGGTGAACTGGAAGCACAGGATTATCTGGACGAGGAGGCACGGGGTCACCTTGGTCAGTTAGGTTCTCTGGGTGGAATCGCTCCCATGGTCAAAGAAATAACCGAAGATGATAAAGTAGATTATGACTCGGAGGATGCACAGAGCAGTGTTAGCGATGCTGTTGGTATGTGTTATTTATATTCCAGTTTTTGCTGTCACTTCGAATTCCAGGACACTAGATCACCAATATGTGATATTAAGCAGATGCCAAGGTGCGACCCTATAAAGCGAGCTACTTTGAACCGAATTATTTAACTACGTAAATTTCAAGTCCGTCTGTCTTAAATGTTTGCTCCACAGGTGATCAAAAGGCCGAGACAGCGGTGGATTACTCAGATATCACTGAAGTAGCCGAGGAGAGTAGTGAGGATTATAGTCAGGCTATGCACTCCCTCAAGGCACCGCAGTCAAGTAGGTATCAAACTCGGAGTTCAGATGTGGAAAAAAGTTCAAATGATTTCAAAATGGATGCCAATGTACAGTCATTGACATTAGTTTATCTACACCTACCACCTTGAATATTTCAAATACTACTGGGCCAATTTTAACACGGTTTGTACCAAATGAAAGTCTGTCTTCTTGGCCATATTTCTACATCAAAATTTTGGAAATTTGGAAATATCATAATTATGTAATAGTTCATTAGAAAAAGCCCTAAAAATCAACATTTTTATTATGGAATTTTTTGGTGACTTTTGTTCCAGTTGTGATAGAATGGAACTTTCTAAGAATTTTGGGCTTTGTTTCATCAAAATATCTCGAGTGGTTGCTGAGATATTTGAGATTATCGAAATTTTGATAATTTGAGATTTTCGTGTTTTTCAGGAAATTTTGATGCCATCAGTTAAAGC